>CM054122.1:59685261-60087761 GCA_028751855.1 Ambrosia trifida
ACCAAATGGGTCAACTATCAACATTTAAACTACAAATATATACCAAATGGGTCAAATATTCTATTTACTAAACATATTTATACCAAATGGGTCAACTATCAACATTTAAACTACAAATATATACCAAATGGGTCAAATATTCTATTTACTAAACATATTTATACCAAACGGGTCAAATACTAACATTTAAACTACAAATATATACCAAATGGGTCAACTATCCTATTTACTAAACATATTTATACCAAATGGGTCAACTATCAACATTTAAACTACAAATATATACCAAATGGGTCAACTATCCTATTTACTAAACATATTTATACCAAATGGGTCAACTATCAACATTTAAACTACAAATATATACCAAATGGGTCAACTATCCTATTTACTAAACATATTTATACCAAATGGGTCAACTATCAACATTTAAACTACAAATATATACCAAATGGGTCAACTATCCTATTTACTAAACATATTTATACCAAATGGGTCAACTATCAACATTTAAACTACAAATATATATCAAATGGGTCAAATATTCTATTTACTAAACATATTTATACCAAACGGGTCAAATACTAACATTTAAACTACAAAGAGATACCTGTGTAATATTCGGTTCCGTAGGTGTAACTTGAGGAAGGCTTTCTTTCGGAAAAGGCATATGCTCAATCCCGATAACATGTCTGCGACGACTACCCAACACCTCTTCAAAAATACCAACCTGATCCACCTGTTCGGAGCTGCCTGCTTCTCCTCCTGCTAAACCCACTTTTTGAATACCTTATCTCATATATGAATGTGTATTACATGATTGTTTGTTTGAGAAAAATTCGGCAGCATTTCCCCTTAGCCCCCAAGTATATAATATAAATATATACCCGAGGAGCAAAGAGGAAACGCCAACCGAATCTTTCAAAAACAAACAATCATGTAGTACACATTCACATCCTAAATGAGATAAGGTATTCAAAAAGCAGTCCCAAAATGGGGACTACCCGAAATTAATTACTAAATCAATTTCGGGCGGGTATTTCTAAGCTCACTATGTTTTAAATGGGGATTCATTTTCGGGCATGTCTTTCTAGTCTCAATATGTAATAACACATACATACATACACTTATACATACACATACTCATACACTCATGCATACACATACTCATACATACATACATACATACACTCATACATACACATACTCATACATACACATACTCATACATAAATACATACACTCATACATACATACATACATACTCATACATACATACACGCATTCTTATACATACTCATACATACTCATACATACATACTCATACATACATACATACACTCATACATACATATACTCATACATACATACATACATACTCATACATACATACACGCATACTCATACATACTCATACATACATACATACACTCATACATACATACATACACTCTGCGCCTCGGTTCGCCTCGAGGCGTACGCCTCATGAGGTGAAAGGAAAACGCCTCGAGGCACGTTTCCGTACTTTTAAACCTTATGTGTCGAGCATGACTAAACCTTAAAGATCAGCTATAGCTATAAACGTTTAAATTCTTATATTTTTATTTTATATAATCATCTTTCTTTACACTATTAAGTGCAATCGACTTGATAAAAATTTGAAGTATTTTTAAAACCATAGTGTCAAAAATCAAATATGCACACATAGAATAATGTTGTCACGTTATATAGGCTATCCAATATTGTCACACATATTCTGTAGTGTCATCTTCTTCTATTTTCGTATTGTCACACATATCCTTATGTTCATTTATATACTTACAAACAATGGGTCACAAACATCTCACAAAGACATTTCATCAAACATGTGGCGAGCATGCCTAAATCAAGCAAAAATATCAACAAATTCATGTCAATCGAACATGTGCACATTCAACAAATCACAAAATTAATCACTATAATCTAATCTTAAAAAAAAACAGAAATATATAAAAAAATCAGAAAAAATAAAAAAACAGAAAAATATTTAAAAAAACAGAAAAAAATAAAAAAATCAGAAAAAAATAAAAAAATAACAGAAAAAAATAAAAAAAACTGAATACATACCTTTAGCGACGGCGAATAACCTTTTAGCGGCGGCAAGTAACCTTTTAGCGGCGACGAGTAACCCGGATCGGTTCTTTCCTACAAAAAAAATAAATTATCAAAAAATAAAAAAAAAAAACCCTAAAAACAGAAAAAAAGAAAAAAAACAACTAAAAGTATAAAATAAAAATAAAAACAGAAAAAAAAAGAAATAAACAGAAAAAAAAAAAAAACTGAAAAACAAGTTTTTTTTGCTTACAGAGGGTGGCCGGAGGTGAGGGTGGCGGAGGTGGTTGCAGGGTGGAGGTGGTTCGCGGCGGGAGGTGGCTGCAGGGTGGAGGTGGTTCGGCGGTGGTTCGCGGCGACAGAGAGAGGAGACAGAGAGAGGAGACAGAGAGAGGGGCTGAGAGGGGCGGCGGGTGGTGTGGGGAGGGTGGTTAGGCGGCGGGTGGTGTGGGGAGGGCGGCGGCGGGCTGAGAGTGAGAGTGAGAGGGTTGAGAGGGTTGAGATGGTTGAGAGGGTTGAGAGTGAGAGGTTTTGCAGATCTTAATTGGAGTGAAAAGAAAGAAAGAGAGGGAAAGAGAAGAAGAGAGGCGGGTTTTACTAAAATTTTTGGGAGGACCTTTAGCGGCCACGGTGTCGCCGCTAATGGTTAAAGAGGGCAACCGTTGGATCAGATTATCAAGGGCCAGGATCAGATTAGACCTTTAGCGGCTACCCGCCTGGCCGTAGCCGCTAAAGATCAAATTTCTTGTAGTGAAAACTTATTATCTGCGTTTTCAAAACGTAATAATCTAAAAATCAGTTTCAAAACGCAATCCCAAACACTCTCTTAGTAGTGATAAATGTTGGAAGCATATTATTTTCGCGTAATATTTATCTTTTAGTACTATAGCGTGAGAGGAAACATTACTTTATCGTGTCATAGTTAGTTCTTTATAACCATTATTATAACACACGTAAAACATTTTCTATTAACGAATATACTCTACTAATAATCTTTTAATAAAAACCAACAAGAATTACAAATAAGCGGCGTGTAAACGAGCAACAAGCTGCGCTGCTACCCCCTTTTGAATAGTAAAACTTACTCTATTAAAAATAAAGCTTGTGTCCTTAGCCATAGGAGAGTTACTCTGCATCACCATTTGCACTCGAGCTAAAAACCGGATTGCTTCGGGAGCAAGGCCTCAAAATGTGTCAAAAGCGAAGGACGCAAAGACATGTTGATTCTCCAGACACGCAGCTTCATGTTTGCCAACTTTCTTGGATTTGACTTTTAAGACTGTCTGCCCTGCCACAAAACCCGAATCCCGAAGTCCTACCAATAGAGACACCCCTATGAGATCAACGCACACATATTTGCCCTGCGCTCACCCGAACACAAGAAACTCCGCTGGCTTTAGGGTGGATGTCCTCGTGTTTAACAAATATCACTATTATACTACTACTAACAAGATTTGTTATTCCATCATTTTTTACACACACAAAAAAAGAAAATAATAATAATAAGCGTTCCTTTTTGAACATGGAATTTTGTCACAAAAATGTTAGAAGTGACATATACCCAATTCTATGTTCAGGTATACCAGAAACTTTGTTTCCTCATTTATATGTTCCATACCAAACTTCACTCCATATCTAATCACATGACCATTTTTTATATATGTTTTAGGTATTATCGTTTGATTTAAAACCAAATTGAAGCAACTCTTTATTTATTTTCAACCCATTTCTTGCCTTTCAAGCTTGTTTTTAAGAACACAATACCTAATTATTAATTAATCCATGCTATATGTTTATATTATAGTTAAAAGGCTCCATACTATATTCATTAACAAATTTAGCCATGTAACATCTTTGTCAATTAGCACATGCATTTGTCGTTAAACATATCATTCTTTCCTAAAATGGAAATATCAAAAAACATGACCATACTTTCTCATTTCTTTGTCCATGGATACATTTTCTGAAATTAAAAGCTTTTGATCGCTTGATTATATGACTTAGATTACGGGGCATGACGTATAATGTCATGATGTCACACGAATTCATGATATGTTGAATAAGTGTAGAGATTAATTGTTAACTAATAAACAAGGTTAGGAGATTATATGTTAAAGTTGATTATATAACACAAGATGGATGGAACACAACACAAATTACTAAATTATTTTATTTAGGAAGCTTCATATAAACAAGCTTAAAAGTCATAAGGTCAAACAAAAAAGATCCAATAAAGATCAAAGATGGATAGATTGACCTAATTTTACATACACTAAAAGACAAAACAATAAAAACACAGAACAAGACAAACAAACCACACACATAACACACATTTTTTAGTATAAATATAGTGAGCTTGAGGTTCTTATTTCACTCACAATCACTGCTGGAAACAGCTTCAGTTTCCACCACCCTTCTATGGAAGTTCCGGTGGCAGCCGCAGGCGGCACAAGTAAGCGCAGCCTCAGTCCCCTCCTCCGCCTCATTCACAGCCATGAATTCCCGACACCCATCGACAGCATAGCCACCAACGTTGGCTGCATAGTTTCTTTGACACTCACCATATCTCACATAAACCCTACCTGTATTCGACGAATTAGGCGAATCAGATTGTGCTGGTGGTGGTGGTTCTTGCCTTTTCAACACCACTCGTCTTTTGGTCATATTTTCTTTAGAAAATATGACTTCTTTGTTAACAAACCGAAACCCTAAAAGGGTTTATTTATAGGCTGTAAAGCTTTGCACTAACCCTAAAAATAATTTGGTTAGTTCCACTTTTCATCCTTGTTGTTTGATTCTGTTTCCAATCTTAACCTTACTTTTTTATATTAATCACAATTAGACCTTTGAGTTTTTGTGTGTGTAAAGATTCTATGGAAGCATTGTAGTTCAAGTTGTGGTTAGAATTAAGAAGCATGCATGTGTGCTTCCACATGTATGTCATCTTTGCTATCTAGAGACATATAATATGTTAGCAATAAACTTCAGTGTTTGTTTATTTAAAACCTTATTCTTTCTTTTATTTTGAATTTATTTTTCTATAACAATTTTCAATTCAACTTAACTAATAGAATTATGAGGCTATTTAATGAGCTAGACCAAGAAGTAGATAGATGAAGTGATATGACAATTTTTCACACAAATATGATTACGACCCCATGAGTTAATTCAATGTATTGAAGGCTTACCTTGATTTATACTCTTTATATTCTTGAAAGTACGTATGTATACTTGAAATGACCGATTGATATATTGTGACTATTGAAGGATTAATTCAATGTCTCATACGTGAAAATGCTCGTTGGATTTGACATATTATGGAGTTCTATCTTCTACGAATCGAATTAGTGATGATGGTTCTGATTAGGTAAATATTTCTTTTAATTGACAAATGAAAAATAAATGGGTAATGGGCAATCTCACCATTTTAAGCAAATGAAAATGACCATAACCAAAAAATTAAAACAATGTATTTCAAATTCGTACAATTCTCATGTGATTGTCGGATGTATGTTTACACATTATCATCACAATGATTAAATTAAAATGCCTTTTAAATATTTCTTTTTAAGGAAATATTCGACTGGAATTTATCTTTAATTTCGCAAGTGGGTGGTTCGAAATTAAATTAAAAGAATCAGTTTTATTTATGTTAATGTAAAAAAATGTGAATTGTAGTGATTCTTTATGATCCTGGATAGTAAGTGAGTGACGTAATTGTACTCCTGTTTTTTGAACGACCAATATAAACATATACATTTTATTCCATTCACTAGCAAGTTGGTAGTAAAACTTTCCAAACCATCATGGGAGGATACAAAGAGGAGGTAAGGGGTGCCTAGGCACCGTGTTAAAATACATGATACCCGAAGAATACTTTTATTGAAAATAAACTCAAAACTCAAGATTACAACTCTAGAAGATAAAACCAACTGATTACAAACAAATACTTGAAAACTCTTTACAAAACAACTCTAAAACTATCTAGATTGTAACTGGACTTGATCACTTTATCAGATTCGAGATGAGTCTGATAATGAGACCTTACAAACCCTAGACGAAGATGAGAGTGAAAAGAGATCAAAAAATGTGAACGACTGAAAGTGGTAACAGTTGTGATACCAGCTTTTTTTATAAGACAAGAATTAGGCTTGAGGAGAAACACATCCGAGCCTCTAGATGCCGTCCATTTATAACAAACAAACACAACAAGCAATGATCTCCACTGTTGATAACCATGTCACACGGATCGCCAAATATACCATACAAGAGACTGGGCTCTTGATTGAACGACTGGGCCTTGTGTACAACTTGGGCTTCTTGGTCTCTTTGCATAAATCAGCAACTCTACAAATGGGCCTGCCAACCTTTAGTCCAGCAATACTCCAGTCCACTACTCTAGTCCATTTAAACCTACAATTTTACTTATGCAAAATATTATTTATTTTGTAAATAATAATAACTTAAATTAAACACTTATTTTGAATATTAAGATTGAAAATATATATCATAGTTTAACACCCCTCCTCATGTTTAATATCCAAAATAACCAGATATTGACTAAATCTTCAGTAAACAATTGTCATTATCCAAAAAAAAAAAAAAAAAAAAAAACTTTCTTAAAAGAGATCACATACCTCAATCCTTTAAGACAAAACTGCAAATCAAAACTTAAAACCCAAATGGGTCAAACATTCCAAGAGAAGCACAAACCTCATCATGTTGCGCTACACCCAGACCCTTTGTCATGGTGTCTGCAACCTGTTTTTCAGTACTAATTTTGACAGTTTTGATACTACCTTTAGATATCAAATCCCTTAAGAAAAATAAATTTATTTCAAAAGGTTTTGTATTATCAAAGAAAAATGGATTAGCCGTAATGGACATTGCAGCATTATTGTCACAAAACATAACAACATGCAACTTAATTTGAACTTGTAACTCAGTTAACAAGTTCACAAGCCATAACACCTCACATGCAATAGTGCACATAGCTCTGTACTCAGCTTCTGCCGAGGAACGAGCAATTATAGACTGTTTTTTTGCTTTTTCAGGAAATTAAAGATTTTCCAACAAAAATGCAAAATCCAGTCACAGATTTTCTAGTGTCAATGCATTTAGCCCAATCGGAATCTGAATAGGCTACAAGGTCAAGAGATGAACTTTTCCAAAAACAGATTCCTTTCCCTGGTGCCTTTTTCAAATACCTTAACAACCTCATGGCGATTTTCAAATGCCATTCAGTAGGCTTATGCATGTACTGACTTAAGTAGTGTACAACATATGATATATCAGGCATTGCATGAGACAGATACATCAGTTTGCCTACTAGTTGTTGATAACCTGTAATATTATTCAACACACTAGCATTTTCTGCACATATAGCAGTTAAAGTATAATTAGGCTCCATAGGGCTGTTGACTGGTTTACAACCAAGCATGCCATACTCAATCTACAGATCTAAACAATACTTTCTTTGGGAAAGGCATAAGTTGTCATCATGAGATACAACTTCTATTTCAAAAAAGTATTTAAGTTCACCTAAATCTTTAATAAGAAAGTTATCCCTTAAACACTTCTTAACACCATTAACCTCATTGACACAATTACCAATTAAAACTATGTCATCTACATATACAAGTAAAAATCGTTTTGATATTTTTATAAAATTTTGAAGTTATAAATGAATAAACTTGTAATATTTATAATATATAATAAGTAAATAATTTTTGAAAAACTAAAAGTTGGATAATAAACTTTATCATCAGAATGACTTAGAAATTTTTTTGAAGAATTTATAAACCATGTTTAGTATTTAAATTCTATTTTTTTAAAAAAATGTAGATTATATAAGTTTAAAAGAAATCCAAAAAAAAATGGTTGCATGTGCTAAGGCTCGAACCTGAGTCCTTGGCCGGTTCATATGTTTTAAAATCACATGCTAGACCAGCTGACCTGACCCTGAGAACGATTAAACCTTGGTTTCAATTAATTATAAAAGCTTACTATTAATTCATGATTTTGTTTTAGAAAATAAAATAAAAGAAAGATGGGGACGGGAGTCGAACCCAGGCCTACGGCCGGTTCATGTTTTAACACAACAGGTTTATACCAACTGATCCATAGATCAGTTGGTGATAAAATTCAAGTTGTTTGAAACTTAAATGATTACTGCGTAGTGTTATTATCCCCAAATACATATGATGAACCCTGATTTTTCTAATAATCTTAAATAACAAACAGTAGCCTCTGATTTATTGGGGCTATTGTTTGTTAATGGCCGATTAACAAAACACAACAAACAATTTATGCTTACAGTGGGTGTTAGAGCTCGATTGATCCGATCAAAGATTGAAACCAAAACGCGATTTCACAGGATTGATCAATGTGTTATAACTGAAATTTAATGCGGGGAAAGATTTTTCGGTGGTTTTAGGAGAACGAGGTGGGTTTAATTTATTCTAAAACATACGGGTGAATGAAATTGAATTTGAATTTGGGTGAATGAGTCGCACGCGAGTAATAGGGACATTCAGGTTTGTTTTAGTTGAAATCATAGTAGGATAGGGCCGATAATAGTGTCAACAAACTTCATTCAAAAGATTAATGGATAATTCGCACGAATCGTTGGTTAATTGGGCGATTTGTTGTAGGTGTTGACTTTTTAAGTCAACTGATATGTTATAAACAAGCCTTATGTTTAAACGCGTAGGACTTAGATCACCTATAGGCTCGTGGCTCAGCTGGTTGTAAGGTTATTTCGTTATGTGGTGGATGCAGGTTCGAGTCCCGGTGTGACATCCGTCACCTCCATCTTTAAATCAAATGACAAATTTAGTCCTTATGCTTTTCAACATTTTCAAATCTATTGAAACGCGAGTTACTTTTAAATCTGTAATTTAAACGTGAAAAGTTTAACAAAAGTTTTGTGAAATATCAATTTTTTTTTCTTCTTTTCAATTTGTTTTTTTTTTTTTATAAAAACATAATTTTCTTTTAAATGAGTTGATAAAAAGAATAAATTTATAAAGTTTTCAAAACATTTTGGTTAATTTATAGTAACTTGGTTAGTGTATTATAAAGGGGGAAAACTAACTAAACTTGAATAAAACTAACTAAGTTAAACTTGGAGGGACCAATCCTGCCATTTGCTGAAAGTTTCAAAACTGAAAAAAAAAACCACATGTTCCCTCCCCTCGTTTTTTTTCCGGCTACTGTTTCCGACGACCGGAAATCTCTCCTACGACGCGTTAAATAGTGTTAATGAGGCGGTTTCAGTTCGTTTTAATGGTGGATCATCATTACTCCTTCATTACCCATTAGTTTCGGATCCTATGAGGTGCTTTTAACGTGCTTAAATGTGTTTTTACGAGTGTAACCGACCGGGTTTTAAAGTTGTATCCATAACGCTCATTTCATTCGTTCACTATACAAATTGAACTCGCCATCTCACTTTTGCACCTCTAAACATACCTAACCCACTAAGAATCGTAGAGAATCATGCCAGAAAGCTCCATATTGGCCACGCTTATGTTCGGGTTTTAAACCTTCATTCATGATCTTGATACGTGTTGTAAGTCGTTAATAATATTGCCGTTTTAATCCTTATACGTTCCTTGTTATTAACCCCATGAATTCTGGGTAAAAACATACTAAATCGGGTTGATTAATATTTAGGTTAGGGTTAGGGTTTATAATAGGATTTGGGGAAGAAGATGAAGATTATTAAAATTATAATATGTTTTATTTTTTTATTTCAAACAACAAAAGCATTGCTTGGCCTAGTGGTGGAGTCCTTGTTTCTTAAACCCAAGGCCACGAGTTCAAACCCAAGCACCACCATTTCTTTCAGTATTTTTTTTGTCTTTTCCTTTTTCTTTTATTTGATTATTATTATATACATATATAATACATATAAACCAAATAATTCATAATAAATTCATTTTTGCTCCAAAAATTATGAAAATTTAGGTGTAACATCTTGACTCCATAACGAAAATTACCACACTTTTATTTTCTAGAAAATGTCTTATTTTTATATTTTTATTGATTTAATTTGTTTTAACTATATTTAATTGATTAAAAATTCATTTTTTATGATTTTAGTCTCAAACTTTTTTCTAGATTGTTTCTATTCATGGTGAGCTGAAATAAAAATAGTTGGTTTAGAAAACATTTATTTTATTTAATTTTCCTATTTTTAATCATTTAAACATGATTTAATCTCATTAAATCAGTTTTAAATATAAATAAGTTTATAAAAATTATGGAAATATTATTTTTAGTATTCCACATCAGAAAATAATTATTTTTCATAAAAATAGCATCTTTGGATCATGTCTTGTATTATTAACATATTAATGTTTAATTAGACATAATTAAACATTTATTTATTTACACTATTTAAACATTTATTTTATAAATATTTTTCTTATAAAATGGAAATGTTTTATGTTTGAAAATATTAATTACCATTTGTTGGATCATGGTGTAACTCATGATTATTTATTTAAACATTTATAATTATTGTATTTATTTACATTATTTTTGTGAAAGTAATTAACTACATTATTTTGTCTAAATTATTCAAACATAAGTTTTATCTAAATATTAAATTGGTAAAAGTTATATTACCTAAACCACATTTACGAATGTTGGTATATTATTTTTAATATACAACTTTATATAAATTCGAGTTATCATAAACACTTTAATTCCCTAAATCGACATAGCAAACCCTAATGCCTTAGACCCTAGTTACCTTAGACTTTTAGACATTTTCTTATTAGTATTCATGTACATTATAGGTTGAATTCCTCGGAATTCCCATTACTTAGCTCACGACCGCTAAAGTTGGATTTTGATCGCTTTCGCAAATGGTGAGTATAGCTTTCCCCTTTTTACCGTTTTACTATTTTGGGGTGACTCATGTACTTACTATCAAGTTTCTATTTCTTTTACTAAATGCAATTCTAATGTGTGTTTGCTTTATGTTAATTTGTGTGTCTATGACTTGTCAAAATCATTAACCTTTGAGGGCCTGGCATTTCAATGAATAGTACTATGGTATATACCCCTTGTGACTCTGTTGAGAGACCTTGGTCATTGTCTTGTGATTCATATTACTCAAAAATGTTTTGATTCTTGATTCTTGATACTTATTTCTTAGGGTTGATTTTGAACGGATATTACTTATTACATTATTGCAAACAGTATACTACACATGAATTGCGAAACACTTTTCTACTATATGTATACAAATAGGGTATGCTCACCAATACATTTTGTATTGACGTATACTATTTTCGTACATGTTTCAGGTTATTTATGAGATGACTTTTAAGCTTTTGGAATTTTACTTAGATTTTGGATTCATTGTATTTCAGTTTAGTTGACATTTAGAATCGTTGTATCTCATTTCATTGTAATAAACTATTTAATCAATGTATCAATATTTACACTTTTAGTCCATGAGCTATTGAACAATCGTCACTACGTGACACCTCGATGTTTCCGCCATCGGTTAGGGTGTTACACCCGGTCCACACATTTTTATTTTTTTGAACATTTTTAAGGTTATAACTATTTACAAGCTAGATAAAATGCGAAACGTTAAAAATGATAGGAAAAAATTTTATTTTTCGAGTCCCGGTCCACACATTTTTATTTTTATTTTTATTTTTTGATCATAACTTGATTATAAATGATAGGAAAAATTTTATTTCGTCCAAAATGTCAAGATTCGAAGCTTTATTTCATAACTTCCTTTATTACAAGCTAGATAAAATGCGAAACGTTACAGTCTCCCCTACTTTTAGGAACTTCGTCCCGAAGTCGGAGCTGGAGAGTCTGTTGGAAAGAGGTGTGGGTATTTAGACTTCATCTGGTCCTTGCGTTCCCAAGTGAACTCTGGACCTCGCTTAGATTCCCAACAAACTTTGACAATCGGGATGCGACTGCGCTTAAGTTTCTTGACTCCAGTATCCATGATTTCAACAGGTTTCTCAACAATGTGCATAGTTTCATCGATTTGCACATCTTCAAGAGGGACCTGGAGGTTCTCATCGGCTAAACATTTCTTCAGATTCGAAACATGAAAAGTTGGGTGAACATTGCTTAGCTCGGGTGGAAGATCAAGTTTGTAGGCCACCTTTCCGATCATGTCATGCACTTTGAAAGGAACCACATATCGAGGAGCTAGTTTTCCCTTTCTCCCGAAGCGAACCACTCCCTTCCAAGGGGATACCTTAAGAAGTAGAAGATCCCCGACTTGAATTCCAAGGGCTTTCGACGTTTATCAGCATAACTCTTCTGTCGGCTTCTAGCCTTAAGAAGATTATCTTGGATCAGTTGAATCTTGTCTGTAGTTTCCTGGACCAGTTCAGGACCAGTGATATGGGCTTCACCAATCTCAGTCCAATAGACAGGTGAACGACACTTGCGACCATAAAGTGCCCCAAATGGAGCCAAGTTGATACTGGCATGGTAGCTGTTGTTGTACGAGAACTCGACTAAAGGAAGATGAGAATCCCATGCGCCACCAAAATCGATGACATAAGCCCTGAGCATATCCTCAAGAGTATGGATGGTTAATTCGGTCTGACCATCTGTCTGAGGGTGATAAGCTGTGCTCAGGTTTAACTTGGTACCCAAAGCGTCTTGTAAGGAATCCCAAAAACGAGAGGTGAAACGACCATCACGATCAGAAATGATATCCAAAGGTATACCATGGCAACATACAATTTCACTCATGTACATCCTTGCCAACCTTTCCACAGAATATTTCTCACGGATCGGTAAGAAATGAGCTGACTTAGTCAAACGATCGATGATTACCCAAATGCTGTCATAACCTTTGGGTGTACGAGGGATGTTAGTGATGAAGTCCATTGCTATGCTCTCCCATTTCCATACAAGAATCTCTGGTTGTTCAAGCATACCAGCGGGTCATTGATGTTCAGCCTTGACCTTGGAACATGTGAGACATTTTGTTACAAAAAAAGCAATATCCTTCTTCATACCAGGCCACCAATACGAATACCGAAGATCTTGGTACATTTTATCAGCACCAGGATGAATAGAATAACGAGACTTATGAGCCTCGTTCATAAGAAAAGTACGAAGATCATCGCGGTCAGGAATCCAAAGTTGATTGAGAAAATAAAGTAGACCATTAGGTTTAGTTTCAAGTTGATTCTCAGCACCACAAGACATTTCCTCATACATGTTACCTTGGGTGACTAAGGTGTGCTGAGCCTGGAGAATACGATCCTGAAGATCAGTACGAACCCTTGCACAATGAAGTTTGATGTGTTCCTTACGACTTAGTGCATCTGCCACAACGTTCGCTTTGCCAGGATGATAGCGAATCTCGCAATCATAGTCGTTAAGTAACTCAACCCAACATCGTTGCCTCATGTTAAGATCCTTCTGGTTGAAGATATGTTGGAGACTTTTGTGATCTGTGAAGACCACATATTTGGTACCATAAAGACAGTGTCTCCAAATCTTGGAGCAAAGACGACTGCACCCAATTCTAGATCGTGGGTGGTGTAATTCTTTTCGTGGATCTTGAGCTGTCTGGACGCATAAGCAATAACCTTGCCTCGTTGCTTAAGAACACAACTAAGACCTTGGTTTGATGCATCACAATAGACCACGAAATCATCATTTCCATCGGGTAAGGTCAAGATAGGAACATCACAAAGTTTCTGTTTAAGAGTCTCGAATGCTTCCTCTTGTTTTGGTCCCCACTCATAAGGTTTACCCTTATGAGTTAAGGCAGTGAGAGGAAAAACGATCTTGGAGAAGTTAGCAATGAATTGACGATAATAACCAGCCAGACCAAGAAAGGAACGAACTTATGTTGGAGTTTTAGGAACACTCCAATTTTTGACAGCTTCGATCTTTGCGGGATCAACATGAATTCCGTTCTCGTTGATGACGTGACCCAGAAATTGAACTTCCTTAAGCAAAACTTCACACTTTGAGAACTTGGCATACAGTTGTTCCTTCTTTAGGAGATCCAAGATTAAGTGAAGATCTTGTTTGTGATTGGATTTTGATTTGGAATAAATCAAAATGTCATCAATGAAGACGATCACGAACTTGTCGAGATAAGGTTTACAAACCCGATTCATTAAATCCATAAACACTGCGGGAGCGTTGGTCAATCCAAAGGGCATGACCATGAATTCGTAATGACCATAACGTGTGCGAAAAGCTGTTTTGGGAATATCTTCCTCATGAACTCTAAGCTGATGATAACCAGAACGAAGGTCGATCTTCGAGAAATGAGTTGCTCCTTGAAGTTGGTCAAAAAGATCTTCAATTCTAGTTAGAGGATAACGATTCTTGATGGTAAGTTTATTAAGCTCACGATAATCGATACATATCCTGAGAGATCCATCCTTCTTCTTGACGAATAAAATAGGGGCTCCCCAAGGAGAAAAACTGGGGCGGATGAAACCCTTATCTGAGAGTTCCTGGAGTTGACTGGCAAGCTCTTGCATTTCAGAGGGTGCAAGACGATAAGGATATTTGGCGATCGGATTAGCACCAGGTACAAGGTCGATTCTAAATTCCACTTGACGAGAAGGAGGTAAACCAGGTAGATCCTCTGGAAAAACTTCAGGATAATCCCGAACGATCAGAATATCTTGTATTTTCTTGCCCTTGTCTTTCTTTTCTATCACATTAGCCAAGAAAGCCATATACCCCTTGTTTTGGTCAAAAATTATCTAGTAAAAATAATCTTGTATTCCAAATTAGAAATTGCAAGGTAGTGTGCTAAGAATGTGAATTTGCTATTAAAACCAATTATATTCTGAAAAGGTTCAATCAGGATGCAAAAAAGAGTAAATTAGTGACAACTATGCTCGGGATGGCTTAGGTTTACTTCGGGATGGACAGTTATACCCTCGGGATGGAACTGTTTGTAATGAACGAATGAGTAAGTAAAATACAAAGAACAACACTCGATATACGAGGAAAGCCCTTGATCAATAGTAGATCGCCGGCATAAAACCTCGGGAGGAGACTAGGCCCCTGCCTTACTTGTTAATATTAATTTGGTAAAAAAGTACAAGTTTGGATGAATATGTGGACGAGTGTACTAAGGTTACAATGATTGTGTATGTGTCTAAGTGTTTGTGTGCAGCTATAGAGTAAGCAAAGTGTATGTAAGTGTCATATACTCGTCCAATACCCCCATTTATTTAGTACATGAAATTAACAAAACAATCCCACGAAATATGCTAAGTAGTTAAGGTCTTTGAAAGCTTGTGGACTGTTTCAGGTGACCGCTGTGGGTGTTTCAGCTGTAGTGGACGTTGGATAACAATTTCCACCTTTCTCGCCTTGCATTTATCACTTTGGCGGTTACACTATGACTCATTCTTCAAGTTTATACGCGTATAGCTCATGCATCCTTGATATCTCTGATTTAGTAAGACTTTGTAGCCGTTAAAGGGGAGTTACAAGTCTTACTCATGCATTAATTACACCTGCAATAACATAAGTACAAGATAATTTGTTAGTTCATTCTCAGGATGTGCACATGCCGAAACACTGTTACATCCTAAAGTCAGACAAGTCCTTCAACATCCTGGGATGGTACATTAGGATGTTAGGTAAAATCATCCTAAGGATTTTCACCCTCAACAATTGTCCCCAAAAATATGTTACCATTATCTTAATGGTAAAAATATTTTTCTCAATCCATGGGCCCATGTTGATGCATTTGCGACTAAGGATTGGATATGATATTATTAACATATGTTAATGAGTAGCCGAAGGTACTTTTGGATGGGGCGAATGTAGATCAGAAAGGGCGAAGGTGTAGATAAACGGGCGAAGGTAGAAAGGAACTAGCCCAATCCTCCACTTGACGAGTTCGCTTGTTGAATACCCGTTTGAGCGGGGTTGCATATCCAACAAAAAATCCCTCTTCAGCTTTAGGACTAAACTTCTCGCTTGGATTCAACATCGTACATGGCGCCCCAAATGGTTCTAGATACTCTAGATTGGGCTTTCGTCGGTGTAACAGCTCATAAGATGTTTTTCCAAACTTCTTCACTGTCATAACCCGATTTAATGTATAATTTGCTGCATAAATCGCCTCATTCCAGAACATTACTGGAAGATTTGAGTCAGCGAGCATTGTTCTTGCAGCCTCAATCAGAGTCCTATTCTTTCTCTCAGCAACACCGTTCTGTTGCGGGGTATACGGAGCTGAATATTCATGATGTATCCCTTTGCTTTCACAAAGTTCATCCATCTTTGCATTTTTAAACTCCGTCCCGTTGTCACTCCTGATCCTTTTGATCTTCAAGTTGTAGATATTCTCCAGCCGAGTGAACAGAACTTGTAAGTTGGTAAAAGTGTCGCTTTTGTTCTTCAAACACATCACCCATGAAAATCGTGAATAGTCATCAGTGACGACTAAACAATAAAGCTCTCCAAGATGACTTTTGCGCTTGACTGGTCCAAAAAGGTCCATGTGCAATCGCTCAAGCGGCATCTCAACAGAGTTAACCTTCTTCACTTTATGGGATTGTCTGTGTTGTTTTCCTTTCATGCAGCTCACACACTTGTCGTTCAGATGGAAATGTTTCACGTTAACTCCATCGACAAGTCCATTTCTCACTAACTGATTCATTTTCCTCAAATGAATGTGCCCCATCCTTCGGTGCCACATTATAGATTCTTTTTCGGTCGCCTTGGAAAGAAAGCATGTTATCTGTCCCTGTGGTGTCATTGCCTTAGACATATCAAGAATGTAAAGATTGTTGACTAGAGGTGCCATCAACATAACCCACTCCTTTGGAATCTTGAAGCCCGGTTTGAGGATGTAGCAGGATTTGTCATCAAAATGCACAGAAAATTGTTTGTCGCATATTTGACTGACGCTCAACAGATTATAGTCTATCTGTTTTACATAAGATATCCGCTCGAAAGTCACAATCCCGTTACTCACGCTTCCTTCCATCGTTATATATCCTCCTTTATTGCCCGCGAACGCAACATATCCACCATTGATATTCTTCACATCAAACAGCAACGCCAAATCCCCCGTCATGTGGCCTGAAGCTCCATTATCAACAATCCAGAGACTGCTAATAGGGCCAACTGAAGCTCCCTGCACACAAAAAGTAAACAATTAGTTCTTTCGGGGGACCCAAGCCTGAGTCTTGGGCCTTTGAACTTTGGCTTTCAAAGAATCATTCTCAATGACTTTTTCAACAACTTTCGGTTTTGAATCAATCGTTTTCTGATTTTTCAAAACAGATTCATTCTTATCACTCACCTTTGACGTAGAGGCTCCTGGAGAACCATTAGGTGTCCAAGATTGTTCAGACCTTTTGAGAATACGGATTTGAGATTTTGGTTTCTCAATCGGTTTCTGAACATTGTTACTGAAAGTAACTTTCTTAGCAACCTTATCTGAATGAACAGACTTAGGTCCAACATTTGACTTGACAATTGGTTTTTGTGGAACCTTTTGTCTATCAGCTGTTGTGTTCACCACTGGTTTTCTCCAAGATTGTTCCATTGCAATCCGATTCCTTCGATCATAATGAAATGGACGGGTGTTCCTCATTTGAAAATTGTTTTGATTTTGAAAATGTTGTTGTTGAGGAACAGTCCGTCTATGCGGTGGAATATAATGATCAATCGGCTTTTTGATGGAATTCTTAACCTCAACTTCATGTCTCTTGTGCCTTACATATGGACACTGAGCAAGTAAATGCCCGCGTTCTCCACATTTAAAGCACTTTCTATATTCCTCAAACACATAATGAGCATTTGGTGAAGCAAATGTTTTTACAGAAAATTGATCATTATATTGTTGATTTCTTAAACTCTCAGGAAGTGGTCCTTTCGAGTAAGAAGGTTCATGAAAACCATTTGCTTTATCATCAGGTCGAATAAACTCAGTGACATGTATTTTTGGCTCTTGAGGAGTTTCTGAAAACAGTTTCTTTAAGATTTCTGGTGGAATTTCATTGGTTCTTTCATGTTTTGGAAACCAAATTGTGCTTTCTTGCCAGATTTTATCAAGTTTAGAATAGTTAACATTTTTAATCGGAAACTCCTCATCAGCAATGATTTTATCGGATCCTTCCATCCGATAAAACACCTTTACAGGTTTGTCACTGGTTTCATTCAGCTCATTCTTTTCAATCACATTCTTAACATCATTCTTAACATCATTCTTTTTCTTAACATCAAACTTTTTAGACTTTTTATCATGAATAGCCTTAGCCATCGGATGAATATGATCAGATGGTGATACTGGTTCGGTTGTAATGATGTGATTTTCTTTTGGAATCTCACATTCATTATCAGATTTATCACTACCAGTATCATCATTATCCGAATCAGAACTATCACTCTCAGCATAAACACCCTCATTGTTCAAGCCCAAAATCGGTCTCACATCTTCAGGATATGGTTTACCAATACTCGAGGTATTAGATTCCATATCTGATGATGAGTCTGATTTCACCGAACTCTCCGGTATAACTTGATGATAGTTATGGTTCTCAAAAAGAACCGGAGATGGTACAGACTTATAATTGGTGGTGTTATCATCAATTATATGATCCACGACATAAGCAACATTCTTATAGCTTTCTAACTTCTTGTTAACCTTTTCAGCAAAGCATTTAATGGCAGCCATTTCTAACTTGGTGTTTTCAATTTCATTGATGTAGTTATTTATGGCCAATTGTTTCAATGACAAAGTAGTTTTCAAGTCAGAAATGTCCTTTTTATAGCCATCTAATACTTTATTAAAAGCATTTAACTCTTTGCGAGTAGATTGACAGTTTTGGATAGCACTATCACGTGAAATTCGGAGTTGTTTATTCTCCTCTGTCAACCTATCACAAGTCCCACAGTATTTATCACTCATGACATCAGTGCTAGATTCAGAACTTATAGGTTTTGGCGGTTCGGTCATGGCCATCAAAGCAAAATGAGCTTCCTTCCCAGTGAAAAACTTTGAGTAGTCGATCTTGGTGAAAGCATCATCAGCTATGCACGACTTCCTCGTCATCAAGAAATCAGCTTCTGCCAGCAACTGGTCAATATCATCATCCAAAGAATCAACACTTCCCTCTGTGTCTGATTCGCTCTCAGAGTCTGAATAGACTGATTTACACTCCTCGGGAACATCAGAAACTGAATCAATTACCATCCCAGATCTCTTCTCCTCAGCCTTAACCTCAACAGGTTCACTCTCCACTTCCATCTCTGTCTCAGAATCATCACTCTCGCTCTCCTCAGTTTCTTTCTTCTCATCAACTACCACTGATTCTTCCAAATCAACTTGATAGGCAACACAAGCCACATTCCCACCAGTAGTTACTTCTTCAACCCCTATTTGCATACCCGACCAGTCAAACCTCTCATCCTGCTGAGTAACCAAAGCTTGGTTCTGATTCACATTCTGTTGAGTCTCAGTAGGTGTAGTGATCGGTACAACTGTTCGGTTTGGGTGATTAGGAGATTGGTTTTGAATCTGGTTTTGAGTGTTTGGTTGTCTGTTTTGGTTGTTAAAGTTTCGGTTTTGGTAGTTGTTGTTGGTTTGGTAAGAAACTTGGTTTTGTTGACGGTTCTGGTAATTTGCATTGAAGGGATTTCGGTTACCTTGTTTAGGTGGCTGGGTGCATTCCCGTTTGAAGTGTCCTTTCTCTCCACAATTAAAGCATGTGACCTTCTCCTTATTGAAACCATAGGTCGTGTTGGGAGAAGTTGCCAAGTCAGTCCTTCCAGTTTTCTCTATAAACTCTGTTGCTCTCCTCATTATACTCGCAAAAGCCCATTGAATGTCTATGAGTTCCATCTCTTCTTTATCGATCTGTGCGTAGTCCTCGTTGGTCAAATTGTTGTTCCCAATCTGACTAGCAACCAAGCCATTGTAGGAAGAAACCATAGCAGAGACTAATGCAATGTGTTGCTGAGCAACCTCTACAGTCACGTTTCCTAAGTTGGATGTATCCAAAACCACCGGTTGTTTATGTTGAGTAACTTGGTTTGATGGTTGTTGTGATTGGTTAGCAGTGTAAAAACTAGCTTGTTGCATTGGAGAGACTGGTGAAATGTAGGAAGTATATTGTGGTGGAGTGTATGATGGTTGTTGTGTGTAGGAGTTGTATTGTGGTGGTGTATAGTTGGTGGTTGGTTTTGATGAATCCATGACATTGGAAATGCATGCAACATGTGGTGCAACATTTCCAGAGTTCGAGTTTCCAGCTGAAACTGAAGTACTTCCAAAATACAGACTTGGATTCTGAGGAATCTGCGACCTTCTAGCTTTCCTCCTATCCTCCAGCTCTTTGTTCTCCAACTTCTCAATAAACTCTGAAATGGTCCAGAATTGATAAGCATCCTTCTCTCTAAGTACCTCCACATGCTGATCCCACTGTGGTGGCAAAGCATCTGCAAACTTATCAACCTGCTTGGTCATGGGAATCTGTACACCATAGCTAGACAATTCAGACAATAAATGCATATATCTTGGTGTTAGTTCTTTCAAAGTTTCATTGTTAATAAACGAAAAATTATCAAACTCCTTAACCAACTCCTCCATTCTCAAACTCCTGGTCTTTTCATTTCCATCATGCTTCCTCTTCAGCTTATCCCAAAGCTGCTTCGACGTTGTACATGTCCCGAACTGATGCAACAGGTCACTTGTGATCGCCTGTGTCAGTTGAGAGAACGCCTTCTTCTCCACCACGTATTTCTTCTTTTTATCCTCTGCCAAGCTCTCCAGAGGAATCAACTCACCGGTATTCTCCAGAATTGGTGCTGTATATCCTTTGACGATCATGCTCCATGCCTCAGCTCCTTCAACTCCCATGCCCTCCAGATGGATCTTGAACATGGTGTGCCACTGGTTGTACTCTTGCATATCCATTAGCTTAGGTGGCCGAGTTCCACTACCTGTAGACAAATCCTTAATCAAGGTAGAGATAGCGTTAGTGGTTTGAGTATTTACCGCCGCTGCAGCTACTCCCCAATAATCTGATTGTAAAGCCGGATGTGCTACATTCTGAGGCATCGTGCTCGATGTTGTCATGTAGTTCAGTGGTTGTGAGGACTGCGGGTTCGTCTTTTGAGCTGCAACAGTCCATGGGTCCATTGTCTGCTGTTGTGGTTGTGTTGGTGCTGATCCCTGAGTAGTCTGATAACGCCACATGATCAAAATCTGAAAATCACAACACTTAGAAAAATTTTTCAGCAAAAATTTTAGGTTCGCCCGAATATTGTACGTTCGTCCAAATTTTCTAGGTTCGTCCAATTCTGTCACACTCTCGTCCCTTTTCTTTCACCTTCGTCCAAATAGTAACCCCCGAATGTGAAACTGACCAGAATGTAACTCACACAATCACACTTTCCACTTTCGCCCGGAATGAAAACGGTCGAATGTGGATTTTTCAACCCGAATGTGAAACTTTTCAACAAGAATTTCAGATTCGTCCACTCAACTCTCAGGTTCGCCCCTTTTTCAGTCAGGTTCGCCCACAAACTCAGTCCAGGTTCCAGGTTCGCCCCATATCAGCAGATTTCACTTTTGAAAAACGGTTATTGTTTGAAAAACGGTTATTTTGATCTGAGATTTTCAAAAGTTCATGGAATTCAATGATCTCAATCAGGTTATGTTTCGGATTTGATTTGGAACAACTTTAAGTCTTGGAAAACTTGAATTTAACCACAAAATCACCTTTAAATCGATCAAAAACTATGTTTTATAAAAGTTTTTGTAAAAACAGATGATAATTTGTCTAAAACATGTCCAAATCAACTCTGATCTTATCGAATTTGTTGTTGTATGATCCTCTATGCTCTGATACCACTTTGTGAGCGTTGGAATTTATCTAAAACAGGATATTATGATCATACAAGTCACAAATCTAGGTGCGGAATCCCTAGATCTGAACAAATTGATAAGATGCTAATCACGACACAATCAAGATCATTTTCAACTTCATTTTCATAGATTAACTTTCAATTAATAAGCAATTACAACGTTTATGTTAATCTAGAATCACAAAGACACTTTCTCAAAACACTACTAAACCTGCACTGAACCTGGACACAAATGATAACTCTCTTACATAACCAAAAACTCAAAACCTATATATAATGTCTGCACATTCGCCCCTTTCTGTAGGTCGAATGTGAGAATTTCCACATTCGCCCACTTGCAGTGGTCGAATGTGGTCTTCTGTCCACGTCCATTCTTCATTCGTCCACTTCAGTCTACCTTCGAGTTCTCATTCTGAAATTTTTTTCAAAAATTCTCTCATAACCAGACCTTGTTGCTGTGTTTTTCTGTGATTGTGCATTTTAATCCTTGGTGATTGCTGATCATTTTAACCCTATTGTTACAGGTATTGGACAACTAAACAGTTCTGAATTGATTGTTTAAGATCACGGCCTAGGGTTTTCAATCTGGGGTTTTTTAATGATTATTCATGAATGATTTTGTTTTCTGATCAATTCACATAGGTTTTAGGGGGAGATGGTGAAAGGAATTAGGAAAATAACATGCTTAGATGACTGATTTGATCGTTTGAACTTGATGAACCCTAATTCAAAGTGAAAACCAATGTAAATTGATGTTTTGTTAAAATTGATTGTAAACGAGTGTTAGTCGGCACTGATAGTACCCATTTGAATCAAAATTACGGATTAAAATCAACAATGGCAACTTTTTAAATTTTGGGGGTAAAACAGATTTCACCTTCGGTTCTTAAACCGGGCGAAGGTGAGAATGTTTGGGCGAATGAAAACAAAAACGGATGAATGTGACTTTTATCAAGATCATTTTCACTTTCGTCCATACAATTTTACATTCGACCGACAAAATCTCACATTCGTCCAATCCAAAAGGGGCGAATGTGCAGATCAGTTTTGACCAAAATTTTATATTTTTGTCGTTTTTGTGTTTTGACGCGTTTTATTGATTTTTGTGTGCAGATGGCTGAACAACCAGAGAATATTGACGCTCCAGCAGTGAATGTTGAGACTCCAGCAGAGATAGCTGTTCAAGATCCAGTCCCCGCAGCTGAAACATCTACACCGAGCAGTTGGTCTTTCGAAAGATCGCACAACTGCTGCGCGTATTTAGGAGACGTGGAGAAGAACACGGAGTTCACTGGCATCATTGAGTTTCTGAAAAGGAGCAGGATTGTACATGCTCTAGCCACACCTACTATCATTTACAAGGACATTATTGAAGATTTTTACCAGAACGCTAAGTACGACTACTGGGATAATCAAACCATTATCAAGAGCAAGATTCAGGAGATAGATATGTTCTTGACTGAAGCCGACATCCGGGAAGCTTTACAGATTAAGTTCGAAGATAGAGAAGATCCCAGGGAATTGTCGTGGACTGAACAGAAGGCGTGCTTCTTAAGGATGAAATACAAAGGTCCTATCACTGACGGATCGATGTATAAGGGGAAGCTGGGAGTGCAGTACAAGTACTTTGCACATGTTCTGATCCATGTCTTTGGATGTGTTAGTGGTGGTTATGACGTGATGAGGAAGAGTTTGAGCTCATTAATGGTTGCGTTGACACTCAACAAACCATTTAATGTTTCGGGGATGATACTTGACCACATGTTGGAGATGCTGAAGGGTATAAAGTTCAAGAAATTCATGTTGTATCCAAGGTTTCTAATGATGATCTTTGATTACAAGTATCCAATGCTGAAGAAGGATCCGACAATGATTTTAGGTCAGGATCACATGAATATTAGAACCTTGATGAGGATGAAAGGTTATAAGGGTGTAGCTGATAATGAGAAACCACCCAACAGGAGATTGTTTGGAGCTTTGGCTCGTCCGGATTACACTGATCCAGGCAAGAACAAAGCTAGACATGATGATAGTGACTCAGATAATGACGATCCCTTAGTGTATGTTGATTCAAGCACTAAGCGGAAGCGTCAAGTAGTCAATCCTGGAGCCAAAGGGAAGGGCAAAGGAAAGGCTATTGATCAGGGGAGCACAAAGCAACAGGCTGCAAGAAAGAAATCGACTGCAAAGAAAGGTTCAGGTTTGGTGGATGAAGAGTCTGTGGATTCGGAAGAGACTGAGGTTGATGAACAGTGGGATTCTGATGACGAGAATGTAAGGACCACCAAACGTAAGGCCACTATGGTTGGTGAGTCTGAATTACTGAATCAGTCGATAGAAGAGTCTGAAAGAAGAAGGAAATCAGTTGAAGATGAAGGTTTGGGAGTTGATTTAGCTGAATTGAGTGTTGGAGACACTGTAGTTGTGAATTTGCCTAAGAAGTCTAAGAAACAAAAGACGATGGCAAAGAAGTCTAGTGTGAAAGAACTGAGAGAGAAGGAATTAGCTCAGTTGTTGAAGGGTAAGAGATTGCCTGATGCTGGAACACCTTCCAAGTTATCTTCGCCAGTTACTAAGAAGCAGAAGAAAGGAAAGGAGGCAGAGACTTTACCAATCGATCAGTTCAATATCGATATGGATAAAGTGCTCGAGATGTTTAAGAAGCCTCAGAAGGAGAAAGCTGTTGAAGTTGAGCCCTCCAGATCAAAGTCAAAGAAAATGACTGTTGATGATGATGTGATGAAACAGGTCAATAAGAAGATGGAGGATATGATGAAAATGCTGATTGCTCAACAAGCTGAAATCACTAAGTTCAAGCAAAATGAGGAGAAGATGCTCCAGATTGTAGTTGCTTCGAAATCGAATCAGGATGAGATAAATGAAAAGATTCAGATGTTAGAAGCTAAGAATGAAAAGCTTGAGAGGAGATGTGATAGAAACAAGAACAAGATCAAACTGATCAAGGCGGATAACAAAGAGTTGAAGAAGGAAAACAAACGCTTGTGTGGTTTGATTGAAGAATTGTATAGCAGAGCACCCCAATTGAAAGAGGGTGAGGAAGATGAAGAAGATGATGAACAGAAAGTAGATTATGAGGATTCTGAATCAGAGAAAGATGATGATGAAGAAGAGGATGATGATGGATCGGATAATGATGATGATGACAACAATGATGATGATGATGACAATGATGATGATGATGATGGTGCTGAGGGTACAGGAAAGAAGGGTGATGAGCTTAGCAGTGGAAGTGATCATGAAGGAGGAGATGATACTTCTAAGTTTAGTTATGAGAAGAGAAAATCACAGAAGAAGAAAGATACTGGAGAATCTAGTTCCAAGAAGAAAGGTGAGAATGTAGATGAAAGTATCTTTTGGAACGAAAAGGTGAGATCTCTTTCGGATGATGCTAAGTTGATATACAAAAACATGTTGGAGAAGAGGGAGTGGACCATTGAGTTCACTGGATGCTTCGCTGAAATATTCCAGACTGATGATCTGAGATACGAGCTGGAATATGAAGATCCAGATCTTGAAGAAGGGGAACTACCTGCGTCTGTGGCGAAAGAAATTTTAGATGGTCTCGCACAGAGGGTAGGTAAGACGTTTGAGGAGTTCATGATGGATGAATCGATTCCTGATATTCCTGAAAAGGATATGGGAAATCATTCAGATGATGTACAGACTCCAGAGAACAATGAGGTTGAGATTGAAGATATTACTCATGAGGAATTTCCCCAGTATTTTAGAAAAGAAGATGAGAACGAAGTATTTCCTGACTTCACAGAGATACCAAACAAGTCAGCGAAACAGAAAGCGAAGAGAAGAAGCGAAGAGTTTGTTGAGAAGGTGTTTGGTGATGAAAAGAAAGATTCTTCCAACCAGTCTGATGAGTTGAAGAATTATCTGAAGAAGTTGAAGGAGATGGATGAGAACCGACCTAAACCTGAAGCTCAAGGTAACTTCTATCGTTTTCATAATGCCAAGTTCAAAGGCAGAGCTCTCGGGTGGACTTATCTTGGCAGACTGAAGTGTATTGCAGCGAAATGGGAAACCGGAATTCTGTATTTCAACAGATTCTGTGATTTGCTTACTCTACCGTATTGGGCGGTGAGAGATTTGTGCAGATTTCCGATGTCTGGAGCCGAGGTAAATGGATCGCATGTCGGTTGGTGCGCAGATAAGTTAGTTTGGGAGAGTCGCACAAGATGGAACAGGTTTCAGCCTCAATATCCTCGTAGAAAAGTTCATAGGGATATTGATCCTCAAACTAACATGAAGCGTGTGACTTTGATCTACAAAGCACCAAATGTGATGAGAAAGATACCATTGATGCCAATGCCACAGCATTTCAGTGCTGATTTCATATTCTGGTATTACGATTGGAGGAAGGCAGAAGCAGTGATTGTATTGAGGGATGGAAAGGACAAATACAAGCATGTTCATGTATTTGATCCTATGTGGCTGATAAACTGTACATTCGAAGACATCATCATGTTGTTCTTTAATCCGATCTATTATGAACCAAATGACTTTGCTCAGGCGAGGAAGTACACTCAAGTTGTGGGAGTTTGTTTTGCGTATGACATAAACGCTGGAAGCAACTTGGAGGGTAAACTTGGCAAAACTGTGAAGATCGCCAATGTATCAAAGCCTGTGAAGAAAACATTCGAGCCGCCAATGACTGATGAACAAAAGAAGCAGCTCAGAATCAAGCTGATGAACAGGACGATGGACTATCAGAGAAAACTATCCAATCAATAGTCGAGGGGGAGTTTGTTGATGCATTTGCGACTAAGGATTGGATATGATATTATTAACACATGTTAGTGGGTAACCGAATGTAGATTATATGGGCGAATGTAGACTTGAACCGGGCGAAGGTGAAGATAAAAGGGCGAAGGTAGACTGAAGTGGACGAATGAAGAATGGACGTGGACAGAAGACCACATTCGACCACTGCAAGTGGGCGAATGTGGAAATTCTCACATTCGACCTACAGAAAGGGGCGAATGTGCAGACATTATATATAGGTTTTGAGTTTTTGGTTATGTAAGAGAGTTATCATTTGTGTCCAGGTTCAGTGCAGGTTTAGTAGTGTTTTGAGAAAGTGTCTTTGTGATTCTAGATTAACATAAACGTTGTAATTGCTTATTAATTGAAAGTTAATCTATGAAAATGAAGTTGAAAATGATCTTGATTGTGTCGTGATTAGCATCTTATCAATTTGTTCAGATCTAGGGATTCCGCACCTAGATTTGTGACTTGTATGATCATAATATCCTGTTTTAGATAAATTCCAACGCTCACAGCCCATCTCTCCATGTTTCGAGACCTAACGGCTATTTTTTAGGCTAAATTTTCATGATAACCGTTATGCCTCATCATATCCTACTGCCTATATCTAGGCTTTCCCTTCCTCCTTTATAATCAACTAGGATTATTTGAAAAGGTAACTGCTTTTGCTTCTTTCTCGTCTTCACTTTCTTATTCCTGCAAAAAGAAGTCTTTTAAATTAGTTTTTTAGAATGAGCAAGAAATTAACAAGGGCTCTTGGAAGCGTTGGAATCCCTAAGGATTTCACAGCCCAAAACTTGATCAAAGATCCTGATCAAGAAATCTGTACTTTTTATGATAAAGATATTCAAGCCCTTAAGAAATCAGGGGCTTTTTCTGATTCTGCCGTTTTTAAGCCTTTTAACCTAAATGCAAAGTCTGACTCTGCCTCTTCTGTCTGGGTTTGCTTTTTCTTTTTACCATTCCAGCTTGGCCTCAAATATCCATTCCCAGATTTCATCAAAGAATTCTTTGATGCAACAGGGATGGCTTTTGCCCAGGCCATGCCTGAGATTTGGAGGATCTTAATAGTTTGTGATAAGATCATTCAGACTCACGACATTAATCTTCAAGTTGGTGACCTGCCATACATATATAAGTTAAGGACACATGGGTCAAACTGTTATGTTCTTCAACTTATTGATAAAGAACCTCCTCTGCTACATAACGTTGTGAGATCTGATAGGCCCTTGAAATCAAAATTCTTTTTTTGTAAGGAGGGATTCCATTCCTTATGGGGATGAAATTCCTATGTCCTGGTTAACAAGCGGTAAATATGTTAGATATAAATAAGATAGTCACATCCTGAGGATGTTAGTAATATTCTAAATCATCTTCATTTTGCAGGTGCTTGTTTTGCAAAACTTGTTCCTACTTTGGACCAGACGTAAGGCAATACTAGAGCTACCTGCTTCAGCAAGGACTTTTGGAATAGAAGAAAGTTTGTTAGGATCTGAGTTTGTTTGTTTTGATTGTTTAACTAAATGATGGTAATGATGAAATGAAAATAGAATGAAAGTGCAGCGGAAAAATAAACTGTAAATCAAAACAAGAGAGTAAATGTTTTTAGATCGAATGCTTTCATTAATTCAAAGATTACAATCGTACAAGTTACTCCCCCTCAGCCTGATCACACAGTGTTTGTCAGAGAGAATGTTTTGTGTGTGATGCAATAGAACAGTACAAGCACTGTTCTATTTATAGATTGACTCAAACCACTGATGACCTAGGCTGACGTCACCTAAGACAGTGACCTCTAACAGAATAACAAACCTAAACATCTGCTATACAAACTACTGTTACATTGAAAGCACTGATATTAAACAGCTGTTGAAGATAAACTCTGATGGGTCTTGTATCCACTGCTGGAGCCTAAGTGCTGTTGGTTCCAGCAGTGCTTTGGTCTTCAGTACTTGTATCAGCAGTTGCTCTTCATCAGACCTTTGGTCAGCAGTTGTTCTTCATCAGATGTTTCCTCAGCAGTTCTTTATATCAGCAGTTGTTGAGCAGTTGTTTGGTTAGAACAGTAGTTAGGGTCAGCAGTCTTTTGGGAGAAGCAAGTTGTAAAGACTGTTTATTTAAGGATCAAATAGATAGCATATTTTGGCTTTCTAATCATCTGTTCTTCTCCAGGTCAGCAGACCCAACAATCTCCCCCTAGAACAGATGATGCCAAAACTCAGCTTTATTCATTGATCTTTATTTCTCATCAGACTTTCTCTGATTTGACCTTTGAATTGTAGTTCAAAGTTCAGAGCAAATAAGTCTTCTTCATCTCTTTCTAGATCCAGATTTAGCAGTGCTTGGTGATCTTCTGCACATAGGCTGTAAGCATCATCCATGCTGATCTTCTGAACCTTTCCATCTGACCTGAGCAATGTCAATTCGTGGTTGTCTTTGTTGACCTTCCACTTTAGAATTTTTGAGTCAGTGGATTTGCTGAGATGAACCTTTATTCTTGATGAGTTGGGTGAAGGTGGTCTTCCAATGAGTTCTCTGAGTTTCTCTGTTGTAGGATCAGAGAAATAATGTATTTGATTGAAGAGCCCTTCCTTGATAAATGTGTCAGCAAACTTTCTTTGATCTTCCTCTGACATCTCCTTCTGCTTTTTGAACTGTCTACTTGCAGCAGTTGTGAGATCAGAGGTTTCAAGTAAGCTGTCCAGATTAAAAGTCTGTTGGGGTCTCTTCATCATTGGCTCATCAGTGTAAATTGGTTTTCTTGGAAGGCTGGGATCCTTCTTTCTATTCTCTTCCAGACTTTTGTAGGTTTCAACCAATCTTAGCTCTGACCATCTGGAAACAGACCTCATCTCCCCATAATTGGCAGCTACAATCTCCTGTCTCATCCTTTTGAATTTCAAGGCTCTGACTGGGTCTCTGCCTTTGCCAAAATTGGGAGTGGAGACTTTAGCTTTTGGGTCTTTGGCCATTTCTTCAATTCTGATAAGTTCTTCTCTCAAAGCAAGAGTAGTCCAACCATTGAACTGCTTTTTATTTGCTTTGTAAGGCTTGGTTGCCATTATCTGTTCAAGAAGGGATTCCCTTACCTCCTTTTCCAAATCTACACTGAGAGGCATGGTGGACATGGAATTGCTCAGGGTCTTAGCAAAGTCTTCAATCCTTCTGAGTTTGCTAAGCTCTGCTGAATGGATGCCCTGAGCAGTCCTGTCATCCTTCCCTTTGCATTTCTCCCTGATGATGGCATCCACCTGTTCACCCTTGTATTTTAGATAGGTATCAATGTTGAGGGGAACAGGGAAGTTTGGGAGAGATGGGAAGAATCTTTCAGATGGCTGTTCAGTATTGTAGAAGGATTGTAATTCCCCCTTGAGTAGATCAAGTTCAAGGGGATACTGAACAACCAATGGTGTAATGGTTGGTGGTGGTCTATGGGATTTGAATTTGGATGTATGTGGTGAGAATGATGTGAGTGGAATGGCTGTGATGGGAGGAGTGGATTGGGCAGTTGAAATGGTGGTTGGTGATGTGTGTATGTTTTCATCATGCACAACAAAGGTTGATTTTCTCTTCCTTGTGTACATGATTTTTGGTGAAGGTGATTTGGTAGCAGTGGTTGGATTAACATCTGTTGGCCTTTTAGAAGAACCAGCAGATGTTGGGGTTTTGGCTGGTGATGTAGGTTTGGTGGTTGTTTGTTCAGGTGTGTGTGTTGGTTTGGTGGTTTCAGTGGTTTGGGTAGTTTCAGTGTTTTGGGTGGCAGTGGTTTCAGTAGCAGTGGTTTTATCAACAGAGGTTTTCAACTTAGATGGTGGTTTTCTAACATGCTTGGCAGGTCTTTTCATCCTTTTAGAGGATCCCACATCTTCAGTTTCCCTTTGTTGTTTCTTTTTGAGTTCAACTAATGACTCTGCTTTTACTTCCAAAGTGTCAGCTCTTTTCTGTTTCTCTTGAGCAGCCTTTTCAGCTTCTAAGTTTGCAGAGTCATCTACTGCTTTATTCTTCTCAGTGGTTTGTTGTGGTGGTGCTGTTGGTGTTGCTTGTTGTTGTTGTTGTTGTTGTGGAGCTGATTTGGTAGACTCTGGTTTCTGGGCAGACTTGGCTTGACCTTTTTGAGAAGGAGGACAACCAAAAGGATCTAGTTTTGGTAGCCTATCTCTGCCACTCTCCCCCTTTTTGGCATCATCAGCCGTGAAAACATCATCATTTTCATCCCTGAGGATGGTGGTAGGGGCAGAGCCAGTAGTCTTCAGCAGGTGATCCTTGATGGCTTTGATATCAGCATGGGTATCTTTGTACCTTGCATCTACCATATTCCTGATCTCAGCCATGTAGGTTTCATGTGTCTGATCAGCCAATTTTCTGTGAGCTATGATGATGGGGGAAACTGATTTCCATAACTCATTGGCTATATCAGCTGTGGATGGTTGACTCTTGGAGAGATCTGCAATTGAGCTCAGTAGAAGCTTGACATCAGATTTGATGTCAGCAACAGAGGTTTCAATAACAGAAACTCTGTCCGTCAATTCTTGGTATTTTGACCCATCTCCTAAATTAATAGGATCATCTGAGTCCCTACCAGTGGTAGGTCTACCTGATTCAGGCCTAATAGGTGAATCAGATGCCCCTTTGTCTTGGTACTGGGGACTTCCAACTGTTTTTGGAGACACTATAGTGGCTTCAACAGTTGTTGCCTTCAAGGGAGTCTTAGCTATGTAATCACTGTCCTGATGTGAGACATTGGTCTCTACATCTGTAGTGGCTGCTCCACTTGAAAACTCACCTAGAGTTTCATTGAACCCAGGTGGTGTAACCTCCTCTTCTGTTTGTGGGATAGCAGATTGAATATTCTCTGGGCCAGTCACTTGTTGGAGTATACTCTCAGTGACAGGTGGAAGAGAGGAACTGGGATCTTCCTGAGATTTTTCAATTGCTTCAAACAGAGGTTGCATTGTTTGTGGGACATGTGATGGTGAGAGTGGTGGAGTAAGAAGAGAATTAGCCCTGGGAGAGGGGCTTGTGAACATATGGTCAAGTGACTCAAATGCATCATGATGTGTGTCCCCTTGGCTTACAACATGATCCTTTTGAGAGGATTCATGAGGAGTTTGGTCAGGTGGAGGTATGTCCAACTGTTGTGAGGAAGTAACAACAGTGGTTTCAGGTTGCTTTTGTTGTGCAACAGAGGTTTCTTCTGGTACCTCAACATCCAGAAGCCTCATTTGTGGTTGAGTGGTGGTTTTTGTGGATGGATGTTTCCTTTTGGAAGTGGCTGGTGTGGGTTTCACAGCACTGGATGTAGTGCCATGATCACCAGGAGCAGTGGGCTCAACAACAGAGGTTTTGACAACAGTTGTTGCCTTTGTCCTCTTTGTTTGTGTTTTAGAAACTTTTGAAACTTTAGACACTTTTTCTTGGGTGCTTCCACCCAGCATTCTTGTGAAAGTTTCATCAGTTAAGCTTTTCATTTGCATAGCAGCACCCTTTTTGAAAACTTTTTCTGGTAATAATTTTTGTAAGATTACACTAAGAATTCTTGGGTAAATAAGAAAAGCATTGTTTGACCCAGACTTGACTGCTTTCACATTTGATACCAAGTCCATGAACAATCCCTGGGAAAGATTGAAGTCAGAGTTTGACAACATAGCATAACCCAGATATTGCATCCTCAATGGAATTTCATTAAAGGATGTGGACTTAGCAGAGACACAAAGAAGAAGAGTATGAAAGAAAAATTTCATGACTGCAGGGAAAAACTTTTTGAAAAGAGTTGATCCAGTCATCTGACCATCATACCCTCTTTCTTGGAACTCAGTGTGAAGCTCTGTTTTAGTAAAGGAATCCTTACCTGCCAGGTCATTCAGTGTGAAGGTTGTGGATATGATATCAGGGGTAATGACGATACTGGTTTCTCCAATTTTGGAAATAATGGAGGTAGGCTTTTTGTCTTGTAGTAAAAACTCAGCATTCAACCAAAATTCTTGGAGTGTATCCAGATAAATGGGGGCGTTGGTGGTTAGGATGGGTAAGTATTTGGAGTTAAGGAAAATGTCGATGGTGGAATGAAATGGAGTGTTGTCATCTGTTTTAATCAGATAGGGGAGACAATTGTGTGTAGCTTTGGCTTGAAGATCCATTGTAATGGATTTCGAAGGTGAAAATGATTGAAGATTGATGAAGGGTTTGAAAGTGAAGAAGGCGGTTTACAGTATTTTGAATACAATGAGACAGTGTAACATCTGTTGTGGTAAAACAGGGTTTTTATAGGCTCAATGAAACCGCTGATGTGGCCAAACCTCTGCTTATATGAGCAGACGTGGCAATCATCTGATGGATGTAACATCTGGTGGAGAACAGCTGTTTTGGTAAACAACTGATACAAACAGCTGATGAATCCAACCGTTGGGTTTTTTTTTTTTTTTTTTTTTTTTTTTTTTTTTTTTTAATATAGTATATATATATATAGGTGGACAGTTGTTTTATCTGAACAGATGTTTTGAAACAGATTTTTCAACTAACAGTTGTTTTATCTGATCAGATGTTCTGAAACAGATTTTTCAACTAACAGTTGTTTTATCTGATCAGATGTTTTGAAACAGACTTTTCAACCAACAGTGGATATGAATGAAACAGTGGTTGTTTTATCTGATCAGATGTTATAAACAGATTTTTCAACCAAGCAGCTATTAAAAAAAAATTGAATTTCTGAACCATTTTATTATATTGTTTTAAAAAAAAAATTTATTTGTTTAATCCATGTTTAACATACCAATTCTGGAAATCAGATTTGTAAAGGTAGATGTGTCTAAAGCTTTTGTTAACACATCTGCCAACTGATCCTCTGTTGGAACATGGTGTAAAGAAATCAAACCTTTTTCATAGCTGTCTCTGACAAAATGATGTCTTATGTCAATGTGCTTGGTAGTGGAATGAGAGACTGGATTCTTGATGATATTTTCAGCAGCTTGGCTGTCCAACATGAGTGGAGTCCTAAGTGCAGTTATCCCAAAATCCAGTAGTTGATTTTGAAGCCACATGAGTTGGGCTGTACAGCTTGCAGCAGCAATGTATTCAGCTTCAGCTGTTGAAGTTGAAACAGCTGCCTGCTTTTTGCTTTGCCATGAAACTAAGGCATTCCCTAGAAATTGGCACCCTCCTGAAGTGGATTTTCTTGTGGTGTGACAGCCAGCAAAGTCACTATCTGAATAACCTGAAAGCTCAATGTTTCCATTAGTAGGATACCAGATACCAAGTGTGGGAGCACCTTTGAGGTATCTGAATATCCTTTTCACAGCAATAAGGTTTGACTTTCTGGGTGAAGCCTGGGATCTGGCACAGACACAGGTAGCAAACATAATGTCTGGCCTAGATGCAGTTAGGTACAATAAAGACCCAATCATACATCTATAATGTGTTTGATCAACCAGTTCATCCTTGTCATCAATAGTGAGCAGCTTGACTGTACTCATGGGTGTGCTACATGGCTTACAATCATTCATCTCAAATCTGGTTAATAAGTTCTTTAAATATTTGTTTTGGTGAATGAATGTGCCATTTTGCAGTTGTTTCACTTGAAGACCAAGGAAACACTGAAGCTCACCCATGGCACTCATCTCAAACTCTGCTGTCATGAGTTTTCTGAACTCTTCACACATTTGGTTACATGTGGATCCAAAAATGATGTCATCCACATATATTTGAACAATCATTAAGTGTTTCCCTTTCCATTTAAGAAATAAAGTTTTGTCAATTTTACCTCTTGTGAAGCCAATGGATAAGAGAAATGTGGAAAGAGTTTCATACCAGGCCCTTGGTGCTTGTTTGAGTCCATACAAAGCTTTGTTGAGCTTGTAGACATAGTCAGGATGGAATGTGTCTTCAAAACCAGGTGGCTGACATACATAGACCTCCTCCTGAATTTTGCCATAAAGGAAAGCACATTTGATGTCCATCTGATACACCTTTATATTGTGGTTGACAGCAAAGGCTAAAAAGAGTCTGATGGCCTCTAGTCTAGCTACAGGAGCAAAGGTCTCATCATAATCTATTCCTTCTTCTTGTCTGAAGCCTTGAACCACAAGCCTGGCTTTATTCTTGACAACAATACCCCTTTCATCAGTCTTGTTTTTGAAGACCCACTTTGTTCCTATAGGACAAACATCCTTAGGAAGTGGTACAAGCTCCCATACTTGTTGTCTTTTGAATTGAAGGAGTTCTTCTTGCATGGCTTCTACCCAACTGTTGTCTTTCAGTGCCTCTTGGTACTTGACAGGTTGTGTGAGGGATAAGAAACCTGCAAAAAGACAGATATTTGAGGATTGGCTTCTTGTGAGCACACCCTCTCTGATGTTGCCAATGATCTGGTCTGGTGGATGAGCTCTTAAGTAAATAAGATCTCCTTGATATGGAACAATGGCATTTTGGGGTGATGGACAGAGGTTTGGTGACTCTGTTGGTGTAACATCTGTTGGTACTTCTGTAGTGCCATCAGATGTTTGAAATGGTAATGGAGGAATGGGTCCAAGTGGTGTGAAACTTGACTGACTTTTGTCAACAGATGATTGACTTTTGTCAACAGATGATAGGTCAGTGGTTGTGAGGGGTGAAGCAGAGGTTTGAGGATAGGACTGGCCAACAGTGGTTGACACAGCTGTGGCAGAGTTTTGACAATTGTTTTGAACAGCTGCTTCCTCTGATGCAGAATAGACTTTGTAGTGACTGGGGATCACAACATCTGTTCTGTAATCTTGCTGTGGAGACTGTGGAATACCTGCATTGTTAGTTTTAACAGTGATATCTTCAAATTTGAATTTATCTAAATCAAATAATTCAGCAGGGTTTGCAGGGATTTTTAGAGATGAAAGTTCATTGAACTTAACATTCAAAGTTTCTTCTATTGTCTTAGTCCTTGTGTTAAACACTTTGTAGGCCTTAGCAGTAGAAGAATATCCCAGAAAATAACCACAGTCTACTTTGGCTGCAAATTTTGAAATGGAATCTTTGAGATTTAAAATGAAACATGGACAGCCAAAGATTTTGAAAAATGAGATTAATGGTTTGATTTTGAACAAAATTTCATAAGCAGTTTTTTGATGTCTGGGGTTGATCAAAACTCTGTTTTGAACATAGCAAGCAGTGTTTACAGCTTCTGCCCAAAAGGACAGTGGCAAACCAGAATCTGCTAGCATGGTTCTTGCAGCTTCTATAAGAGTTCTATTTTTCCTCTCAACTACCCCATTTTGTTCTGGTGTTCTTGGGATGCTGAACTGCCTCACAATCCCTTTTGACACACAGAAGTCATCCAACTCCTTATTTTTAAACTCTGTTCCATTGTCACTCCTGAAGACTTTTACTGGCAAGTCATATTGCTTTTCAACCTTGGTGACAAAGTCCTTCAATATACCTGCAGTCTCATCCTTAGAGTGTAAAAAGTAAGTCCATGTAAACCTAGAAAAATCATCAACTATGACAAGACAAAATCTCTTTCTTCTTAGACTCATGATTTTAACAGGGCCAAACAAGTCCATGTGCAACAGTTGTAAACACTGACTAGTTTTGGACTCATCAATGGATTTGTAAGAGCTTTTATGTTGTTTCCCTTTGAAGCAAGAAACACAATGCTCATCACATTTAAATTCTTTTGATGGTAAACCTCTGACAAGGCTTTGTTTTGAGAGTGTGTTGATAGTATTAAGGTTGGTGTGACCCAATCTCCTATGCCACAATTCTGTCTCCTTAGTGGAGGCAGCAGAAAACAGACAGACATTTTCCATAGGATTGTCCTTTAACATATCAACAACATACACATTGCCACTTCTATGAGCAACAAGCTGTGCTTTGCTCTCAGCAATAATGGTATCAATCTTTTTCACCACTTCTGGCCCAATAATCTTACAAGTTTTCTTTGTGAAAAATGAGCCATAACCTTTGTCACTCATTTGTGAAACACTCAGAAGATTAAACTTGAGATTATCAATAAGATTGACATTTTCAAACTTGAGTTTTCCAGCCTGTACAGTCCCTGAACCCAACACCTTACCTTTAGAATCATTACCAAAGGATATATCACCCCCTCCATGAGCCAAGAGTCCAGAAGTAGGGCTCTACATCCTGTCATGTGCCTGGAACCTCCACTATCTACATACCAAAGACTATCTAAACAAGCAGAAGCTCCCTGCACATCAGTAAATGATTAGTTTTGGTGAGTGTCCAAAGCCAAATTGGCTTTGGATGGGTCCTCAGACCTTTCAGACTCAAGCTTTGGAAGGTGATCAGTGGTTTGGACCAATTTCTGAATTAAGGTCAACAACTGCTGCTGACCATTTGCCAGTGCTTGGATGTCAACACTTGGGGCAGCAGTTGTTTGATCACTTCCTGATAGATGATAATACCCATATGGATTTCTGTTCACTCTTGGTTTAGAGGGTCTTTTTGGCTCCTCATAAACATGTGGCAGACTGTGACATGGAGGTTGACCATAACCTCTTGGGTATTTACTTGTGGGTGGAGCATCTGTTACTTGGACATCTCTAGAAGCAGATGTTTCAAGCCTTTTTGTAACAGATGTTTGGGCAGGTGTGAAGGTCTGTTTGGGCTTTCCTTTTGGAGTACTAACCACAGGGTTTGCAAGAGTTTTTGCTTTGTATTCTTGTATTTTTACATCAAAATTTTTGAGATACAAGCACTCTTTGGTCTTGTGATTCTTTTTCCCACATATTGAGCAAGTGGCTTTGGAATCACATTCACTTGTTCCTTTGTTGATGTCATATGCTTTTAGAAGAAAACAGTTTTTGGTGACATGATTCTTCTTTTCACAGAAATCACAAAACAAGTTAACAGTCTTTTCTTTCTTCTTCCCCTTTTCAGTTTTCTTTTCAGCAGATGTTTGAGCATCTGCCGGAGAATCTTTCAGGGGAATGACTTTTGCCAAGGGAATGACCCTTGCCTGAGGAGCTGTCTTTCCCTCAGGAGTTTTAAAATCTACAGGGTTATAATTCTCAAGAGTATCACACTCATCAGACCAAGTAGGTTTAAATTCATACTTTTCAAGTTCAGCAAAAGATGAGGAACCTTCTGGTTTTTCAAGAACAATTTTCTTACCATTTGGTTCAGTGATTTTTATCTCTTGACCCTGCAGGTTTGTTGGTACTATCTCAACAGACTTTTGACTCTTTGTGTCAGTGTTTTCAAAAGCTGGAGCAGTGGTTGCAAAACCAAAGCCAAACTTCACATGACTTTTGGTTTGTTTGTTGAGTAGCATCTCAAAACCTCTACATGATTCCACCCATTTTTTATATTCAACTTGGGTGGACTCAAGCTCACTTTTACAACTTTGATATTTTGTTATCATAGTTTGGAGCTGGTCTTTGGTTATAGTTGCTTCATGTTTTAAACTGCTAATTTCAGACTCTTTTGCAGTTAAACTTGTTTTCAAATCTTTTGTAAGTTTTTCAAATTTAACTTCATCATCCAAAATTTTCTTTCTAAGGTTTTCATTCACCTCTTTGATGTTAGCAAATGCTATTACACATTTGTCAGAACACAATTCTTTAAGAATTTGAGGAGATACCTTAGCAGCAGCCATCAAAGCACAATCACACTTGCACTCACATTCATCAGATGCACCCCAGGGATCTGAGAGATTCACAACCTCTTCTTCAGGTTTTTCACCTGCAACAGCTTCACTAACAATATCATCAGTCACAACATCAGATTCAGTTACCACTTCCTCAGATTCAATCTCATCTACCATAGCCATGAAACAAAAATTTTCTGGTTCATTTTCAGCTTTGGCAACTAGTGCAAAATTCTCATCTGTTAGCTCATCAGGTAGACTGCTCCAATCAACAAAGCCTTGTGTAAAGAAGCTCTGTTGACTGGTCTCTGCAGGAGCAGAGGATGGAGCAGCAGTCGTTTGTACAGGTGGTTGAGCAACAGGTGTTTGCACATAATGAATCTGAGGAACAGTGGTTTGGACATACTGAACAGGAACAGTGTTTGAGGACTGTGCAAAATGAGCAGTGTTTTGCACATTTGGTCCAGGGGTATTATAGGAATTCTGATAAGTGTTGGTCTGTGGTCTTTGATTTGGATAGGTTATCATAGGTGTACCATGTTGACCCCTACATTCCCTAGCAAAATGACCAAACCTATGACATTTATAACACTTGATCTTTGATTTATCCAACCCAACCTTAGATCTGCCAGTCAACCCTGGAAACCTTCTCCCAGTTTTCTTGTAAAAATTATTAGTTCTTACACTGAGAAGGGCCAATTGGTGCATAATGTCCATTTCTTCCAAATCATCAGGGTCAAAGTATTTCAGGTCATCATACTCAAAGGATATATTGTCAGATGCCTGTATATCACCACCACTTGCTGTGAAAGCATAGTTTGGTGAATAAGAATCAGAGTTAAAACCTGAGTTAAAACCTGAAGTTATGTCAATAAAATGATCATAACTCTGATCCTTTGTGTTTCCAGGCACCTCATCATGACCCAAAAGTGCTGTATTCCCAAACACATAGTCATCAGACACTTTTCCAGAGTCCTGGAGCTTCTTTTTCTGGTTAAGCTCTCTTTCATAGGTCAAGAGCTTACCATGAAGCTGGGTTAGTGATAGGTCTTTAAATCCTATTGAGTTTCTCATTACAATAGCAATAGTGTCCCATTTGTCTGGTAATGATCTTAAAAACCTATGGTTCAAAGTTGAATGAGGGTAAGTAAGACCAACCAATTTTAGTTCACTAATTAAGCAATTAAATCTCTCAAACTGTTGAGTTAATGACTCTCCTTTGACATGACTGAATGTTTCATATTGTTGGTTAAGTATTTCACGGTTGTTTTCAATAACCTCCTCAGTCCCACCAAACTGCTCTTTCAGTGCATCCCACAACTCCTTTGCACTGTTACAGTGTAACAACCCAGCATATATATCATTGGGTAGAGCCATGGCCACAATACTGAAGGCCTTAGCATCTAGCTCAATTTTCTGAAAATCCTGGTCGGAGTAGTTTTCAAGTTTCTTTGGCTCAAACACTTTGGGATCTTCAGTACTCGGCACAGTCGGAACATGTGGTCCGAAGATAACCGACTTCCAACACCCAGTGTTTTGTTGAGCTAGAACATGGCTCATCCGACGTTGCCAGATATTGTATTCAGATCTGACAAGCATCGGTGGCTTGTTGTTCGTGCCAGTGTTATGTGGATCGTGATTGATAGAAGCCATTCTCTGATTTTTCAAAAAACAAAGTCTGTTTAACAACGGTTGAAGCGAAATTAAACTATTACTCTGTTTTCAATCAAACTGACAAACGATATCAATAATTGTGAGCTGATTATTAAATTGATTTGTTAGATCGAATTTAATTGACCAAGCTCTGATACCAATTGTTAGGATCTGAGTTTGTTTGTTTTGATTGTTTAACTAAATGATGGTAATGATGAAATGAAAATAGAATGAAAGTGCAGCGGAAAAATAAACTGTAAATCAAAACAAGAGAGTAAATGTTTTTAGATCGAATGCTTTCATTAATTCAAAGATTACAATCGTACAAGTTACTCCCCCTCAGCCTGATCACACAGTGTTTGTCAGAGAGAATGTTTTGTGTGTGATGCAATAGAACAGTACAAGCACTGTTCTATTTATAGATTGACTCAAACCACTGATGACCTAGGCTGACGTCACCTAAGACAGTGACCTCTAACAGAATAACAAACCTAAACATCTGCTATACAAACTACTGTTACATTGAAAGCACTGATATTAAACAGCTGTTGAAGATAAACTCTGATGGGTCTTGTATCCACTGCTGGAGCCTAAGTGCTGTTGGTTCCAGCAGTGCTTTGGTCTTCAGTACTTGTATCAGCAGTTGCTCTTCATCAGACCTTTGGTCAGCAGTTGTTCTTCATCAGATGTTTCCTCAGCAGTTCTTTATATCAGCAGTTGTTGAGCAGTTGTTTGGTTAGAACAGTAGTTAGGGTCAGCAGTCTTTTGGGAGAAGCAAGTTGTAAAGACTGTTTATTTAAGGATCAAATAGATAGCATATTTTGGCTTTCTAATCATCTGTTCTTCTCCAGGTCAGCAGACCCAACAAAGTTTTTCTACAAGTCGTGCCACTGAAATGTTTGGTAAGTCATATCCTGAGAATATGTTTATCCTCGGTTTTTGTATTAACCTATATATGTTTTTATTGATTCAGCAAAGAAGCCTGATTACTTTGATCTTGACGAGATTGACAGTCAAAATATCAAGTCTTCAAAGATAACTTCTCCATCCAGCTCCAGGATGACAAGTCTTCCTCCTGCCCCTAAGGCCAGAGCTACAACTTCTTCTAAGAAGAGGAAGGTTGTCAGCACTTCGACTCAAGAAACTTCTCCCTTTGATGGTCTTAGTTGTGATGCCATTTTGGGCAAAGTCTCTCAGTTTGTTCTTCAGGTACGTTTCTTATCCTGAGGATGGTTATTTATTAGCATGTAATAGGGTTTGAGTACTTACCTGACTCCTTTTCTATAGGGGCATGAATACGTGATGAAGTCCCTGGATGATATGAACAAAGAGTTTGCTGATACTAAGGCCAAGCTTGAAGGCATGAAGAAATCTGCTCTTGACAAGACTAAACAGCTTGAGAAGAAACTAGGCAAGGTGGAGACTGAGCTGAAGGTTGTGAAATCTGCTCAAGCCAAAAGCATGAGGGATCACGAAAAGGAGATGGAAGAATATAAACAGGGCTTGATGAAGTCTGCCACCATTTCCGTCTTTCAAGCTAGGGTGAGAATGGCACTGCAGGCTTGGGATCCCAACTTCAAGATGGAAGACTGGGACGTGGAGGCTTGGCAGGAAAAGATTCTCAGTCTGGGTGGAAAGGAGGTGGCATCTGAGTCCGTCCCTGTTGCTGATCCTCAGGATGCTGGCAAAGAGGCTGAGGTGACAGAGGCTGAGGTGACCAAGGAGTTTCAGGTTGAGGTTCCGGTGGGCAATGAAGGATGTTATGATTAGGCCAGAGCCTACTTTTTTAGAATTTTGGAATGGTAGTTTATGAACAATTTTATGTTTTTATTTTTGTAAACAATGAAAGTTTCGGGGTGGAGGGATCTTGGTTTTCAAGACGAAGCCCCAAATCTTTCTCAATTCTGACTTTGAAATGCTGACCCCTGGTGGATGGGTCCTGGTTTAGGATGAAGCCAGGGGTTGGCATTATTTTCGGTTTTTGATGAATAATATAACTTTTGACGTTATTGTCTTTGTGCTCTTTTCCTTTAATATTCTGCAAAGATTAACAAACACTTAAGTTGTAAAGAATTAATCTGAAATAATACCTTTTGTATCTTCTCTGTTAAATAATTCTTCTGATCCTGTTATAAGTTCTTCTCATCATCAGGATGGTCTTCATTATCCTGAGGATGTCCCCAGTTTCTTCTTCATCTTCGGGATGGTCTTGCATCCTGAGGATGTCCCCAGTGTGATATCTTCAGAATAGACCTTATAATCTTTCATAAGAAAGACTTATGTTTTGATAATATCATGCAAAGGAAGATTTTATTATACTGGCGACTTAGACCTTTGGTTTAATCTGGGATAAAAACCCCTTTGTTATATTTTGGTGATAAAACCATTACGTATCATCTTGAGAATAACTGGCGACAAGGCCTTTAGTAATAACTGGCGACAAGGCCCTTAGGAATAATTGGCGACAAGGCCCAAAGAGACGTTGAAAAACGTCTAACCATTAGAGACATTGAAAAATGTCTAAACCTTAAGAGTTCCATCGTATATCTCAAAGATAATGAAATTGTCAGCCACTTTTACATGTACTGGTCCCACCATCCCGAGAATATACATGGGCATCGTGCGCTCCAGGAGAGGGTTACTAACCCAATGTGAAAGGTGAAAACCTTTAAACCTTAAGAAGGTGCCGGACACCTTAACGGAGGAGAGGGTGGCCAGTGTAACAACCCGACCCAGGGGTGTCGGTTGAGCCACAGTTGATACCAAATTTGCACAACGGAAGCAACGTGTACACTATATTTATTGTCTCATAGCTGAACTAGTTCTAAAATATATAGTCATACATCTCCAAATAAATAATTTATAACTAATGCAGGGACGAGGCGCGGCGATCGTCGAAGCAGTTATTGTCGTGTAATCCACTAGTCGATCCATTCTCTATCCTTCTTATCTCTAGACGCTCTAAGCTGCAACATCTGTAGCAATAATCCTCTACATATCTCTAATCCGTTACTAGCAAGCATATGTCTCGCAGTTGCCATCCATTCATATGCGGTACCTGAACACATGCTTAAAAAGAGTTTGGGTCAGCAGTTACGCTGGTGAGTCTGTGTAAATAGTTAAACAGTTCCAAAACAGTTATTATTTCCAAAGCAAGTTCTCAATCTTACACAACACAACACAGGGTGATGTACAAGCGACACCTCAATCCTAATCACAGAATCCATCTACTGCCATTATGGATTCACCTGGCAAAATATATGTCACAACGGCCCTGTAGACCTCAGTGGAGGGTTTTCTGGGCTTCCGGATCCACTGTGTGTGGGGGTTTCCCCAAGTAGTACTACCCACATATTAAGTGGCCCAAATCCCCTGGGTTAATGAGTGTCAGTGTGGTTATCCGGCAGCTAGTATCTTGTCACATCAAACAGTTAAGTCACACACACAAGCATATGTTCACCCCAAAATAGTTAAAAGACAAAAGGAGGAATGGTACACGGAACTCACCTTAGTCTCATATCTTGCCATACTGTACGGCTGTGTAGTATACCAAGGTTGAGCCCACCTATCGTTTTTGTGCATTTATCTAATTAGACCAAATGGTTTCAAATAATATTAGTATATGTTTTCATATAGTAACGCCCCACTTACGGTGTGCGCATATAATGTATATATGTGTGGCCCTTGGGGGGCAAAAGTAAAGTTGCACTAGTTTTAACGTTATTTTACTAATTTCGTGAAAATAACGTTAAAAACGACGGACGGTTAATCATGCATCATGTGGTGGCGTGGATAGTCAAAAGACAAAGGGGTACATGCATCGATCGGGTTTGTCCCGATTGCTAAGTGTTCTGTGCCTTATGTCCAAGGCTTGATACCAAACCACATCGAGCCGGGAGTCTCACTGGAAGCAGCCTCTCTATTCTTAGGGATAGAGGTAAGGCTGTCTACATCTTACCCTCCTCAGACCCTACCTTAACTTTGCTATAGGTGAGATTAACTGAGTATGATGATGATGTTTTCATATAGTGCCGGCTACACATGTGGATGAGCTTGGGTGTCTTATTAATGCTATGTCACATTGAGGTGCTGGTTCATATATATGTCATATCATTTTAGTTATGTACATATTGCACCTATGAATTTATCTACTGACCTTATGATCGTGTCTCAATTCTTAACTACATAACTGATATGAAGAACAACTTAATAACAATCATTATGGTGATAAGGATACTATTAATTGATATAACTATCAGAACATTGTTTTGTATTTATAAGAATTTATATAAATAACTATTACTAGAAGTAATGGTAAGTAATTATATTATAATAGTCACCACCGTCAATTTCCAGTCCCCAATCACCTGAGACCAAATCATCATCGTCACCGTCACCGAGCTCCACCGTCTCTTGATCACCGGTAGTGCGGGGGTGGAGGCGGTGGCGCCGCCGTGCTCCGCCCGCCTCCTCTTCCTTCTCCATCTCCGATTTCTCTCCCTAAGCTTCTCTACAACTTCCTTTCTCTATCTCCCGGCTCTATCTCTCTTCTCTGTTCTCAGTTCTCCTCTCTCTGCTATCAAGTATGTGTGTATGGGGTTTAAGAATTGTGCAAGGAACAATAATAAAATAAATGTGAGTAGTGTTTTTGTGGTTTTTATAAAGGAAAGTGGCATATGATTCTTGTTCTAATCATCAGTGATTAGATGGTGACACAAAGATATTGGGGGGCATGTGTCACTTTGTATAGGTGACATATGTCCCGAATTGTGAGTCACCAGTGTTGTGACCAGGTGCGTATGGGTTCGGTTATGTAACGTACGCTCACATATGATACTTATATATTATAGTTCAATTTTCAATTTCGTACCAAAATGTACGGTTTATTATTCATCTTTGGTTGTCTTAAGCATCATATATTAATAATATTGTGCGAAAAATTCTGGGCCTGAAACCGGGGTGTTACATTCTCCCCCCGTTAATGGAATTCCGTCCTCGGAATTATTTTCGAGCTATCTCTGGTGGTACATCAAGTACATTCCATACCCGTATTCAGTTGTTAAAGCCTACATGCTCATGTGTACGAAATTTTTCCATAAAACCGGTCGTAATCATAGTGGTTTGCATTGTGTATTATCTGATAATAACTTTCAACGTTTCAGTTGTCAATTATATCATGGTCTTAGTTCTATCGCCCCATGCTCCAATGGTCATTCTTAACACACATCGATTGCTACTAGTTTCACCCCCCAAGTCTTAATGTCTAAATTCATATCTCAAGTGTTGATATTTAATGATTCCAAACTATTAGGTGTACATAGCCTATACATACACGTGTATCCGAAGAGTTATTATGTTTGATTGGTTTAATCTAGTTTGTGTCTTAGTTTTTAACGTTCAAGGTGTTGAATCGGTAGCCTTCAAAATTCCATGTCTGTGTATGATAAACGTCCAAGTTCACCTAATGTTTTGGGCATGCACCAGTCGTTAAAGGGTATATGTCTATCTTATAAATTTCAAGTTCATGTCCAAGTGTCGCTTTCATCATCTAGTTCTAATTTATATACATATGTACTAATGAATTTATACGAATATCTTCCATTGTTTGTCTTGGGTGTCGATACATTAGTTACAATTTGCCAGAATCTCTTAAGATCAAACGAAAGGTAAGAACTTTACAGAGCCTATCATCAAGCTCAAAGAATAGAGGCTATGACACTTAGGTTTGAAACGAATAGTTCAAACTATCAATAGATTATGGTTTGTTTATGGTTGGACTCCCAGTCTTGTTTCTGATGCATCATCGGTGCTTATATATAGAGTGTACCGCAGCTAACCCACCACACCTATGATGCCTCGAAAACGCACCGGAAATCTTCCTAAAACCCTGATAAAATTTTCACTTAAAAAAAACGATGGAAAGTGTGAAGATTGTGCAATAAAGAGTGTCATGATTGTATCTAAGCTATGGTTTTTATAGTCATGGTGACTAAGAATTTCTATGTGTGTTCCGGTATTTATAAGAATTATGCTCCAATATAGATTATCTCCTAAAATGAGGATCTTAGACATGTTTAATTTATTAAAGCTTTATGTGATCCTCACCAGTTTCCATGCCTAATACTGTGGTTATTTCTATCTCCATGATCGACAAAATCGTTGTATTCTTAAATTTTCTATGATATACGGTGTGAGGTATGGTGACAAACGGTCAACAAATATGGAGAGGTAGACATCCAAGCACAATTTGCTGCTCTTAAATACATTGAGGGGTGCATAATATTTCCTTAGTGTCCTATATTCTTTTTTTTTTCAAAACTTTGATTATGATATCTGGTTCCTGTCAAACATTCCTTATAACCATCATTACAAATACATCTACTCCCCCTGTTAAGACCTACCTATACATTTCTAATACGTTTCATACGGATAACTCGTCCTTATTCTAAATGGTTATGGTACTATTCTGAAAGTTTGGCATTAATCTTAAGACAACACAGTGTATTAAAAGTGGTGAAACACACATTAACTTTTAAAAATACCTCATGTCGTGTTCAATCTTAGTCTCTTCGGGTCATTAAATTGAGTTTCTACAGAGTACATTGACTCTTGAATAAAAAGTTCATTGGTATTACTTGTTGATACTTTCGGAATTATCTCCAAGACTTGCTATGCGATCAAAAATCCAATACACTATTTTTTTAACTTAAATCTGCCGAGATCGATGTCAATTAAGTCCAAATGAAATAATCTAGTAATCAATAGTTTTGGTCTCTTATCTTCGGTCTAGCTGGTAACGCAAGAATTCAACCTATACATACCCACTAACCATATAATCAAGGACCATATATTTGAAATGGTTCGAAATAAGACTTATCGGATTGGGTATCCACTTATTGGGTTGATCAAGTCTCCCCTCATTACTTCAGATTCTTTCAAATTGTAGCGCCAAGTTTTTGGCGGGGTATCTAGTTCTTGTGATTCACTCATAACTTGGTCAGAAAAGTTTATCACATATATAGAACTAAATGAATAATTACTTTAATACTCTTGGATGTGTGTGTGTGTTTATATATATATACATATTATTAAAAAACGTCAAGTCCTACTAAGTATGACTAGTTCCAAACCTCCACTATTGTCATATAAGTGTAGCACATATTCGTTTATGTCTCTAACATAATTCGTCTTTTCACAGAAGTTTATGGTTATCATGGTTAGCTCATCACTTAATCACGAAAGTTATACACATATCATAGCGTTCGTGTAGATTCATATGTATATATATACAAAAAAAATAAGGACCTAAGGATATTCTGGTCTCGTATACTCAAGTTCTGTTGTAACAAAAACACTTAAGTTCAAAACCCTTACTATGGTCACAATCACGCAAGCCTAACATATGCTTGTTTACGCCTCTAACATAGTCTGTTTCCTTGCACAGGTTCATAGTTATCATAGTTAACACCCATAATCTCGGAGACTCTTCGGATTTCTTAGAACTTTTTCGTGCCTGTAAATTCACAATTACATGACGTCAAATGTAATCGTCAATTTACCTCACAAAATTATTCTAGTAATCTCCATTGTAGTCATCATTCATATAAAACTCGTATACTAGTCACACTGGATCTAAGTCCATCTAAGCTTTTTTTTGTGTGTTCAAGTACTCAATTTTCGATTTATCTCAACGCTACTCTGGTCTGTCATTAGATAATTCCAAGGTATTCCTAGATAGGTAGTCTTAGAGTATTAGACGCTAGGTTCTCTTAAGTTATCCTGGTGTGGTATAGGATATCTAGAGATATCCTATTTCGCTTCGACCGTTGCTCTGATACCAACTGTAACAACCCGACCCAGGGGGTGTCGGTTGAGCCGCAGTTGATACCAAATTTGCACAACGGAAGCAACGTGTACACTATATTTTAGAACTAGTTCATGTATGAGACAATAAATATAGTGTACACGTTGCTTCCGTTGTGCAAATTTGGTATCAATTGCGGCTGAACCGACACCCCCTTGTTATAGCCAGCCCCCTAGTCTTCTGAGCATTCCATCTTTAGGATGGTACTGCAAAATTCTCAGGATGGACTATTTCTAGACTATGTTTAGTGAAAATATAATCGATCGAAATAAATCAAGGATAAGTACTTACATATGGAGATGATTCATCCCTACCAGCCTTCACCTTCATCCCACTTGTGATCCGGATCATGGTTTCTCATATGCATCCTTAAGCATGGTAGTATTTCAAGTGTATAGCATTCGAAGCTCTTGGTAGAATCTGTCCTTCCATTGTTGACAGCCAATATGCTCCTTTTCCTGCTTCAGAATCGATTAAGTATGGACCTTCCCAATTGGGAGCTAGCTTACCATCGCTTGGTTTGTTGTATTTTGGAGGCTTTTCTTAATACCAAGTCTCCCACTTGAAACCTTCTTATCCTGATGTTCTTGTTGTAAGCTTTAGCAATCCTTTGTTGATATGCTGTCATCCTTAATTTAGTGGTATCCTTGAGTTCATCCACAATTTCCAAGTCTTGTAGTAATGCTTCAGAATTAGTAGTTGCATCCTGAAGATGCTTCCTTGCTGTAGGCATGACCATCTCTGCTGGAAGCATTGCTTCTGTTCCAAAGACCAAAGAGAAAGGTGTCTAACCAGTAGCATTCTTCGAAGTAGTCCTATCAGCCCAAAGTGCAAATGGAAGTTCTTCTGCCCATTTTCCTTTCTTTTCCCCAAGCTTCTTCTTTAAGTTGTTAACGATGATTTTGTTTGAGGATTCCGCTTGTCCATCTTGATCCCCCAACTCTCACAAAAGTTAGTTGTTCTTTTGCTAATGAATTGAGAACCATTGTCACAAATGATTTCAGATGGTACTCCAAATCGTGTCAGGATGTTTCTTTTGATGAATGAGACCACTTCTTTATCTCTAACTTGCACAAATGCTTCAGCTTCAATCCATTTCGAGAAGTAATCTGTCATCACTAGCATGAATACCTTTCCTCTAGGAGCTTTGGGTTGCTTTCCTACTATGTCCATTCCCCATTTCATGAAGGGCCATGGGGAAACAATAGGATGTAGTGGTTCAGCAGGCTGGTGAAGTATGTTTCTATGTCTTTGGCATGCATCACACTTTTGGGAATACAACATGGCATCCTTCTTCATCCTTGTTGAGACATCTCAAATATGGACCTGCAAGAGACGTTCTATACAAAATATTGTCTATAATTGTAAATTTAGATACCTTTATCCTGAAAGCCTTTGGATTTTCTTCATCAGGAATGACATCTTCTTGTAAATATTTGATTATGGGAGTCATCCATGATGAGTCGTCTTGTTTCTGAGTGGCCAAAACAGTGATATCCTCAGGATGGTCTGTTTTATCCTCAGGATGTGCCTGGCCATCCTCAGGATGCCACTCTTCAATCGCCGGTTTCAAGATGTGAATGATGGGAATCTTGGATCCTTCTGGTAAATTAAAGGAGGATCCCAGATTTGCTAGGGCGTCAGCTTCAACATTTTCTTCCCTAGGTACCTGTGTTAGTGAAAATTCTACAAAAGAAGTAGCTAAATTTTTAACGATTTCAAGATAAATGGCTAACTTTTGTCCTTTAACTGCATATGATCCATTGAAATGGTTAGTAATAAAAAAAAGAATCAACAAAGACTTCAATTTTAACAATATGTAAATCTCTAGCAAGTTGTAAACCAGCAATGAGAGCTTCATATTCAGCTTCATTATTGGTTGTCTGAAATGAACATCTAATGGCATGGGGTATCTTGTCCCCTTGTGGCGATTTTAGTAGTATTCCCAGACCTGTGCCTCTTGCATTCAAAGCACCATCAGTGTATAGAGTCCATTTATGATACCCCGCATTTTCAGGTTAACACTTTTACTGAACTCTAGTTAACTTACATATTAATACGTGGTTAAATACTTAACTAGGGTTAGTTAAGGAGGCCTAACATATGTTAGATGATATTAACATTTGTTATAATTAGGAAAATCCTTGTTTTTACACACACATGAGTCCTGTATCCCAAGCGTTGGTGATTTGTCTAGCATACATGATAATGTGTACAATTGAAATATGATGAACGTGAAGTAACATGTGTATATGAATTACGTGTTTATGCGAATTACTACTTGACTAATAGTCAATACGTAAACTATGCAAATTATGTGCACTCTATGATTAATATGTATTGAGATAATAAAAACAATAGTTTTTATGTAGGTTGGGGTGGTTAATATTATCGGGTCCAGTATTGGGCTAAAACATGATTAACAAGTTCGGTTAGCAAACTAAAAAGCCCTAAAACCCAATTACTTGGGCAACAAGCCAAATCCTCTTATAAATATTGATAAAAAAAATAAGAAACCCTAATCCCTACCCATTGCGCCGTGCGCCCCCCTCACCCCACTCTCTCTCAAGTTTCAATCAAACAACAAATTCTCTTGATTAAATCCAAGTGGTGTTGGGTGGAAACTCTAAATTTTAAGGATTTCTTGCATTGAAAGGTATAAGTTTTATAAGTTTTATGATAATTGTTAATGTTTTAATAAGCTTTTAAAAACCCTAGAAACTCTATGAGTATGAATCGCATGTGTATCTGTTTGTGTAAATTCTTAGATGTTTTGAATGGAGGTTTATGAGAATTGATGTATGTGATTATAATTAGGGTTTAGGAATGTGAAAAATACAGATTTTAACATGATTATATATGAGTATTTCATGGAATATGTGATTATGGATGATTAGGGTTTGTGAGTAACTTGTTATGCAAGTTTCAGTTTTCTGATAGATTCATTAGGGTGTTTTGTAGGGTCTGTATTGTGATGTTAAAATGATTAATTTGATGATTTCTTTGCATGACTGTATTGCAAATGATCTTAGCTTTTCATAATGCAAAACCATCAGATTTGGACATCGTTTGAGTGTTTTTTGGAATTTTATTTGATTAAAGGTCATATCAGATTTTCGGAGTTATAAATTGGGTCAACTTTAAACGGTCATAACTCGAGTTTTACATAGAGTTAAGTTATGAAATTTGGACAGTAGGTCAAAATTGGAATAATTTGTCTTTTACAAGTGGATTCACCTCGTTTGGGTGAATACACAATTTTTGGAAAATTTTCTACTAAACTGACCTGTTGTGGAAATTTTCTGGACATAGCTGTGTTGTACGAATTTTAATAATTTTTGTGTTTTGTTTTGAGACAAAAAAATATGGGTTATTATGTGAATCCCAATGAATATTCAGTAAAATATGGGAGTTTAATTCGTTCGTTAACTATTTTAAATAATTCGTTTTTCACAACGCACAATCTGCCCTAAAAACGCAGTTTGTGTAAGGGATGTTTACGTGACTATTTGGAGTCTTATATGGTATGTATTTGACATGAAGTTGTATGAATACTTATATGAGATGTGTATGAGGTATAAAACTGATAATAATCAATATGATCACCAACGGGATTCGTAGGACTTACTTGTGCATGTAGAGTCATTAGGTGTCACTACACGGTTTGAACTTTAAAAGTCTTGGACAAACGAGTTGTTTGGTCTGTCGGTTATGCAAATATAATCACCTAGTGACATTTGTAATAGGGAGTCGGTAGCTCATTACTGTTTGAGGAATTTGGATTATTCACGCGCAACCTAAGGTGAGTTTCACTACTCTTTTCTCAAAAGCATGCATCTCGGGTTTGAGACAACTTACTTAAATTTTTCTAGTCCGGTTTGGGACTACTTACCCATCCCGGGTTGGGATGCTATGACTCCTTGTGTGGGTCGGGTTTTGACTCCTTGTGTGGGTCGGGGTTTTGCTAGTTCGCAAACTTTGTCCTTGATGAACTAAACCAACACTATCACTGTAAGTCCTTCACATACCGAATGAGTTGCCAGGTTATGGCAAGCGGGTTATTAGTTGATAGCGCTATTAGGTCTGACAAACCTCACACCAGCTCGGGGGAGTGCGGGAGTGAACTATAACTTAACAGATTATCATTGTTGATAGGCAATATTGCAAGGCAAACTTCTCACATTTGTGACAACACGTACATTAGCAGTTCGGTATATCGGTGTTAGTTATCATGAATGGGTTAGCTACCCTTGGCATGCGATGAACTAGTGGTTACACGGTTTTTTTGGGAACCAACTTAATTACTTACGCTTTTACTCGGTTACGTGGTTTGGGAAACCAGCGCATTTACTTACTCATCTTCTTTACTTAGTGAACTCACCAACATTGTTTGTTGACCCACGATATACATGCCTTTGCAGGTAGTTAGCTTCCGGTGCCACGATTAGAAATCACTGCACACTTCACTGCATTTGGGGTCTTGGGCATACAACTAAATTACATATTATGCTTTTACGTTATCCTTCACATGGTTTAAATCTCGGCGTGTTGTTTTGCGCATGGTTTTTAAAAGTTTTAAATTTGGTTTACGCTTCTGCAGCTTAAGTAAACTTGATTTTTGAAAATGAACTAAATGGTTTGGGCATTTAGAGTTCGTTCATATGACTTATGGCTATGGGATCCTGGTATGTCATGCGCCTCGCGGTATAAACCCCGTAGTGAAAATTTGAGGGTGTTATAGATTGGTATCAGAGCCATTGGTTATAGTGAACTAGGACTGCATATTGAGTCTAGTCTATAATCATCGTAGCATAAGTACACTCACAACTTAAGTGCACAACTAGCTTCTAGCTACATATAGCTACAACACACGATTTCAGGAAATATGTTATATTCTTGTTCTAAACATGATTCTGAGTACGTCACTGGTGGGGACCCAGGGTTACACCAGGTAGCGCATTTATGGGAGTAGTATCTTAAAAAAAACCTCGTGGATGAGGAAACAACAATAGTACAGGGGAGAGAGCCCTTGCGAGCGTTGTGGCGCACGTACAAAGGAAGTTGCACGATGTGCATGACGTGATACCATTAAACTGAATCAAATTCGAAGAATGTCAAATACCGAGACTTATCCTTTTTCACTGAGCAAGGAGACAATTAGTTTTTGTTCCTTGTTATCTGACCTTTCTTACTCTCATTTGAAACTCAGACGAGACTGGGTTACTCATATATAATTTTTGTCTTTACTCTAGTACATTTATGCCCTGTACGAGCAAGTGATACATGATATACGTGTCACTGTTTCTCGTGAGTATATAGTAAATTCATGGGAACACATCAGATTGGGGCTTGTTACACACACTCTTGGGGAGTTATGTACAGAAGTGCAACATCTCAAGGGAAGACGAACCCTACTAATGGCTGATAACCACGATTGGAGGAACAAGTGGTGCAGCTGGCCACTAAACTGGCTTACATAGGACTGGAGAAGGAGACTATATGTAATGAGATCCATATAACACTAACACCGCGAAAGAGGAGGAAGAAGGGATGGAAGGAGAACTCGGGCAGGACGAACACACGGAAAGTGAGGATGAAGGCTCTACAATCTAGACGGAGCATGGCGACGATTGACTCTGACTTTTTATTTACCTGTCTTTTCTTTTCTTTTCCTTTGTTAACTTAGATAAGACTGGGTTCTTATGATCAATGATAGGGTGGTTGACGGCCTCGCATCTTTCCAAGCTAGTAAAGATCCATTTTGCTAAATCATTCGTTTCCCCTGATTTCCACGCTTGAACTTTCTTATACCTTGAACGTACATGCCACAACAACAACAACAACCTGCCATCGTATTTTCAAGGCTTTTATTGATTGTAAACATCGATAACTCCAACGGGACTAAGGAGACTGTTTAATTACTTCGATAATATAGGTTCATGCCATGTGCATTTGCCCCAGGCAGGATGGGGTAATGTATGCTACATGCACAATTGATGAGTTACAGATACTTAGGTGGAGAATGTAACACCCTGTGATAAAATCTAGAAATTTGTTATCTAAAGACGATTGGGTCTGAGATCGATGCCTACACTACCAAGCTACAAGAGTTAGCTACTACATGCTTGTTGCTACAACAAGGAAAATGACCAGGATTAGGTTAAGAGATGTTTAGGTTTATAAGTTAAGGGTATGTTAGGTTAAAGTTATGATTTAGGGGATCCTCTAGCTCCTGGAAGGACCTACACAAGGTAGCAGACACCGTTAGCCTTAACGCAGGAGGGGGCCTCCTGCGTTTGGACTCCGGCGTGAGAATAAGTATATATTTGATTGGAGTATAGGAATAAAGTAGAGAGTGTAAGAGCAAGTAGAAGAAGTGAGAAGTATGTGTGGAATGACAACCTAAGGGTCTCCTTATATAGGCAGCAAAATTCTGCCCAGGAGCTCCCTTATGGTAGCATCCTTACTATACCTGGTTAGGATTGACTCTCTTTTGTTCCCTGCAGTGAGACTTTGCCCATTTAGTACATTTTCAGCTTTTACTACTTCCTAGGCATGGCTTGGAGCTGTGTGATGTTTTGTCCCATGCTCATAGTAATAAGCCAAAGTACCTTTTTACATTTCCAATGTTTTTACTGTTTGCTTTCTGCTGCATAGCTACCGTATGGCAGCCAGGCTGCCTTATATTAGTTGTTCAGCTCCAATAAGTCAGGCAAACCTTAATACTTCATTTTTGCTTTCTTTTTTGATAAGGGACTAACCGTGGTCGGTTTAGGACCCACGTCATCAGCCCCCCCAGTCATAAGCATTTGTAAAGAAGTTATAAGTGCTTGTGACTTGTAAATTATCTCCTACCTCGGTGGAAATGTTAGTCAACCTTACCTTGGTACCAAGGAGTTATCAGATTCCAAGCTCCCTCATGGGAGCCTTGTATTTGTGTAGTGTCTTCGCCAATTTTTTATGTAGATTTATGTCCCTTCGTTCCTCATTATGACCCTATTTTTAATTAATATTAATGACCATCATTGCTTTCTTGGGGGCAGACTTACGTCCGATCAGCTGCTGCGTGTGGCTTCCGATTTGACGGGCGCCCTAGGCTGATGTCATCCTACTGGACAACTGGGCGGTTTACTTCCTTGGTAACCGTTTTTGATCATTAAATTCAAATTTTGAATTTATAAAAGGAGATAATTCTTCTCAATTTCTCATTATGTTCCCTTTTTAGTAAAACTTCTCTCTTTCTCCCACGATCACCTCTTCGCCGGCGTCTTTCTTTTCTTCTATAAAACATGGTAAGTAACTTCCCTTTCCTTCACACTTGCTTTTCATTATGTCTAAAAACGATTTTGCTTCTCAGTTTACTCGGTTATCTAAATCTGATGCCGAACAGTTTTGTTCGGAGGTCGGTATCCCTGTGTCTTTTGAACCCTCCGTTCCGAAGGGGAAGACTCCAGTAACCTCTGTTTCCCCTGGCAAGGTAGCCGTTTACACTTGTCAGTTCGACCAGGGTAACCTTCGGTACCCCTTTTCTAAGTTTTTTCTGAATGTTCTCGAGTATCATCAGCTTGGTCTTGATCAGTTGTGTCCCTCTAGTGTAGCCCGAATCATCCACTTTGAAATCATGTGTCGTTGTCTCGGTCATGAGCCTTATCTGGCCATGTACCGTCGATTCTTTAGGTTGGCTAAAAACGGGAACTGGTTTACCATTGAAAAAACTCAGTGTGAACCGGCCCTGATTTCGAGTGTTATTGGTCTTGTGTCTACCTGGAAAGATAAGTTTTTCTTTTTGAACTCTGATTTTCTGCCCTTTAAGGCTCCAAGGAGGTCTTCCGATGCTCCTCTGAATGAGAAAGAGCCTGAGCCTGACACTCTTGATCAGAAGCTATTGGAAAAGCTTCGTGTTTTTCCTACCCGTCTCCGCACCTTTCCTGAAGATTTTCTAGTCATGATGGGTCTGAGTGTTAATTGGGATGATCCTGAAACTGAACCTGTGATTTATCATGGTGGGGAGGGTATGTGTCGTTAAGGCTTACTTTCTCTCCCCAACTTTTGCTTACTTGTTCCTTTTTCTGATTTCTTTTTCTTTTTTGTAGAAATGAGTACCCTTGATTTCCTTGCTCTGGACGACATTGCTGATGTTAAGTTCAAGGTTCATGCCTCAGGGGAGGGTAAGAATGTGGTTGTAAGGACTGAGCATGTCCGTTTCCAAGGGGAGTATACTAGCGTTATTTCGTCATCATCAACTGTTACGGAGCCTTCGGGGAAGAAGTCTGTTACTGTTCGTCGCTCCAGCAAGCGACTTGAGGGAGTTTCTTCTGGCCCAGGGAATATACCGGCTATCACCTTGGTCATTGAAGAGGAGGATGAAGATTCTTCCTTGATAGCTTCTGCTATGGGATGTGTACCTGCCTCAGGGAAGGGCAAGTTGACATTGTCTTCCCCTAAGAAAGATGATGCTTTGTTCAAAAAGCCTAAGGATGTGGTGGTCAAGGGTGGTGATCAGAAGTTATTGTTGTCGAAAGCTGAGGGTGGTGAGAGTTCAAAGCCGATTGCTGATGTTGGTGTTGATTCCCCTGTTCAGCAGGGTCATGGTGAAGGAGTATTTGTACCTAATTGGGGTATTAAGAGTACTGATGTGTTGAAGAAGGCTTCCGTCTGTCGGGATTTGATTGACCATTCAATCCCTGATGCAGAGAGGGCCATGCACAGGGAGTGGGTGGACAAGGATCTGATGAAAAAGATGTATTATCATTTTGGTCAATTTTTGTCTTTGTTCCCAGACGGGATGGCTAGGTGGGGTGGTTTGTTACTTCGGAGTGAGCAAGTTGAAGGTGCTTATGAGAAGCATGAGGTTGAGTTGGTGAAGGTGAAAGAGGAACTAGCTAAGTATGTTGTCTGGGAGAAGGATCTGGTGCATGAGTTAGTCGTATCCAGAACCCAGCTTGGTTTGGAGAAGAAGAAATTTGACAAAATGTTCAAAGGGTTAAATGATGAGAAAGCGAAGGTTGCTGAGGAAAGGGAGGGCCTGGCTCGGGCTAGGGAGGCAGTTAAACAAGAACAGGTTGCTGTGAAGAAGGTTGGCATGGAGCTCAAGGCTCAAGTGGATCATTTAACTGAAGTGAAGGAATGGCTGGTTTCTAAGGGGGTTGCCCGTCTTGTCACCAACTTGCTGCATTCCCAGGAGTTCAATGCTCCATTGGCTGATATTTACGCCAAGGCTATAGCCTTCGGTCGTCATGGGGGAATTCAAGCTGGTTTCAAGGCAGCCGAGGAGGGTCAGAAGATCGAGGAGCTACCATCCTTTAAGCCTTCTTCTAGGGAATAGTTTGTGAATGCTGTGAAGGCGATGAAGCTTTCCACTTACCCTTACATTGCAGCCATTGCTAAGGCCTCCCAGCAACCTATCTCCTTCCTGCAAGATTTGAAGCCAGAAGGTTTGAAGAAAGAGGTGACCAATGAGGTCTTTAGCTCCTATGTGTCAAAGAGGCCCCATAGGATCATGTTGGAGGGGCTGATGGTGGGGAAGGTAGTTCGAAGAGTCTAAAACCTGCTGATTCATCTAAAGTTCCTGATTTGGAGCGGGTATTTGAGAGTCCTTCTCCCCTTCAAGCTTTGAAGATTGATTCCACCCCTCCTGCTGGTGAAGATGATCCGTTTGCTGGTCTTGACACTAAGGACCTCTATGGAGATGTTAGTAACCAAGCTCTTGCTTTCACTGGTGAGGGCGATACCACCGATGAAGCCGAAGATTCTGTTACCCCATGATCTAATCATGTTTTAAGCTTTCGTTATGTTTTTGCAGTCTTTTGTAATGAAACTCTTTTGTACCTAGCCTTAGGGATTTTATCAATTGGAATGCTCCCCCTTTAGGGGTGATGCCTTATTTATGTTTAATGTCTGGTTGTGCTGAATATTTTGCTTGTCATTTATACTGTTTGCAATGTCTTTAACCTTTTGCCTTGATGTGGATGCTGCAGTCACCCAACCCAGGCTACTAAGCTGAAGAGCCGATGCAATACTTATCCTATCAGCTTGTTTGTTTGCAACCTTATTTAATGGTTGTTTATGTGAAATGTTCGTTTTTGTGTTTGATGTGAACATGTATGAGCTGTCTTGGTGTGAGGAGCTCACCCTCTTTCATGGGTTTAGGTATTCATTCTAAGGACCTGTCCCATGGAGTTGTGGATTGTATTAGGAACTCACCCTGTATACAGGAAGGTTATTAGCCTTGTTACCTGTTGAGCAGTTGTGGCCTAGGAGCTCATCCCCGTTTCATGGGTAGGTATAGCGCCGGATCCCATGGAGCCTTATTAGGAGGGGCTCACCCTTTGATAAGATAAGTGACAAGTGCATTGTTTTTAAAACAGAGTTCATTCATTCATTAGTCATTTCATTTGGAATACACATCAACGTTACAACCATTAAACATAGAATCGTTTTAAATGTTTGTCATTCCAGTGCCTCGGGACCATGTTGCCATTGGGGTCGGCTAGCTTGTAGGATCCTCCTTTGTGGGCTTCCTTGATGATGTAAGGACCTTCACATCGAGGACCTAGCTTCCCTACACTCTGCTGCCTGCTGGCTTCATTGCATCTTAACACAAGGTCCCTTAGCCTAAAGACCTCTTTTCTAACCCTTGTGTTGTTGTAGGCTTCGAGTTTCTTTTTGTACCTAGCCTCCCTGATGGAGGCTTGGTCCCTTGATTCTTCAAGGAGGTCTAGGTTGAGTAGGACCTCCTTGTCAGTGTGTCGTGTGCTTTGTCGAACATTTCTTCCTGAGCTTACCCCTATCTCTGCTGGTATGACAGCTTCGCTTCTGAAGACAAGGCTGTAGGGTGTCTTCTGGTGGCTTGTCTTCTCCATGGTTCTGATAGCCCATAGAACGCTCGGGAGTTCGTCAACCCACTTCTTTCCATATCTTCCTAGCCTTGCTTTAATACCTTCAACGATGCTTCTATTCATGCGCTCTACTTGTCCATTGGACTGGGGGTAGGCTACTGAGCTAAAAACTTTCTTGATGCCCAGCTCGGAGCACCAGCTGCTGAATGGCTTGTTGGCAAACTGTTTTCCATTGTCGGTTACGATCTCCCCTGGTAGCTCATATCTGCAAATTACCTGCTCCCATACGAAATTTATCACATGCTTCCCTGATATGTTGGCTAGCGGCCTGACCTCCGGCCACTTGGTGAAATAATCAATAGCTACCAAAAGGAATTTCACCTTTCCTGGAGCCTGTGGGAAGGGACCCACTATGTCCATGCCCCATTTATAGAAGGGCCAGGCAGAGATGATGGGTACAAGATCGTGTTTCGGGTTGGTCTTCATCGATGTTTGCAACTGGCATGCTTCACACTTTCGGATTGTCTCGAAGGCATCTTTATGGTTAGCCAATAATAACTGAGGTTCATTAGCTTTGATACCACAGCACGAGGCCCGGCATGCATGCCACATATCCCCTCGTGTATATCCCTGATGAGATAGTCACTTTGATTGGGTCCGACACACCTGAGCAGGGGTGCCAAGTATCCCTTCTTATATAGTTTGTCATCTTCAACCACATATTGCCTTGCCTTGATGACCAACCACTTTGCTTCTTGCTCGCTATCTGGTAGCTTCCCTTCTTTAAGGTAGGACATAATGGGATATCCATGTGGATTATGTTTCAGTGACAATATCTTGGACCTCTTTGTCATCAATGGATGGTTCCCGAAGCACCTCAACCAGGACCTTTTTTGTTAAATGAGCAAACGTTAGGGAAGCCAACTTGCTCAGGGCATCTGCCTGCGTTTTCTTGGTCCTTGATACTTGTTCTAGTGTGAAGGCTTTGAATTCCTTGATGAATTCCTTGACCTTGTCTTTATACTTGATCATCGAGGGCTCCTTAGCCGTGTACCGTCCATTTACTTGCTTGACTACCAGGTTTGAATCGACAAACACTTTTAATTCTTGTACTTTCATGCTTTTTGCCAACCGTAGACCGGCTAGTAGGGCTTCATATTCAGCAGCATTGTTGGTGCATGGGAAGTCTAGACGGAGTGCATAAGTGCATTTAGTTCCGTGGGGGTCCTTGATGACAAGACCAGCCCCGGAACCCTCTACACTTGAGGCTCCATCAGTGAAAAGACACCACTTCCCTTTGAGGCCGGGTTGTACTTTTTCGACTTCATTCATCTCTTCTTCTATCTGTAGGACGGGTATTTCGGCTAGAAAGTCAGCAAACACTTGCCCTTTGTAAGCCCTTATAGGAATGTATTCTATCTTGTGCCCCCTAGGCCAACAGCCCATTTTGCCAACCTCCCCGAATCTTCTGGTTTTTCTAAGATGGAGCGTATGGGTTGGTCGGTGATTACCCTCATTGGGTGAGCTTGAAAATACTGCCTTAGCCTCTTGGCCGTGTGCACAAGTGCTAACACAAGCTTCTCTATGGGAGTATAATTGATTTCAGCATCTTTTAGGGCTCTGCTGACGAAATAGATAGGCATTTGCTCCTTTCCTCGATTAACCAAGAGGACAGAGTTGACTGCTTCCGATCCTGCAGACAAGTAAACTGTTATTACTTCCCCTTTTTCGGGTGCTGCCATTTCTGGCAGGGAAGCTATGTGTTTTTTAAGCTCAAGGGAGGCAGCCTCTGCCTCTTTTGTCCAACGGAAATCCTTTTTATCGGCACAATTCTTGAGTGTCTTAAAGAAGGGCAAGGATTTTTCCGCGGATTTAGGCAAGAGACATTTCAGGGCAGCGATTTTACCGTTGAGGCTTTGTACTTCCTTCTTTGTGGCGGGTGATTTCATGTCTATGACAGCTTGGACTTTGCTTGGATTTGCCTTGATGCATTGCTTTCCGACTATATGACCCAGGAACTTCCCTTCCTCGAACCCAAATGAACACTTTACCGGATTGAGCTTCATGTTTATCCCTTAGAGGTTACCAAAAGTTTCTTGGACATCCTTGATCATTGCCTCCCCGGACTTGCTTTTGATTACCAAGTCATCTACGTAGGCTTCCATGATTCTTCCGATCTTCTTGGAGAAGGCCTGGTCCACCAATCGTTAGTAAGTGGCTCCCGCATTTTTCAAGCCGAAGGGCATCTTTTGGTAACAAAAGATCCCCTTATCGGTGTGGAAGGCTATTTTCTCTTTGTCTTCCTGCTTCATTTGAATTTGGTGATACCCCTTGTAGGCATCCAGGAAGCACTTGTACTGGAAGCCAGTGAGGGAGTCGACTTTCCAATCAATTTCGGGCAGGGGGTAGCAATCTTTGGGGCAGGCTTTATTAAGATCCTTGAAGTCAACGCACATCCTCCAAGTTCCATCTTGTTTGGCTACCATGATTGGATTTGACACCCATGAGTGGTATTGAACCTCCCTTAGGATGCCGGCTTCTACCAACTTTTCAACCTCTTTACATGCAGCCTGGCTCTTGGCAGGGGCCAAGCTCCTTTTCTTTTGACGACGGGTTTATAGAAGGGAGCTATGATAAGAGAGTTCTCAGCCAAATCTCTTGGGAACCCAGTCATATCTCCGGGACACCATGCAAATACATCTTGGCTTTCCTGCAAAAGGTTGATTAGTTCAAACATAACCTTATCAAGGAGTAGGTTGTTTACTTTGATGGTTTGTTCTGGATAGGCGGGGTTTATGCTGATTTCTTGAATGGGGCTGCCGGCTGGTACCTCTATCTCCCGAGGATGTTTGGCTTCCTCCACAGAGGCTATTAGAAGGGCTTCAGCTGACGGCTTCAAGGTTGCAATTCCGTTGGGGGTCGAAAGCTTCATGAGGCCATGTGTCGTTGAGACTATAGCATCGAAGGTGGCAATGCCCATTCTTCCAATGAGGATGTTATAGCTTGACGGGTATCTGATTACGGAGAAAGTCAACTCCTCCGTTCTTGACAAGTCCCCATCTCTGAAACAGACGCTTAAGGTGATCTTCCCTAGGGGAAGTACTCGTTCCCCAGAGAAACCCACAAGAGAGGCGTCTGATGGTTTGAATTTGGATTTGATTTCTGGGCTCAGCGATTCGAAACACCGTTCGTACATTACTTCTGATGAGGCACCACCGTCCATGTACACCCTGTCTACTGGGAAGCCATCCAGTTCAACTTCCACTATTACGGGGGTAATGATCAGTTCATCTGGAGCAGGAGGAAGGCAGATGTATTGTTTGTTCCAAGGCTCAGTACGAGCCCTCTTGATCCGCTGGGTCCCCTCGTATCTGATCATGTTGACCTCTTTGTCTTTCTTCCCATCGTCCTTCCTTCCCTTGATGTCTTTTATCAGGTGAGCCAGCTCACCGGACTTAACGACCTCTTCTATTCTCTTTTTCAACTGATAACAGTCGTTTGTGTGGTGCTCGGTGTCGTTGTGGAAGGCATAGTGCTTGCTGGCATCCCTCTTGTTGGCAGGCTTGGACAAGGGACTGGGAGGTTGAAAGGTGTACTTGACCTCCTCGGTGGAAAGTATCTCTTGTGGGGTCTTGGTGAGGACTGTGAATACGTGCCTTTCTCTTTCTTGGTATCTTCCTGATCTGGGGGACCGTCGTCTTTCCTCATTCCTTCTTGACTTGAATGGTCGTCCAGACCGTTTCTCGTTGTAGGGTTGGAAACTAGGTCTTCGAGAGCTTGTTGAGCCGTCTCTCCAGCTTCCCCGGTCCCATTTCCTGGTATCCTGCTGGGTGAGAGCTTCTTCTCCACGAAGGAAGGCTTCTGCTCTCTCGAAGGCTTCCTCCATGGTTTGAGGAACATCTTCATGAAAGTTTGAGGATTAAAGTTTGAGGTGAAGCTTTTCCTCAGATCATCAAATGAGGAGATGCTCCGAGTAGGGAGGCCGCAAAACCGTAGGCGGGCTGGTCCTACCTATGTCTGCATAAACATGTGGCAGCACTCGGCATTATTCCATTTTTCCACAGTGGCTGCTCCGGAAAAAACGTTCAGGTGGTCGTCGGGATCCTCCGACCCATCATACGTTTTCACATTAGCCGACATTTTGATCTTATTGGGGAAATAAAAGTGTGCTATGTGCTCGGCAAAGCATTCTAGCGACTTTGGACGGTATGGCTCCGAGGGGGCAGCCTCAATTCTGACTTATGCCGTAGAGGTTGGAGCAAGGGGTTGGGAAATGCCCGGACCCTGACCTCCAGGAAGAGTTGTTGTTGGTACTTGGTTTAACAGAAGTGGGTACTGCCACGGATACCCCCTAGGCCATGCAGGGAAATATGGCGGTATATAAGGTGAGTATTGAGGATGGGAGTAGTTAGGATTCGTTGCTCCTGAAGGAGTAACGGGTCCTCCTGCAAGACATCCAGCTCCTGCCAGGGAGGTAGCAACAACACTGCTGGCTAATGGCAGGGATCTCAGAGCTTCTACAAAGGAGAGAGGTGTTGAGGATGACAAGGAAACTTGTGTTGTTTCCAACAACTGTCTTGTCATATGTTCTTGGGCCCCGGGGGAGAGCACGGTACTGCTAGGACCTTCCCCTGAAAAAATACCTCCCTGACTGTTCAAGTAGGGGTGATGACTTGTGTTGATACGTTGGGTTGCTGGGGATGTGGTAGTTCCCCATAACGGAGGAGCAGGTGAGAGGGTGACAGTAGGTTCTTTGTCATAAGACAACCTGACTTTTACACCTCTGGACCTTTCTTCCCGTACATAGTCATTCAGGAGGTCTCGGAGTTGCAAGAAGTTTTTTCGTACTCCCTCCGGGGTGATATCCATTTGTTCAATAGGTAGCAACACGTCATCTCTAGGAGACGAATAAACAGCCCTTGAGGCTGGTGGGGTTTGATAGTTGTGCATGTCTCCTAGAGACGGTTCGACGTGTGGTCCGTCCGTTCCAGGTGTTTCATGGCCTGCAGCGTCACCAGAGGTGTGACTGCTGGCCGGAGTTTCTTGAAGACCCCCATCTTGGCGGCTATCTCCACCGGTCATCACAAAAGAAGGTTACTTAGGAACAAATGGGACTGAAGAACTTTCAACAGCTTTGTTCAAAGTAGCGACAGCCCCACGGTGGGCGCCACTTGTTGCTACAACAAGGAAAATGACCGGGATTAGGTTAAGAGATGTTTAGGTTTATAAGTTATGGGTATGTTAGGTTAAAGTTATGATTTAGGAGATCCTCTAGCTCCTGGAAGGACCTGCACAAGGTAGCAGACACCGTTAGCCTCCTGCGTTTGGACTCCGGCGTGAGAATAAGTATATATTCGATTGGAGTATAGGAATAAAGTAGAGAGTGTAAGAGCAAGTAGAATAAGTGAGAAGTGTCTGTGGAATGACAACCTAAGGGTCTCCTTATATAGGCAGCGGAATTCTGCCCAGGAGCTCCCTTATGGTAGCATCCTTACTATACCTGGTTAGGATTGACTCTCTTTTGTTCCCTGCAGTGAGACTTTGCCCATTTAGTACATTTTCAGCTTTTACTACTTCCTAGGCATGATTTGGAGCTGTGTGATGTTTTGTCCCATGCTCATAGTAATAAGCCAAAGTACCTTTTTACATTTCCAATGTTTTTACTGTTTGCTTTCTGCTGTATAGCTACCGTATGGCAGCCCGGCTGCCTTATATTAGTTGTTTAGCTACAATAAGTCAGGCAAACCTTAATACTTCATTTTTGCTTTCTTTTTTGATAAGGGACTAACCGTGGTCGTTTTAGGACCCACGTCATCAATGCTCAAATCTATTTAACCTACCTTACAAACGGATAGAACTTTATACCAAAAGGGTGGGTCCCTCAGATTCGTGGCTTGGCCACTGCAACTCACCTACAAATCTTTCACCTGGCTCGCAAACTCACTGATGAGGCTGTTGAGCATGGTACTTTTCCGAAGCATGGTGCTTCATCTTCTACCGTGGTGATAGCAAGAGAACGTGGGATAGTGTGAGGTACAAGTCCTTCAACAACAACAACAACAACAACAATGGCAACAACAACAATGGGGCTCATGGAAGAGCGTTTGTGATTAGCTCTGGGGAAACTAGGATCGATAACAATGACGTGTCGGGTACGCGTTCCTTGAACGACACTCTTGCTTCTATTTTATACGATACTGGTGCGGACTATAGTTTTGTGTCATCGAAACTTAGCAAACAATTAGGGATGGTTCCTATTCTTCTTGATACCCCGTACTCTATAGAATTGGCTGATGGGAAGCCTGTTGAGGTAACCCATATACATCGTGACTGTAAGCTCGAATTGGATGGGCAATTGTTTGCCATCAACCTCCTACCTATCACCCTAGGAAGTTTTGATCTTGTGGTTGGCATGGACTGGTTGTCCAAGCAACACGTTGAAATTCTCTGTCAGAAGAAGATTGTTCGTATTCCCCTCCCAAGTGGAGAACTTTTATCTATACATGGTGATCGTGGTGGTGCCATGGTGGGCATCATCTCCTTCTTGAAAGCCCAGAAGTGTATTCGAAAGGGCTATCCAGTGATTTTGGCTAACATATCTAACACTCGAGCTGAAACTGAAACTAAGATTGAGGACATCCTAGTAGTCCGAGAATTCCCAGATGTTTTCCCAGAGGAACTACCTGGACTTGCACCTGTTCGCCAAGTGGAGTTTCAAATTGATCTTGTACCTGGAGCAGCTCCAGTTGCACGCGCACCATCCCAGAGGAACTACCTAGCACCAGGCGAACTTCAAGAACTGTCTACCCAACTCCAAGAGCTATTGGATAGGGGCTTTATTAGACCTAGTTCTTCTCCATGGGGAGCTCTAGTTCTGTTTTTTAAGAAGAAAGATGGGAGTTTCCACATGTGTATCGATTATCGGGAGTTGAAAAGAGTGACGGTTAAGAACCGCTACCCTTTGCCTCGTATTGATGACTTGTCCGACCAGCTGCAAGGGTCGAGTTTCTATTCTAAGATTGACTTGAGGTCATGATACCATCAGCTGAGAGTCCGAGAGGAGGATGTGGCAAAGACAGCCTTTCGAACTCATGATGGACATTATGAGTTTTTGGTGATGCCATTTGGGCTAACTAATGCACCAGCTGTGTTCATGGATCTAATGAACCGGGTGTGCAAGCCCTATTTGGACAAATTCGTCATAGTGTTCATAGATGACATACTGATTTATTCCAAGAGCAGGGAAGAGCACGAACAACACCTATAGCTGATCTTGGAACTTTTGAGAAATGAGCAGTTGTATGCAAAATTCTCTAAATGTGACTTTTGGATTCGAGAAGACCAATTTCTTGGACATGTGGTTAACGAGGCAAGAATACACGTCGATCCCGCCAAGATTAATGCTATTAAAAAGTGGGAGGCTCCTAAGACTCATACAGAGGTGCGCCAGTTTCTTGGTCTTGCGGGATATTATCGTAGATTCATTAAGGGATTCTATAAGATCGCTCAACCCCTCACTGCCTTGACACAGAAGGGTATTACTTACAAGTGGGGAGATGCCCAAGAATCTGCTTTTCAATTATTAAAGGCGAAACTTTGCAGTGCACCTATGCTATCATTACCTGAGGGTACAGAGGACTTCGTGGTGTACTGTGATGCGTCTATCCAAGGGTTAGGGTGTGTGCTGATGCAGCGTGATAAGGTGATCGCGTATGCCTCATGTTAATTAAAGGTTCATAAGAAGAATTACACCATCCATGACTTGGAACTGGGAGCACTGGTTTTTGCTCTAAAGATCTGGAGGCATTATCTCTATGGGACGAAGTGTACGATCTTCACTGACCACATATTCGATCAAAAGGAGCTGAACATGCGACAACATCAATGGGTCGGGCTTCTGAATGATTATGACTGTGCCATCAAGTATCATCCAGGGAAAGCTAACGTAGTAGCTGATGCCCTCAGTCGTAAGGAAACGAAACCTAAACGGGTGCGAGCTTTACAACTTACCATTCATTCTAATCTGCCTATCGGATACGACACTGGTAGTGCCACTGGAGGAGATCTAGGTGGACGACCAGCTGCGATTCATGGAAGAACCGGTGGAGATTCTTGAGCAGGGCGTCAAGAAACTTAGACAAAGCACTATACCTATTGTCAAGGTACGATGGAATTCCCTTCTAGGACCAGAATATACATGGGAGTGCAGAGATCAGATGCGGCTCAAATATCCACACCTCTTTACTGAACCTAAAGCTGTACATAGATCAAACGCGGAACATAAAGCAACTCTTTCAAAGTGAATTTCGGGGCGAATTCCTTTCAACTTGGGGATGATGTGACATCCGGGAACCAAGCACACATTTTCTAGCTGGCTTTATTGTTTACTTGCTGAATTTCGGGACAAAATTCTTTTCAACTTGGGGATGATGTGATACCCCGCATTTTCAGGTTAACACTTTTACTGAACTCTAGTTAACTTACATATTCAGACGTGGTTAAATACTTAACTAGGGTTAGTTAAGGAGGCCTAACATATGTTAGATGATATTAACATATGTTATAATTAGGAAAATCCTTGTTTTTACACACACATGAGTCCTGTATCCCAAGCGTTGGTGATTTGTCTAGCATACATGATAATGTGTACAATTGAAATATGATGAACGTGAAGTAACATGTGTATATATGAATTACGTGTTTATGCGAATTACTACTTGACTAATAGTCAATACGTAAACTATGCAAATTATGTGCACTCTATGATTAATATGTATTGAGATAATAAAAACAATAGTTTTTATGTAGGTTGGGGTGGTTAATATTATCGGGTCCAGTATTGGGCTAAAACATGATTTTCAAGTCCGGTTAGCAAACTAAAAAGCTCTAAAACCCAATTACTTGGGCAACAAGCCAAATCCTCTTATAAATATTGATCAAAAAAATAATAATAAGAAACCCTAATCCCTACCCCTTGCGCCGTGCGCCCCCCTCACCGCACTCTCTCTCAAGTTTCAATCAAACAACAAACTCTCTTGATTAAATCCAAGTGGTGTTGGGTGGAATCTCTAAATTTTGAGGATTTCTTGCATTGAAAGGTATAATTTTTATAAGTTTTATGATAATTGTTAATGTTTTGAAAAGCTTTTAAAAACCCTAGAAACTCTATGAGCATGAATCGCATGTGTATATGTTTGTGTAAATTCCTAGATGTTTTGCATGGAGATTTATGAGAATTGATGTATGTGATTATAATCAGGGTTTAGGAATGTGAAAAATACAGATTTTAACATGATTATATATGAGGATTTCATGGAATATGTGACTATGGATGATTAGGGTTTGTGAGTAACTTGTTATGCAAGTTTCAGTTTTCTGACAGATTCGTTAGGGTGTTTTGTAGGGTCTTTATTGTAATGTTAAGTTGATTGTTTTGATGATTTCTTTGCATGATTGTATTTTACAGGATCTTAGCTTTTAATAATGGGCAAAACCATCAGATTTGGACATCGTTTGAGTGGTTTTTGGAATTTTATTTGATTAAAGGTTATATCAGATTTTCGGAGTTATAAATTGGGTCAACTTTCAATGGTCATAACTCGAGTTTTACAAAGATTTAAGTTATGAAATTTGGACAGTAGGTCAACATTGGAATAATTTGTCTTTAATATGTGGATTCACCTCGTTTGGGTGAATACACAATTTTTGGGAATTTTTATACTAAACTGACCTGTTGTGGAAATGTTCTGGACATAGCTGTGTTGTACGAATTTTAATGATTTTTGTGTTTGGTTTTGAGACAAAAAAAAATGGGTTATCAAGTGAATCCCAATGAATATTCAGTAAAAATTTGGGAGTTTAATTCGTTCGTTAACTATTTTAAATAATTTGTTTTTCACAGCGCACAATCTGCCCTAAAAACGTAGATTGTGTAAGGGATGTTTACGTGACTATTTGGAGTCTTATATGGTATGTATTTGACATGAACTTGTATCAATACTTATATGAGATGTTGTTGGATCAGTTTGCTCTTTTGCTAAGTAAGAACTTGCTATCTTAACACTTAAGTGTTTAGCAAGCCCTTGTATATCAGATTATAAGCATAGCAGAATGTATAAGTTAAAGCAACACTTTTTATACTTAGGAAGAGTTATTACTCCCCCTAGATGATTGAAACTAATAAATGACAAGTATTTATTATGAATCTAAGCAGTAAATGAGAATTAGATACTTAGACAGATTCACAATAAATACTGAAATGGAATAGAACAGTGAAAGTGTTTAAAGGATTTTTCTATTAAAATCAATGTCTAAAATAGAAGGTTGAAGCCTCCTATTTATAGACGTTTACATACATGTATCTTGCCCAAAAAGAAAGTACAGAAACATCAGAAACAAGTTGCACAAGTTGCAACATTGAAACTATCAAATACAGCTAAAAGTAATAATAAACAATAAAACTACTGATGCAAAAGGCGGTGGAAAATATCTGATGCTAAGTGCTGATGAATGACAAACTACTGATAAGTAGTTTGTCTTCAGTACTTCTGAAGTGAACTTGTCTGGTTTGGACTTCAGAACTTCTGATGAAGTTTCTTCTTCAGCACTTCTCATATCTTCTCTTCAGCAGTTTCTTGTTTTCTTTTCAGTACTTCTATACTTAGCCAAAATGACAGAAGTGAATTAGACTAAGGTTTCCAAAAGTGGTTTCACCAATCCTCTTTGTCCTAACAATCTCCCCCTGGATTGATGAAGCCAAAACCTTACAAATTCCTTATGTTTTTCTTCTGTCTTGAACAATCTTCCATATCTCTTTGTACATGGTGTTCTTGAACTGGTTTAACTGTCCATCAGATAGAGATCCTCTCTGTGGTTCCAGATGTTGAATTGTGAGCAGGTCTTGTGTTGACAGTTTCTTTAGATCACTGATCTTCTTATAAGCCCTGCTTGAGAGGTCTCTTCTTGTCAACAATACTGAGTTGTTATCAGTAAGTGACCATCTGATGATAGGTATCTTTGACTTGTTAAAGTCAGTAGAATAGGGAACCAGACTTGTCCCTTGGGTTGATGGTCCTGAGTGTTGGATGCTTTCAGTTTTAGTTAACCTCAGGTGGGAGTCTCTTCCTTGTTGTTGTTGCATATCAGGCATCTGAACAGTTGGGAGATGGTGTTCAGTCACTACCTTGGTATGCATCTTTTCTTTGATGGTCTTTTGGATTTGGTAGGCAAAAGTGGAAGGATCCCTGAATTGTGTCAACAGAGGTTTCTCCTCAATGTCAAAATCTGAATGGACTATTGAACTTCCTTCAAGTAGTACCATTTTGAAATCAGTTTTGACATTGTCCTCTGCTTTCTTTCTCTGAGTAGCAGGTCTTCTTGTTGATACACCAGAAGTTCTAACTACTGATCTTGAAGGATCAGCAGTTTGAAAATTCTCTGGATTTGCAGCCTTGGCAGCCATGTATTTTCTGTAAGTATCCATTAGTCTTTCTTCTTTCCATCTGGATACTGAGGCTTTTGAACCATAGCCCTCTGCTACTAATTCTTCTATTATCTGGGCTCTCTTGGCCTTTCCTTCTTTGCTTGTGGCCAGTTTGTCTGCAAGCAGTTGTGCTCTTCTTGTCAGCTCTTGCATAGAGAGTCCTTTGAGTGTATAGGCTTTAGTCTTGCTGTTCTTGGTAATGTAAGACACCAGTTGTTGTCTTTTGTCTTGTTCAGCAATCTCATCAAGGCTAGCCTGCCTTTGTAGTTCAGCTTCATAAGCCTGAAGTTTTTCTTCATGGCTTAAGTCTAGATCATCCCTTTCTTCCAGAGTTTTCCAGATCAGATCTTCTCTGGCCTTCTTGTTGGCTGCAACTAAGCTCTTCTCTAGTAATTCAGCTGATTGAGAGATAGGAGAAGGGTTTAGTACAGTCATTGTTGTAACTATAGTAGGCCTGATAGGATCAGATGTTGGTTGAATGGGAGCAGTGGTTCTGGAAGGGTCAACAGTTTGAGGTTTGGAAGTGTTAACCTCTGATGGGTTGACAACTGCTGATGGTTTGTCAACTACTGAAGGATTGTCTTTAGTACTTTCTGATTCTTCATCAGAACTTTTGCCATCAGAGGTTTCTTCATTGTGCCTTAGGGATTCTTCAGAGGTTTGGGTCTCATCTTCTTTTTCTGTGGCTTCAATCTCTTCCACTGAGACACCAAACGGTTTGGCAAGTTTTTCTTTTCTGGCTTGATCTTTCTGATCTCTTTCAAGGATGGCCACTCTTGCCCTTATCCTGGCTTGGAATGACTCCTTAGGTTCCCTGATTTTCTCACCCTTTTTGGATTCATCAAGTTTAAGTTTTGAGGTTGAGGGTTGGGAGAATTGTCCTTGAAGATGAGCAATCTGTTTGCTGTTGAATTCTATCTTGTTGGACAGATCATTCATCTTTGTCTTGATCACTCCAAATTGATTCTTGATAGACAGCTCCAAGTTAGCTGTGTATGTTTGGAAGTGATTTCTGATGAGAGTGTTCATCATGTGGTATAGGGGACCCTCTGGGCTGCATATCTGGTTCAGGTCTATGCTTATTTGCCCAGGGAATTGGGTAGGCATTTCTTGTGAAGGGTGTGTTTTTGGGTGATCCTCATGTTGTACAGAGGATGCCACTCTAGGGGTTTTAGGGATTGAGTGGGCTTTAACCTGTGCAGGGGTGACTGGCTTCTTGAGCCTGGATACCCCTGAAACAGGACCTTCATAAAGTGCCGTCAATTCAGTAGTTTGTGTTTTTGAAACATCATCCAAATTAATGGAATCATCTGAATCCCTGATGTTGTCCTCATTGAGGACTGTCTCAGTTAAATCATGAGCTGAGCCCAACTCAGTTCTCTCATGAACCTCTTGTTCTTGGTTCTGAGGATTTCCTACTTCAGGCATTAAGCCTTCATCAGTAGTTGACACATCTGAGGTCTTAGCTATGTTACTTCTATCCTCAGATCCACCACTAGGTGGTAACTGAGTAGTAGCAGCCTCAGATGCCCCAAGAGTCTCTAAAATTGGGCTTAAAGACTCTGGTCCACCCTCATCTCTTGGGATAGGGCTAGAGATGTCCACACCCATGTCTGATGTTGTGGTTATGTCCCCTGTTTGTTGTGGTTGTAGGGGACTAACATAATCAGATGGGACCTTCTCTTTTAGCCTAGAGAGAAGTTTGGCAATTTCTATTGCCTCTTGTTCAGAAATTTGAGGGGTTGGTTCAGTAGTTTGGGCAATAGGTGAAATTTGTTGATCAGCAGTTTCAAAAGAAGAGTGAGTTTCAATAGTTTTTCTAAGTCTTTTTCTTTTGAATAAGATGGTTATTGGTGCTCTTGGTGGGGTTTGAGATGGATGAGACTGAGAGGGTGTTTTAGTCTCACCTATTTGAAGAGCAGACTGCTCATGAGCATGTTCAGGCATCTCAACCTCCTGAACAGCTTTTCTTTTGGGTTGGTGGGTTTTCGTCTTTGTTGGCTTGGGCTTTTTGGCTTTTGGTGGTGTGAGTTTGGAAGATGTGGGCTTCAGGGGGACTTGTTGTTGTTCTCCCTGATCATCTTCTGGCCAGGCAGCCGGTTTGTTATGCCTAGAGTATGCTTTTGAGGTTAGTGGATTTAAAGTTGAAACTTTTCCCGCAAGCACCTCATTACCCAGTTCCCCTATTATGCATTGCATAATAAACCTTGGGTACAACAAAAACTTTTTCTTGGTATTATTATGATGTAACACCAACTCATTAAAAAATAGTTTTGATGCCCTGAATTTAGTTTCATTCACAATGGAATGAAATATTGGTTGAAAAGTGGAGGGCATCTGGTCATAAGACCCTGTTTTTGGACTCAAACACATAATGATATAATGAAACAAAATCTTGTATTTTGGTTCAAAATATTTTTTGAAGATAGTAGCATGGGAGAGAGTACCTTGATAACCACACTCTGTCATGGTTAGGTGAATATCAGAATTAGCAACATGGTCAGGGGCAGTTACATCATCCAGACCCAGTCTTGTTGCCAGTGTGGCTGGTGTGATGGTCAGTGGTTTCCCTTTTATTCTTGAGTTGAGGGAAATGACTTCATCATCCGCCGTCACCGTCTCAGCATTTGCCCAGAACTCATTCAGAGTTTCAGTGTGAATTGGTGGGTTTATTGTGAGAGCAGTAAAATATTGGGATTTTACGACAAGATCAATGATCTCATCGTATTGGGACCAGCCTTCTTGTTTTTCAAGAAAGGCCCTTTGATTGTGTCCCTGCTTTAGAACGAGAGCCATGTGGTTTGGGTTTTTGATCGAACAGTTGATTTGCAGGTTTAGGTTATTGAGAGAGTTTTTGAGAGAGAAGGAGGGATATTTTTGAGTTTGAAAGGATAAGTGTTGAGAAAAGGTATTTATCAGAAGTTTTAACCGCTTGAATCTTCTTTATTAGAAGTTTTTAAACCGCCTTTGGTTAAAAATCTTTTTATCAGAAGTTTTAAACTGATTAGGTCAAACCTCTGATGATGGGAAAAGTCAGATTTGCCCTTTTTGACTAAACTGCTGATGAAGGATTACTTCATCAGTAGTTCCCATTTCCTCTTCAGTAGTTTTAACAGCTGATGAGAAATGTTTTTATAAATACTTTTATTCATAACTTCTGAAGGTTATTTTATCAGAAGTTACACACTTTTCAGAAATTATCCCCATACTGATGTTTTGTTTATCAGTAGTTTCTCTCTTTTCAGAAGTTTTGTTTCAGACTTTTTGTCTGATTTGTAAGTGGAAAATGAAAAATTGCAAAATAATAAAATAAACACTTACAAATTTAGCATCCCAAGCATGGATACTAACTTCTGAAATGTTGATGTGTCAAGGGGTTTTGTGAAGATGTCAGCTATTTGATTAGCTGTTGCTACATGCTTCACCTCAATCTTGCCTTTTTCATAGCAATCTCTTATGAAATGGTACCTGATCTCAATATGTTTGGTTTTTGAGAACTGTACTGGATTTTGAATGATGCTAATGGCAGATTTGCTGTCTACAAACAAAGGTGTCTTGGTTTCTTTGATTCCATAATCAAGAAGTTGATATTGGAGCCATTGTATCTGTGATGTACAACTTGCAGCTGCAATGTATTCAGCTTCAGCAGTTGAAGTTGCAACAGATGTTTGCTTCTTTGATTGCCATGACACTAGACAGTTACCCTGGAATTGACAACCACCAGATGTTGACTTTCTTGTCATCTTACACCCTGCATAGTCACTATCTGAAAAAGCTGATAACTTGGTATTGCTTGAAGCAGGATACCAAATTCCAAGTGTTGGAGTTCCTTTCAGATATCTGAAAATTCTTTTGACTGCTATAAGGTGTGATTCCCTTGGTGCTGATTGATATCTAGCACAGACACATGTTGAAAACATAATATCTGGTCTAGAAGCAGTTAAGTATAAAAGGGAACCTATCATGCATCTGTACATGGTTTGATCAACCTGTTTTCCTTGATCATCAGGTTCAACTTGTGTGATTGGTGTCATGGGAGTGGAACATGATTTACAGTCTTTTAAAGAAAATTTGTTTAATAATTCTTTAACATATTTTGATTGATGTATAAAAGTTCCATTTGTTTGTTGCTTGATCTGCAGTCCCAGAAAGTACTGCAGTTCTCCCATGGTACTCATCTCAAATTTTGATTGCATGAGTTTCTTAAAATCATCACACAGTTTTGTGTTTGTTGAACCAAAAATGATATCATCAACATAAATTTGAACAAGTAAGACATGATTTCCAACATGTTTAATGAAAAGAGTTTTATCAATGGCACCTCTTGTAAAGTTATTTTTGAGTAAAAAGGTGGAGAGTGTATCATACCAGGCTCTTGGAGCCTGTTTGAGCCCATAAAGAGCTTTGTCTAGTCTGTACACCAACTCAGGATGAGAAGGATCCTCAAACCCAGGTGGCTGACAGACATACACCTCCTCTTTTATTTTCCCATACAAAAATGCACTTTTCACATCCATTTGATAAACTTTAATTTTGTTGGAAATGGCATAGGCCAGAAATAACCTGATGGCCTCAAGCCTTGCAACTGAAGCAAAGGTTTCATCATAGTCAATTCCCTCTTCTTGAGAGTACCCTTGAACTACCAGTCTTGCCTTGTTCTTGATTATCATACCAGCTTCATCTTGTTTGTTCCTGAAAACCCATCTTGTGCCAATTGGTTGCTTGTTTGGAGGTAAGGGACAGATTTCCCAGACCTGTTGCTTGTTGAACTGAAGCAGTTCATCTTGCATAGCTTGCACCCAATTATTGTCTTTGAGGGCTTCCTGGTACTTCTTTGGTTCCAACTGAGAGATAAAGGCTGAAAATAGGCAAAAGTTGGAGAGCTAGTTTCTAGTGAGAACACCTGAAGCTATATCACCCATGACTTGATCAAGTGGATGATCTCTGTGTTCAATCAGTTGTTGTAAACCACTGACAGGTGTAGGTGGCTCATGTTCTTCAAACAAACTACTGAGGTCTATAATATCTGGTTCAGCAGTTGTAGTGTCTTCAGTAGTTGCAGGTGCTGAAGCCGATGTTTGAGTTTGGCCTTCAGTATTTGTTGAATCAGAAGTTTGTGAAACTTCTGATGATCTTGAAGTTGACTTAATGACTGTTTGAGGAGTCCATGGTGCAGGATCCTCATCTTCAAACCTTTGATCACCATAATAAGTAGGTTTGGAAGAAGTGACAGTCTTTTCAGGTCCAAAGTGGAAGTTGTCAAGGTCAAAAAGTTCAGCAGGATGTGCTGGAATAAGAGTGTGTTTTGACTCATTGAACTTGACATTCAATGTTTCTTCTACTATCCTGGTGTGAGAATTAAAAACCTTGTAGGCTTTTCTAGTTGAAGAGTAACCAAGAAAGTAACCTGAGTCAACTTTGGCAGCAAACTTTGAAATAGATTCCTTGATGTTCAAGATGAAAAATTGACACCCAAAAGCCCTGAAAAAGGAGATAAGGGGCTTCATGCCATGAAGAACTTCATAGGCAGTCTTGGAATGTCTCTTGACCACAAGAACTCTATTCTGAACATAACATGATGTGTTAACTGCTTCTGCCCAAAAGTACAAGGGCAGTCCAGAATCAGCTAACATTGTTCTTGCTCCTTCTATTAATGTTCTGTTCTTCCTTTCTACTACACCATTTTGTTCAGGAGTTCTGGGAACACTGTATTGTCTAATAATCCCTTTAGACAAACAGAATTCATCCAGAGTTTTGTTCCTGAACTCTGTCCCATTATCACTTCTAATGGTTTTGACAGATAGAGAATATTGTTTCTCTACTTGTAGAATGAAGAACTTGATGATTTCAGCAACCTCATCCTTGGAGAATAAGAAGAATACCCATGTGAATCTTGAGTAGTCATCAATGATGACTAAGCAGTACTTCTTCTTACCAAGTCTCATAATCTTGACAGGTCCAAATAAGTCCATATGGAGTAGTTGAAGACATGCAGTTGTTTTTGATTCTTCAATAGACTTATAGGAGGACTTATGTTGTTTTCCCTTTAAACAGGATACACAGTGTTCTTGACATTGGTATACTTTCAAAGGTAGACCTCTGACCAAGCCCATTTTAGTGACTTTATTTATGGTTTTAAAGTTCACATGGCCAAGTCTCCTGTGCCAGAGATCTGTTTCTGAAGTTGATGCCCTTGAGAAGAAACAGGTAGTGTTGTTCAATACTTTGTCTTTCTCAATGTCCACTGCATAGACATTGCCACATCTTTTGGCAATCAGCAAAGTATGATCTTCAATGATCTTCTCTATCAACTTCTGGCCTTCTGGTGAGATGATCTTGCATGCTGTCTTTGTGAAAAAGGAAGAATATCCTTTATCACACATTTGTGACACACTCAGCAAGTTGTATTCAAGGTTTTCCACCAGATTGACCTTGTCAAACTGTATTTTGCCAGAGGAGACATTGCCATGTCCTAGCACATATCCCTTAGCATTGTTCCCAAAGGATACAGATCCTTCTCTTTGGCTGATAAAGTTGTTTATCAGGTATCTGCATCCAGTCATGTGCATAGAGCCTCCACTATCAACATACCATATGCTGTTTAAGCCCCTGGAAACTCTCTGCACAAAATAGCAAATTAGTTAGATCTAGGAACCCAAGCCTGTTTGGCTTTGGGTTTGCTCTTGAGAACAGTTACAGTTTGTTCTTGACCAGGTTGAGAAATCCATGTCTTTTTGGCAATGGATTTTTCATTAAGAACCATGGTGGTATCCTTTTCAGGACCACCATCAACCTTGGTCATCAGTAGTTGTACCATGTTCATTAGATTTTGTATCTCAGCAGTTTGTGAAACTGCTGATGATTCAGGTCTAACTACTGACAAAGAATTTTGAGAAAAAGATTTTGGTTGAGATCTTATCTTTTTCTGAGAAAAGGTGTTTTCAGGTTGTTGTTTCTTGGGTTTAAAGATTCTTTCATAATCATTTCTGATTTGATTTCCCACAACCTGTTGTTTAATTTTTTGATTGAACTGAATTCCTTTTCTGTATCTACAAAATTCAGTTTTGTGGTTGAACAGACCACAAATTTCACACTCTTTTGCCTTTTGTTTTTGATCTAAAGGCAAATTTCTGACATTAGTGTAAAGATTTTGCTCATCAGTAGTTTTCAGGATCTCAACTCCTGATGTAGATGAAACTACTAATGGCTTGTTGTCAGATTTTGTTAATACTTCTGAAGTACTTTCTTTGAAAATGCCAGGATTTCTGTTTAGAAAGTTTTCATGGAAAGATGTGCAGTCTTTCCCTTCAGAAGTTTCATTTGAAACAATTCTTCTCCCATCTTCAGTAGTTTTGGGAGAGAAATCTGTTGGTGATTCAACATGATGGTATCCTATGCCAAATTTAACATTTGAAGCACTTTGTTTGTTTAGCAACAATTGATACCCCTTACAAGATTCAACCCATTTTTCACATGTGATCCTGGTGTCAGCAAGCTCTTGTCTGACATCTCCCAGGTCATTTAGCATGATTTTAATTTGTGCTTGGGTTTCAATAGCTGAGTCAGTTAATTTAGAAACTTCTTTTGTTTTAGCACACAGTTTTCTTTCTAAATCACATTTTATCTGTGTGTATTTTCTTTCTAAATCATTGGCTTTACCTTGTAAGTGCACATTTGTCTCTCTTATGAGAGCAAAAGTTTCTTTGCAAGAATTTGAGCAAAGTTTTGTCAAAGATTCTTTTGATACCTGTGACAATGCAGATTTTGAAGTACAGCCTTCAAATGCCATTAAGGCAAAGTTCTTTCTACCATTGTCTGGTTCTCCCCAGTTGATGTCAAACACTTTGTTGTCTGCATCAGGATTGCACTCTGTGGTGTCAAAAGGGAGACTGCTCCAGTCAACATACCCTGAGGTGAAAAGACTTTGTTGAGAGGGTTGTTGAGGCTGTGGAGGATGTTGAGCAACTGGAAAGGGAGGGATTGATTGTTGGCTCTGCATCTGTTGAGCAGGCATTTGAACATATTGTACTTGTGGCATGTATTGCTGTTGAGGAGCTTGTGCCTGTACAAAATGAGCACTCCCTTGAGTTCCATTATTCCTATTATAATTGGGGTTATAGTTATTTCCAGATTGTGATTGGTTAAAGCTAGAGCTTCTACACTCTCTAGCAAAGTGTCCCAACTTCTGACACTTGTGACATCTCAGTTTAGATTTGTCAAAACCAATTTTTGTATTACTGGTCAATCCTGGAAATTTCCTTCCTGACCTTTTATAAAACTTGTTAGTTTTAATGCTTAGCATGGCCAGTTGGTGTAAAATGTCCATTTCTTCTAAGTCATCACTGCTAAAGTTTTTCAAATCATCCATGATAAAACATAGATTATCAGCAGTTTGACTTTGGTCATTATTGTCATAACCTGGGAAAGATCTTTCTGATGAGATCCCAGTTGTTATGTCAGTATTGTCATAAGATCCATAGGAACAAGTTGGTGAGTCTTGTCCCAAAAGTGCTGCACTACCTGGTAGGTAGTCATCAGCAGTTTTACCAGATGATTGTAATTTCTTCTTTTGATCAATTTCTCTCTCAAAAGTAAGTAATCTCCCATGGAGTTTTGTAAGAGTTAGGGAGCTAAAATCTGGTGAGGATCTTAAAACAATGGAGTATGTTTCCCATTTGTCTGGTAAAGACCTTAAAAATCTATGTAGCATAGATACTGTTGTATAGGTCTGACCATTTAACTTTAGCTCAGATATTAATGAGGAGAATCTTTCAAATTGTTGAGTTAAAGTTTCCCCATTAATATGAGCAAATGTCTCATATTGTTGAGCTAAAATCTCTCTGGTGTTGGCAATCACCTCTTCAGTTCCTCCAAACTGTTCTTTAAGACAATCCTAGAGTTCTTTGGCACTTTCACAATGTAAAAGGCCAGAGTATATCTCATTTGGGAGAGCCATTGCCAACATAGAGAATGCTTTTGCATCTAGCTCAAGTTTTAGGAAATCATCATCTGTATATTCTTTTGGGTCCTTAGGGACCTTAACATTAGTTTCAAGATTGACATTTACTGGTTTGTGAGGACCATATATCACAGATCTCCAACAACCTGTGTTGGTCTGTGACAAGGTATGTGCCATTCTCTTTTGCCATATGTTGTATTCATTTCTTACAAGCATGGCAGGTTTAGTGGCAGAACCAGTATTATGTGGATCCATTTTAAAGAGTATTGATTTGTCAGATGACTCTTTTAAGTGATGGATGTTAATAAAAAGTGAACTTTTGATCTTTTTATTGAGTATCAATAAGAGCTTTGTGCCTGATTCTCAATTTGTTAGATTGATATGTGATCAGATAAACCAAGGCTCTGATACCAATTGTTGGATCAGTTTGCTCTTTTGCTAAGTAAGAACTTGCTATCTTAACACTTAAGTGTTTAGCAAGCCCTTGTATATCAGATTATAAGCACAGCGGAATGTATAAGTTAAAGCAACACTTTTTATACTTAGGAAGAGTTATTACTCCCCCTAGATGATTGAAACTAATAAATGACAAGTATTTATTATGAATCTGAGCAGTAAATGAGAATTAGATACTTAGACAGATTCACAATAAATACTGAAATGGAATAGAACAGTGAAAGTGTTTGAAGGATTTTTCTATTAAAATCAATGTCTAAAATAGAAGGTTGAAGCCTCCTACTTATAGACGTTTACATACATGTATCTTGCCCAAAAAGCAAGTACAGAAACATCAGAAACAAGTTGCACAAGTTGCAACATTGAAACTATCAAATACAGCTAAAAGTAATAATAAACAATAAAACTACTGATGCAAAAGGCGGTGGAAAATATCTGATGCTAAGTGCTGATGAATGACAAACTACTGATGAGTAGTTTGTCTTCAGTACTTCTGAAGTGAACTTGTCTGGTTTGGACTTCAGAACTTCTGATGAAGTTTCTTCTTCAGCACTTCTCATATCTTCTCTTCAGCAGTTTCTTGTTTTCTTTTCAGTACTTCTATACTTAGCCAAAATGACAGAAGTGAATTAGACTAAGGTTTCCAAAAGTGGTTTCACCAATCCTCTTTGTCCTAACAGATGTGTATGAGGTATAAAACTGATAATAATCAATATGATCACCAACGGGATTCGTAGGACTTACTTGTGCATGTAGAGTCATTAGGTGTCACTACACGGTTTGAACTTTAAAAGTCTTGGACAAACGAGTTGTATGGTGTGTTGGTTATGCACATATACTTACCTAGTGACATTTGTAATAGGGATTCGGTAGCTCATTACTGTTTGAGGAATTTGGATTATTCACGTGCAACCTAAGGTGAGTTTCACTACTCTTTTCTCAAATGCATGCATCTCGGGTTTGAGACAACTTCCTTAACTTTTTCTAGTCCGGTTTGGGACTACTTACACATCCCGGGTTGGGATGCTATGACTCCTTGTGTGGGTCGGGGTTTTGCTAGTTCGCAAACTTTGTCCTTGATGAACTAAACCAACACTATCACTATAAGTCCTTCACATACCGAATGAGTTGCCGGGTTATGGCAAGCGGGTTATTAGTTCATAGCGCTATTAGGTCTGACAAACCTCACACCGGCTCGGGGGAGTGCGGGAGTGAACTATAACTTAACAGATTATCATTGTTGATAGGCAATGATGGAAGGAAAACTGCTCACATTTGTGACAACAAGTACATTAGCAGTTCGGTATATCGGTGTTAGTTATCATGAATGGGTTAGCTACCCTTGGCATGCGATGAACTAGTGGTTACACAGTTTTTTTTGGGAACCAACTTAATTACTTACGCTTTTACTTGGTTACGTGGTTTGGGAAACCAGCGCATTTACTTACTCATCTTCTTTACTTAGTGAACTCACCAACATTGTTTGTTGACCCACGATATACATGCTTTTGTAGGTAGTTAGCTTCCGGTGCCACGATTAGAAAGCACTGCACACTTCAATGCATTTGGGGTCTTGGGCATACACCTAAATTACATATTATGCTTTTACGTTATCCTTCACATGATCTTAATTTGGGCGTGTTGTTTTGCGCATGGTTTTTAAAAGGTTTAAATTTGGTTTACGCTTCCACAGCTTAACTAAACTTGATTTTTGAAAACGAACTAAATGGTTTGGGCATTTAGAGTTCGTTCATATGGCTTATGGCTATGGGATCCTGGTAAGTCATGCGCCTCGCGGTATAAACCCCGCAGTGGAAATTTGAGGGTGTTACACCATTTTTCTAAATTTTCAATTTGTTGTTGAACTTCAGACTCTACTTCACTCAGGATGTTACTACTGAAATCAGCCACAAAGTCTGCTAGCGCCTGTGACTTGATTGCATTTATAGGCTCATACTCTAAGTCAAAGGCACTTAATTTAACTGACCATTTTGCCATTCTTCCAAACATTTCAGGTTTTCTTAATACATTTTTGATGGGATAGTTAGTTTGAACATATATTTTATGTGTTTCAAAATAATGCCTTAACTTAGTAGAAACCATTATTAAAGTTAAAATAAGTTTTTCGAGATGTTAATACCTGGTTTCAACATCTAGGAGGGTTTTACTTACATAATAGACAGGATGTTGTTGCCCTTTCGAAGTCCTTTACCAATACAACACTTATTGCATTCCTAGAAACTGCAAGATATAGCTTGAGAGGTTCTCCATCCTCAGGTTTCATCAACAATGGGGATGTTGCAAGATAATCTTTGAGCTTCTTTAATGCTTCTTCATGCCTTTGTCCCCAGTCGAATTTGTTATTCTTTTTCAGGATGTCATAGAACTCTTTACATTTCTTTGAGGATTTCGAGATGAATCTATTCAGGGCTACTATCCTGCCAGTCAGCCTTTGCACATCCTTAATATTTCTTGGGGATTTGAGATCAAGGATGGCCTTTATTTGTTCAGGGCTGGCTTCTATCCCTCTTTTTGTTACCAAATATCCAAGAAACTTCCCAGCTCCAACTCCAAAATGGCACTTTGCTGGGTTTAACTTCATGTTGTAAGCATCCAGGATGTCAAAAGCTTCTTTGAGATCCCGAAGATGATCTTATGCTTTCTTGGATTTTACTACCATGTCATCAATGTAGACCTCCATCGTGTCTCCAATCTTTTCTTTGAACATCATGTTCACTAGCCTCTGATAAGTGGCACCTGCATTTTTTAATCCAAATGGCATGGCTATATAACAATATATACCTGACGGTGTCATGAATACTGTGTCCTCCTGATCATCCGGTTCCATTTGTATCTGTTGGAATCCTGAGGATGCATCCATGAATGTCAGCATCTCGTGGCCTGCTGTAGCATCCACCATTGAATCTATGTGTGGTAGTGGGAATGGATCTTTAGGACAGGCCTTGTTAAGGTCTGTGTAGTCCACACACACTCTCCATTTCCCATTTTTCTTTTGGACTACCACAACATTCGCTAGCCATCTTGGGAATTTTCCTTCCCTTATCATCTTAGACTTCAACAGCTTGTCTACTTCTTCTTGGATGATGATATTTCTTTCTGGAGCAAACTTCCTTCTTTTTTGCTGAATGGGCTTGAAACTCTTACAAATCCCAAGTTTGTGAGTAATGACATCCTTTGATATGCCGGTCATATCTTCATGTTTCCAAGCAAAACTAGACATCCTACATTTAAGAAAAGATATTATTGATTGTTCAATATCATGTGGGATATTCTTACCGATTTGCACAATGATATCCTTGTTGTTGTCGTCAAGGCATATGGCTTTTACATCCTGACCAGGATGTGCTTTAACATTCTGAAGATGGCACTGTGCATCCTGCTGTAATTGCTATGCTTGACAGGATGAGGCCTTCATTGATGTCGTGTAGCAATCCTTAGCTTCTTGTTGATCGCTGTTGACTTTCACAACTCCCCAAGGTGTGGGTAGTTTCACACATTGATGATATGTTGAAGGCACTGCCTTTATATCATGTATCCAAGGTCTCCCCAGGATGACATTGTAGCAGGATAGGGAATCTATCACACAAAATCTCTTGATAGAGTTCAACCCTTCTACATATACTGGTAGCTTGATGTCACCCACTGTGCTCTTGGTTTCTCCACTGAAGCCCACCAAAACTGATGACCTGGAAACTATCTCCGATTCCGGGATGTTCATCCTCTTGAGGGCCTCGAGCTGGATGATGTTTACTGAACTTCCTCCATCTACAAGAATCCTGCAAACAAAGTGGTTAGCAATATATAAAGTAACTAGGTTAGTTCCCGTGCGATGCACGGGATTCCCTACATTATTATTCATAACGAATACAACTTATTATATAAAGAAACTAACTTACGGTGTTAATTGATTATTGACATATTCAGATTAACGAATATTATTCGGATTAACGAATATTCTAAATAACTTGACATGATTTCTATCTATTTTACTAATGAGTGTTGATTACAAAAATATATATAGAACTCTTAACAATTTATACCGAGAAGATTGACACAAAGTGTTTTGTTTAAACTGCTTACTTTTGCGATTTAATTAACCTTGTTGAGACCTTTATCAATTTATTAACTGGATTTTTTGAAAGAACTACAAGGCACACAAGCAACAATTAGGTGAATTTATACTGGTGATAAGATAATATAAACTCCAAGAGTAACTTGCATTATGCAGTACCACCCATGCAACCACTCAAGAAACGATGAAAGGACACATTGAAACAAACAAAACTGCAAATGCCACAATATTATTCAAGGAACTGTTATAAACTAATAACCTAAGTTTAACGCATGCAGCCACTGCTTTTGGCCTAACAAAAGGAAATTCCAGTCTAAATGTTTATCGTAAGGCATTTGATCAAACAGGTGGTGTGCATAAATATTATATAATAGTTTACTTTCTTACCTGACCAATGCCATATTTCTTATCTAGATGGGAAAGTATAGCAGCATCATTGGTCATCTTGTTAACAGCAAAGTACTCAACATTGTGGGTAATGTTATACTGTGAGACTTTAATCTGAAAAGCAAACCTTTTTCCGATAAAATCATCAAACTCAGCTGGGAATTCTTCAAAATCAGTAGACTGTACGGCATGAATATTACATGTTGCATGCAAATTAGATACAACTTGAGGTAAAAAAAGGAAAAAAAAAAGGTCACATATAATCAAACCTTTTCTTGTTTTACAACCAGATCCTCAGCAGATTGCTTTACAAAATTGAATGCCTCTCTATTGAAAAGGGTGAGGGAAACACTACCAGTGGAGTCTTGAACAATTATGGGTATTTTGAACCTTAACACAATGTAAAATAGAATTAGTATATTCTTAATAGTAAGGGTAAAAAAACAAACAAAAAATGTAATGCACTTAATATCAATGCAAACAACACCTGTAAATTGGATTTATGTCTTCAGCAATGCACTTTTCATTAGTACATTTAAACACCTTATCTGCGACATCACATGATCCATCTGGTCTCTCAACAGTAATAAACTGTTTTTCCACTTTGCACTTGCAAACATTGCAACTCTCATAGTACCAAAGCTTTTTATTACAAATACCCTTAATGGTAGCAACAATGACAACATATTTCTCCTAAAAACCAGAAAAACAAATATAAACTTTTAAGAACACAACTAAAAAAAAAAAACTTTATCTAGTATAATGAATATTTATTAAATATTAAATATAAAGTATTAAATAAATATACCTCATTTATTAAAGATACATAAGCAATGGGACTAAAGTCAGTGTCATGAAGAAATACATCTTCAATAGATGTCATCATGACGGAACCTGATTGTTCACCGCTTGAGGAAGTTGCACTTGAAAAATTGTCCAGATAACTGATTAGATGTCAAAGTGTTACTTTTTATAGCTTAAAAGGTCTATAAACCTAAATTAAAGAACATCCATAGAAGATCAGAAAACTTTACATTGTACCTTTTCTTAAAGGATTCAATATCCGCAATGTCACTGTTAATGAACAGCTTAGTTGCATGATATGCATTAGACACAGTCCGCTTTTCTGAAAAAAATATTTATACAAAGTTTAAAAAACATAATGGGAAATATTCAAAGCACCATACTCAATAATTAAATGAGTAACTCATATAAAACTATAGAATATTCATCTGTTACCTTGATAAAGCTTCAAAGCTCCAAATTGAATAACTAAAACAACATCTTTCTCCCTATCTTCACGTGACATGTATGCATTCATCTCCAGAGCAAAATCGTCCCACAACATAACAGGCACCACATCATCACTGAAATGTATTAAAAATTATTAATGTATTATAAAAAATTAATTTGATAAATATCATAAGCATCAACGAAAACAATGCATCAAAATAAGAGTTATACTTGATAGCAAACACGATAGTAACAATACAAATTCATAATTGAACATTTGTATTAAAAACCACAAAATCACGAGTTTACATAAACATGCATTTGAGAGTAATAATTCCAAAAAAAAAAAAAAATTTAAACATGTCACTATATTATTCACAAAAAAAATAAAAATAAAAAAATACCATAGTCCATAACCACCTAATCATCCATTTCCCCTTAAGCCTACTCTCCTCTGATTTTGGAAATTGCATTAAGAAAGAACATACCTTCACTTTTGATAAGAACAGAAAGTTTACATATCACATCAATTATTCCATTAGATTTAAAAGTTGCAAGTCATCCATATAAGCATACATTGGACAACCTGTATTACACAGGTTGTATAAAAAAATGGTATTGATTAATGTTCTTAAACAAAATTCATGATCAAACAAAACTAATAAAAAAATGTTGACCGACCAAATAAGCAATATTGGAATGGGATTCAGCAACTGCACGAAAATATCTAGCAATTGCAATGTTGATTGTAGGTATCTCGATGTATGCTTACTGATTGAAAACCTTTTAAAAAATTTTAAACATGTCTATAACTGAAACGTGTTGCAATATATACATGAAAACTTACTTGCTACAAACACCCACTTTCAGACCACAACCAAACGCGCATGCTGGGCTCTACAAAACAGTGAGTAAAGTTTCTCAAAGCTCTTCACGGAAGAAATCCGTTAGTCAGGAAAAAAAGGGGTATGAAGAATATACGATTATATAAATTACAATATATAAGATAAAAGTGACAGCTGAGACATTGATCCACATCATTGGAAGTATTTTGAGGCAACTTCATTTGCATACAACCTGCATATTCGGTTCAGAACCCATATGAACACAATTGTTTGCACAGACACATAATCATTCACATTTTATTTGCAAATTATTAAGGTACACAATGGTCTGAACTTACTGCTCATATATTCATACGTAGTGAAATCATATGTTTCTGACCAAGATGCTAAAACTACACCTAAATTAAATGAATCAAATGCAGTGATCATGTAACATCAAAGAAAATGATACTTAATAAACAGAATATATTAGTCTGAACTGATGCATATGACAATTGTCAGGATTTGTCCTGCCATGCTCTTTCTGCTTATCGGATTGTGGTTGTGGTAATGCTCCTAAAATTAAGGCATTTTCACTCCCATCCCATTATGTGAATACTAAAATTGCAATATTTCCACATAGGAAACCAATTAATATTGTTTTTGACACTAAATACGTAAAAACTATTAGCTATAGACACTAAAATATGGATACATCTGCAACATTCCAATGGTCCACCCAAATTCACAATATATAGAACCACCTTTAGTGAGGATAAGAGTAAAAAAAATTAACTTTTAGCATGAACACAATCAACTAACACGGTCATAATAGGAGATGTAGTTGAAGCCTGTCTTGGGGTTTGAGATAGAATTTAACCAACCAATTTGAACATTAATACTTTTATATTTGCGGTGTCGTTTATCAAAAATTGAAGCCACTAGAAACCTTAAAAGTAATAATAACTTGACAAAAACCAATTAGCACTCTCAATTAAATGCATAAGCAATAGAAAATGAAAATGCAAAATCCAAAATGACTGATAACATGTAAAGCCTTTTACATATCAGACATGTTGATAACTGATGCAAGTTTATAATCTTCTTAAAACCTTATTTGGAAAGCAATGGGAGTTCTCCCAACTCAAAAATCCAATTATAATCCTAAAACATAGAATGGGAAATCAATAAATAAACCTCCCAAAATAAGCACAGCCTAGCCGAAATTTGTTTTCTTGGAGTTTAATTATACATGAAAACAATGTATATTCCTTTGCGTCTACCTTTCAATCTTAAGTAAGCTACGACAACACAAAGCTTAAAAACAATTAACACAATTACAATACTCACATACTAATTTTTCCATAGAAACCTCAAACAATCTGCAAAATAAAAGAAAAATACACCAAATGGCAAAGGTTAGATCTTATTGGAGATGGCAAAAAAAACAAAAAGAAACCTAGAAAATGATGACCAAATGGTAAGGAAATAGGTCATGGGTATGAATTCAAACAACGAAGTCTAGTAGTCTAATATGTGTCGAGATTCAAAGTACAAATTGAGCGCTTACAGCTTATATTCATCATCGGTTTCGAGCTTCTTGTAGCATCCAATTTTAAGAATTGCAATTTCGAACTACATGAATCACAAATAGAACTATTAGAATGGAGAACAAAATCAAAATTTGCTCAAAATATTGGCACGTAGTATTATCAACAGTTCTTATCACGAACACAAACGTCAAAAGGATTAACTCACCTTGTTTGAGTCACCAGTTATAAGAAGGATCACAAAATCCTAATCAAACACAAACATGTTGAGTTTGAATCTAGAGAGAAAAGTAAAAAAAATCAACACATAAACGTATTGCGATTTTAGAAAAAAAATAAGAAACGAAAACCTAAACTTGCCTTGATGGTAGATTAAAGGAGAGGAAGATTGCCAATTTGAGTAGCAGATAAACTTCGTATTCTGATTTAGGGTTTGTGGAGGTTTAGGAATGGGAAGGAAGAGGCATGTAAAAGTATTTAATGTAAAAGTATTTGGGTGAGCATAATCAGGAAAGTAGCTTCTGAAGTAAGTCTCACAAAAATGAGCGGGAAAAACAGCCACCACATCATCACTGAAATGTTTGATCTGATTTATTTGCATTGAGATTGTGAAAGAGAAGATTTGGTAGTTAGGGTTTGGGAGGAAAATAGGGAAAGTAGTGTGTAACTATAGACCGATTTTATTGGACCAAATTTCTAGGAGTATCCATTACCCATTAAAGGATCCATAACCCAAATTCATGACCCATCCATTTGAGCGGGAAAAAAAAGAAGGGAGGCCCTCACAACATGACAAGTGTCCCTAAACTACTTTTATTTATATATATTAGTAGATAACCAAACCATCATGATGAGGATCAAGGATGTTTTCTCTGTCTTTTTCCTCAAAACTTATCACTTTTGAGGTTGTCAGGATGGTCGTCTTCGTTGGTCTTTCTCCTTTTTCAGACTTTGTTTCCCTCGCATGTCTTTTAGTAGCTGAGTATGAGGTTCCACAAATGTCTGACCCTTCTGAAATGAAGTAGATAATGCCAGCATCCTTAAGTGGGGATGCTGCTCTTTCCGGGATGTTTGTGCCATCCTGAGATCTTGATTTCTTTTTTCCCAGGAGATCCTTGAGGTGACCCTTGCTTAAGAGATATGCTATCTCCTTTCTTTGTGCAATGCAATCTTCAGTGATATGGCCAAAATCTTCGTGAAAGGCACACCATTTGGATTTGTCTTTCCATCCTGCCTTGTTGTCTTTCCTTGGCCATCTTGCTTTGTCCCCTAGATCCTTCATGGCATACATCAAACCTGTTACATCCATAGAAAAACAATAGTATGACAATTTAGGGCAGTCATCCTCATCGTCATCCTCTACCACATTGACCTTCTTATTATCAGGCCTAGCATATGGTTTATGCTTATATGGTTCGTATGTGGGAGTGGATTTTTGATTGGGATGGTTATATTTTGAGGATGATTCTATCCTCTCTTGTATCTTCTTATCATCCTCAAGTCGGATGAATCTTAAGGCTCTGTTCCTGACTTCATCTAGGTTCCTACATGGATTCATCACCAACTCTTGGTATAATGGTGAATCTTTCTGCAGTCCCATCTTGAAAGCCTGAACCGCTGTTGTGATGTAACATCGCAAAATTTTCCCCAAAATTTTAATACATAAAAAGCCCTTATATATATATATATTTTTTTTTTATTATTACACCTTTATCATTAATATTATACAAATGTGCCTAAGTCTTTATTTATCCTAACTCGCAACTTATATACATACATAAATGTATATAAATAATAATAATAATAATATGATTCTAAATTCTTTTTTTTTTCACATACAAGATTTTTTTTAAAATAAAGCCTTGAGTCAAATAGTCAAAGTCCTAGTCAAAGTCTTAGTCAAACAGTCAAAGCCTTGAGTCAAATAGTCAATTCATCATAAAACCTTACTTTATGGTGTTGACCAATTTTAATGGCTAATTGAATCCAAAACTAGTATAAAAACCCACCTATGACCCATTATACTTTGCACCTCTAATTGTTTCAATCCGATTAAACTTTCCCTCATACCTTTCTTCTATAGTCTATTACTTCTACAATTGAAGCTTTGATTATAAGCTCTTGTAATTGGCAACTTTGGGGCTACACATATTCTATTTCTCGAGACTTAATACTTTGCTAAGGTGAGTTTTACATAGCCCCTTTTCTATTTATCACCGTTGTTGGGGTGAAACATGTTACAACATTCTATATACAATTCAATCATCAAAGTGTCTATGTGTTTTTCTATGTTGCATTATGTCTTGAACATGACTAGGGTAAGCACAATTCTAGCATAATCATTAACATTGATCAGCCGACGATACACAATGATAGATCTATTGGACTGACAATCCCACCCGGATACGTGCCTCCTACAAAGGTAGCGTGGGTGATTGTTATCGCATAACATAATCGAGTGAACCATGAGCGTATGGGATGTACCACAATATAACAGTCACAAGGGTTGATTATGCACTCGATTTACTTCTAGTATGTTTTCACATATGGACTAGACTTGCCATGACACTTGAATTGTACAAGCTTTATTCAATTATCAAAACCTATGTAATTCTCACCAACTTTTGTTGACCCAAAATATTTTCAAACTTAACATGTTTCAGGTTATAGCTTGCTTGAAGATTAAAGTTAATGCTTGAAGATGTGTATTTAGTATTTTTCATGTTGATGTACAAATTCTTGTAGAACAATTGTATGTAATGTATTTAATTCAATTATTGAAATTTATTATTTACCATGAGCTACTGAACAATCATCAATACGTGACATCCCGATGTTTCCGCCATCGGTTGGGGTGTTACAGATTGGTATCAGAGCCATGGTTATAGGGAATTAGGTTATTAGAAAAAAAATAATCTAGTCTATAACCATATGATTTTAATCAGTACTTGCTCCTTTTACTTGCAACCTTACTTGTTTATATTCTCTTTCCTACTTCGTATCCTTACTTTAGTCCCTACAAGAAGAGTGCTCTCCATCACAAGATCTACTCTTAGACTAATAGGAAAAATCCTCAGGTTTAGCCTGAACCACCTTGAAGATCTCGTCGAAGTTCTAGATTTTAATAATGAACACATGCAATCTGGAAGGGTGAACGCCTGTATTCTGAGTTTTCTGTCTAGGACTGGCATTGCGCATAAATCCCAATCAGACGAGGGACCCGGATGCCTACCTGGGAATTCTCGGGATGAGTGTTCACTTATAGGCTAAAGCATGTCTTCACTATGTTATTAGAATTTAGAAGCTTTGATATGTCAATGTTTTCGTTTATTCGTTCTAATTAATGAATAAATGATTACACTCACTTCCCTTAAAACTAAGCTCTAAAATCCCAAAATTTTACAGCCTAAATCAATCTCATTTCATAACCATCTATGGATTTCACAATCACACTTCACCTTACCATCTTAGCCACTTTTTAAATATTCAACACCCTACCCAAATCATATTATTTCATTTCTCCACATGTTACTTATTTAAAAAAAAAACTATAACCTCATACCTTAGCACAAACTAAAGATTTCTAAATCCTGTTGTATTTTCATTACCTAGTAACTTTACAAAGTACATATTTTTTTTTTTGTCAAAAGATGTCCTCGAACTTAAATTCAATTGTTTATTTATTGACGTAACAAACAATTTTCTATATAATGCTTTAAACTATTAAAAATCACTTAATAGAACCTTGATCTTCAAAACCTAATGTCATGTTTGAAATCTCTAACTAACGGGAATATTTTAATCAAAGCCCACTTAGCTTGTACTATTTAACAACTTTTGCTTTATGTATAAAACCAATTTTGAAAATAAGATTTTTTTTTTATCCATAGGAATAATATCTAGTCTCTAAATTCTCCATCGACACTCACTCACTTTCAACTTGTTCAAATTTTTACAATATTTGGCATATACCACAATCATGTTTTCTTATACACTTGATTATAACCTTTGATCCAAACCCCAAAATTTACACTGCTACATAATCTCCTTACTATAAAATAAACTCTTTATCAACTATCTTCACATTCACTATCTCTCACAACCTTGATTCTGCTTCAAGATTTTTCATCATCCTCTCAAGAACTAAATTCATATCCTTCACCTTCTCACACATGAGCTAGTTACCCATGATAACCAAACTATTGAAACTTGATTGTGTGTTGCATCAAACATAATCCTTAGTTATACATAAGGATTTGACTATCTACCATATTTGAACATTTGAAACTAGAATTCATGGAATATAAACTATTTGCTATAGACACACCTAGAGTCATTAACTTTGTCTAGGGCAACTCTATTACAACTCGTATGCTATACTTGATACTTGATTGCTTACATGCACATATTATCAATTTGCAATTCATGTGTGTAATAATTGGTACACTTAATCAAACAACTGATAGAGGATGAAGTACTTGCTCAACAGTCAGTAGAGTACCACAAAACCTACTCAACGATTGGTAGAGGTCATCATGCCTGCTCAACAGTCGGTAGAGGCCCTACAACCTGCTCAACGACTGGTAGAGGCTATCGCACCTGCTCAACAATCGGTAGAGGTTCTTATTCACTGACTGGTAGAAGTCTTTTTCCTGCTCAACAGTTGGACTCATTTTTGGATACATTGTATACGATTCAATCACAAGGTTATTTTGCATTACTTACATGCGTGTTTAGAGTCATAGAAGGACACAAAACCCTAATGTAAGGTTAATTGGTGATTACGGTCCGGAACATAATCATCAATTTACAGGTACGTTAAGGTAGTGTGAAATTCTATCAAGGTTTTCAGTAAATAACCAATTATAAACTCTAGTTACCTGGTAGTTCATTTAGTCTTTCTATAGTCAATCAACTCATGCATTTCTTTTAGGAGTCCTAAAACTTAAGATTCTTATTCTCCTTGCTATTTCAGATGAACCTAATCCAACCCTTAAAACTCACACATATCAAAACTCTTACCCAAATTATTCGAAACAGTTTATTCTGTTACCTATAAATTTATGTCATGCCTTAACTCGAAACTTCCCAAACCACCCTTGTCCTAATTTCTACCCAATCACCTTCAACCCTGTGTTTTCAATAAACTTCGGGACGAAGTTTCCAAAAGTAGGGGAGACTGTAACATCGCAAAATTTTCCCCAAAATTTTAATACATAAAAAGCCCTTATATATATATTATTACACCTTTATCATTAATATTATACAAATGTGCCTAAGTCTTTATTTATCCTAACTCACAACTTATATACATACATAAATGTATATAAATAATAATAATAATAATATGATTCTAAATTCTTTTTTTTTCACATACAAGATTTTTTTTTTAAATAAAGCCTTGAGTCAAATAGTCAATTCATCATAAAACCTTACTTTATGGTGTTGACCAATTTTAATGGCTAATTGAATCCAAAACTAGTATAAAAACCCACCTATGACCCATTATACTTTGCACCTCTAATTGTTTCAATCCGATTAAACTTTCCCTCATACCTTTCTTCTATAGTCTATTACTTCTACAATTGAAGCTTTGATTATAAGCTCTTGTAATTGGCAACTTTGGGGCTACACATATTCTATTTCTCGAGACTTAATACTTAGCTAAGGTGAGTTTTACAAAGCCCCTTTTCTATTTATCACCGTTTTTGGGGTGAAACATGTTACAACATTCTATATACAATTCAATCATCAAAGTGTCTATGTGTTTTTCTATGTTGCATTATGTCTTGAACATGACTAGGGTAAGCACAATTCTAGCATAATCATTAACATTGATCAGCCGACGATACACAATGATAGATCTATTGGACTGACAATCCCACCCGGATACGTGCCTCCTACAAAGGTAGCGTGGGTGATTGTTATCGCATAACATAATCGAGTGAACCATGAGCGTATGGGATGTACCACAATATAACAGTCACAAGGGTTGATTATGCACTCGATTTACTTCTAGTATGTTTTCACATATGGACTAGACTTGCCATGACACTTGAATTGTACAAGCTTTATTCAATTATCAAAACCTATGTAATTCTCACCAACTTTTGTTGACCCAAAATATTTTCAAACTTAACATGTTTCAGGTTATAGCTTGCTTGAAGATTAAAGTTAATGCTTGAAGATGTGTATTTAGTATTTTTCATGTTGATGTACAAATTCTTGTAGAACAATTGTATGTAATGTATTTAATTCAATTATTGAAATTTATTATTTACCATGAGCTACTGAACAATCATCAATACGTGACATCCCGATGTTTCCGCCATCGGTTGGGGTGTTACATGTGACATCCAGGTTTGGGATGTCAAGTGCTTCCTTTCCAAACCTAGTAATGAATTCTTTTAGTGAGTCCCCATGTGGTTGAGTCACCCTGTACAGATCACTTATCAAACGTTCGAACGTTCGACAACTAGAAAACTGATTATTAAACATGTTAATTAAATGTGCAAAAGAAGTAATAGAATAGGGAGGAACACTTAGGAGCCATTTCAGGGCTGGACCAGTGAGAGTTGAACCAAATCCCTTGCATAAGCACGCTTCTTTTAGGTTGGTAGGGATTGGATTTATTTCCATCCTTTCATTATATTGAGCCACGTGCTCTTCAGGATATGTAGATCCATCATAAAGCTTCATACTTTGAGTTTGAAACCGTTTTGGAATCTCTGCATCGCATATGGGAGATGCAAATCTTGACACTCTATGGCATGCTGAGGATACTTCAGGGATGGGTTGTACTATCCCTGGCACACTCGATACCATATCCTTGATCTTCTGAAGTTCCCTTGCTAGCTGAGGGCTTATTCCTGTATCCTGCAAAGAAGCAACCTCATTAGTAGTAAAAGTACTAGAACTTAAATTGTTACCGTTAGTGTTATATCCTTGGGATGGCATAGGTGCATATCCTGTATCCTTGGTAGTCGCCACCCTGGGAGCAGTAGTTGTTTCTGGAGCAGGGAACCCAGTACTCATGGGAATAAAATCTCCTTGATGTACCCCTCCAGAGAAGCTAGAATTAAAATCTAACGCCCTGGCACTACGCCAAAATATGGTCTATTAAGACATGTATGCTTTACTATTTTTGATTGTGATACATTAAGGACCAATACGATCCACTAAGGCCCAGTATGGTCCACTAAAACATGTATGATCTACAATTGTCTATTTTGATACATTAAGGCCTAATATGGTCTATTAAGACATGTATGCTTTATTATTTTCGATTGTGATACATTAAGGAACAATACGATCCATTAAGGTCCAATATGGTCCACTAAAACATGTATGATCTACTATTATCCATTTTGATACATTAAGGCCTAATATGGTCTATTAAGACATGTATGCTTTACTATTTTCGATTGTGATACATTAAGGACCAATACGATCCATTAAGACATCTATTATCTACTATTGTCCATATTGGTCCTTTAAGGCCTAATACTGTACATCTAGACATACATGATCTACTATTGTCCATTGTGATCCATTAAGTCCCAATATGACCCAATAAAACATATATGATCTACTTTTGTTTTCATTCTGATCCATTAAGGCCAAATATGGTCCATTAAGATATGTGTTATCTACTATTGTCCATTATGATCCATTAAGGCCTAATCTAGTCAATTAAGACATGTATTATCTACAATTGTCCATTTTCATCCACTGAGACCCAATATGGCCCATTAAGACACTATGATTAAGGCCTAATCTGGTCCATTAAGACATATATGCTATACTATTGCACATTATGATCCATTAATGCCGATAATGACATATATGATCTACTAATGTCCATTGTGATCCTTAAAGGCTCACTATGATCCATTAAGACATATATGATCTACTAATGTTCATTGTGATCCTTATAGTCCCACTATGATCCATTAAGACATATATGATCTACTAGTGTCCATTGTCATCCATTAAGGACTAATATGGTCCATTAAGACATGTACGACCATTTTCGGTACTGGTACCGGTGTTTTGTGTTTTTTGACAGTGGTACTTTTGGTAGCGGTACTAGTTCAATACAGTCCGATATTTGGGTTGATTTACCTTCAAAATCTAATATCATAACGCTCATTTTTCTACTTGTACCGGTACCCATTTCTTCTATTTTCAGGACCGGTACTTCCATTACCGGTACCGGTTCGGTTCCGATGTCATCTTTACTCATTACAACGCAACGTAAGTTTTTAGTACCTTTATGACATAATAAAGGCATAAACTTCAAAATTAATGCGTTTGTTATGTATATTCTTACCTAAATTATACAAAGACAAATATATGAAAGTTTGAAACGAAATTACTAAAATAATAAAATGAAATTTTATATTTTTATATGTTTATGGTGAATAACGTATTATTTTTAATGAGAGTTGTATTTGAGAGGGAAATTTTAGATTTTAGAATGAAATATTTTGAGGGAGTTTTTGGAGGGAAATCTAAATTTTGTAATTTTAGGAATATGAAATATTTGGGGGGCGGGGGGGGGGGGGGGGGGGGTTTGGAGGGAAATTGAAATTTTGGGATTTTAAGAGGATGAAATATTTTGAGGGGGATTTTTGGAGGGAAATTGAAATTTTGTAATTTTTAGAGGATAAATTATTATAGGCAGAGTTTTTGGAAAGAAATTGAAATTTTGTAATTTTAAGAGAGAAATATTTGGAGAGGGAAATTGTAGTATGTATAGCCACATAAGATTTTGTGATTATAAGTGTGACTATTGTTTTACCTTTGAAAAGACATATTTTTCTATGACATTTGCTATTATTACGTCATAAAAAAAAACTAAGTGATGATGGTGTGGCTAATGGTTATATAAAGCCACATGAAATTTTACAATTTTAATTATGGTTATTGTCTAACCTTTGGTTACACATATTTTTTCCATGACATTTGCTATCATTTCGTCACATGAAAATAAATAATGGCATGAGTGTGGCTAATGGTTAAAGACACATGATTTTTTTGTAACTTTAATTGTAACTATTGTCTAACTTTAGTCACATATATTTTTCCATGACATTTCCTATCATTCCATCATACAAAAATAAATAAAGTGTTGATGGTGTGACGAATATTTATGTAAAGCCACATGTTTTTTTTTTATTTTAAGTGTGGCTATTGATTAGTATCTAACCACACAACAATATATGTGGCCATGTGTATTAACTTTTCGCCATGCACCAAACAAATAGTGTGGCTGTAAACTACATTTGGCCACAATTTTCTAGTGTGGCTACTGAATGTCACAATTTTTTCTTAAAGTGTGGCTAAAGGTTTTGAGTTGTTATACAATGGTCACATGAATATGTAATATGTGTGGCAACAAGTGGGCTGGAGGTTTTTCAAATGTTAGAAATGACATGTAGCCACACATTCAATCAAAAGTGTGGCAGGACGATTTTAGGAAATGTGTGGCTAAAGCCACATTTTGGCGTAGTGTGGGCTACAATGGTGTCCCCATGTCTTCACTTGGCCTTCTTGAGGATGATTTAAGAGCTTGTATTTCTCTTATTAACATCCGGTTTGTGTCTTGTTGTTGATGTATCGAATCTTTCATTATTGCAAACATAGAAAGTAATTCATCATTCGATACCAAAACAGGAGGAGTAGAAGTTGATGAAGGCATGGATGAGGAAACATTTTTCTGGGAAGACGACATAGTTGTCAAGTTTTGTAAAAAAGAAGTAAATGAAGAAAGTTTTTAAATTTTTTTTTTGTTAAAATAGCACCACTTGCCCCACGGTGGACGCCAAATTGTTTTGGTCAAAAATTATCTAGTAAAAATAATCTTGTATTCCAAATTAGATACTGTGAGGTAGTGTGCTAAGAATGTGAATTTGCTATTAAAAGCAGTTATATTCTGACAACTATGCTCGGGATGGCTTAGGTTTACTTCGGGGTGGACAGTTATATCCTCAGGATGGAACTGTTTGTAATGAACGAATGATTAAGTAAAATACAAAGAACAACACTCGATATACGAGGAAAGCCCTTGATCAATAGTAGATCTCCGGCATAAAACCTCGGGAGAAGACTAGGTCCCTACAAGTTTGGATGAATATGTGGACGAGTGTACTAAGGTTACAATGATTGTGTATGTGTCTAAGTGTTTGTGTGTAGCAATAGAGTAAGCAAAGTGTATGTAAGTGTCCAATACTCGTCCAATACCCCTATTTATATAGTACATGAAATTAACAAAACAATCCCACGAAATATGCTAAGTAGTTAAGGTCTTTGAAAGCTTGTGGACTGTTTCAGGTGACCGTTGTGGGTGTTTCAGCTGTAGTGGACGTTGGATAACAGTTTCCACCTTTCTTGCCTTGTATTTATCACTTTGGCGGTTACACTTTGACTCATTCTTCAAGTTTATACGCGTACAACTCATGCATCCTTGATATCTCTGATTTAGTAAGACTTTGTAGCCGTTAAAGGGGAGTTACAAGTCTTACTCATGCATTAATTACACCTGCAATAACATAAGTACAAGATAATTTGTTAGTTCATTCTCAGGATGTGCACATGCCGAAACACAGTTACATCCTGAAGTCAGAGAAGTCCTTCAACATCCCGGGGATGGTACATTAGGATGTTAGGTAAAATCATCCTGAGGATTTTCATCCTCAACACCCCTTTCGTAAGTATTTTTGAGCAGTCGTACAAGATATGAGTTTAAGTTCACCACAAGGTTTCTCACCATAAATCTTCAAAATTTCACCAGATACAAGAGGGATGCGAATAACTTTCTCAAAGCATAAGATTTCAGCACGATGGGTTGACAACCAATCCATGCCTACTATGACATCGAAGCTTCCAAGATGCATAGGAATGAGATTAATAGAGAAGGTATGGTTATCAAGGTTCATCTCACAGTTTCGTATAACAGAATCAATCGAGATAGACTTCCCATTAGCTACTTCTACCACTAGGGGTTCCTCTAGCTTAGTTTGGGGCATGTTAAGTAGGGGTTCAAAATTTAGTGACACAAACGACTTATCAGCACCCGAATCAAATAGTATGGAAGCATAGTGGTTATTAACAAGAAACGTACCATTAACCACTTCATTGTTGTTGCGGGCTTGATCAGCATTGATGTTGTACTCACGACCACGAGCACCTTGGTTTTGATTCTGGTTACGGTTTTGGTTCTTGTTACGATTTTGGTTCTGGTTCTGGTTTCCACGATTAGGGCACGTGTTCCTGTAATGATCTGGGCTGCCACACTCGTAACACTGACCACGAGTAGGCCTAACATTTTGATGATTGGGAGCTGGAGCATTTCTAGCAGGGTTATTTGGAGCAGCAGGGGCATTAGTAGGAGGAATTCGACAAACATTGACGAGATGCCCATACTTTTGACAGTTAGTACAAAAACGACAAGGCGCTTGAGTTGGGTGGTGATACTTGCAGCTATTACACAAAGGATGGGGTCCGGTATATGGTTTCTTGTCGGGTTGAGGAGCGGCAACGACTGCAAAATTTCTTGCCTTGGGTTTTTTGTTGGTTGAGGGCTCAGACTTAACCTCATTAGTGGGTTGAGGAGTATCCTTCACAACAGCTTTCTTTGCATCCTTACGAAAAAGAGTGGCATTTTTCACATGGTTATCAGTCAACGTAGCTGCTAGGCGCTTGGATTCCTCGAGAGTGGCAGGAATTCTTCCCCCCACAGTATCCTGAATCTGCATAGGTAAACCTCCAATATACTTTTCAATAGCAACAGGGAGGGGTGTGAACTTATGTGGAACCAAGAGGCTCAGTTCATGGAAATGAGTGTTGTAGGCCAGATTCTCCCCACTGTCCTAGACCAGAATGTGAAACTCATCCTCTAACTTCTTGACATCATTACGAGGACAGAACTCCTCCTTCATAATATCCTTAACTTGCTCCTAAGTCAAAGCTAGTGCGACTTAAGCTCCACGAGTCCTTTTATCTTTGTTCCACCATGTGAGTGCCTTCTTATGGAGGACGCTCATAGCATAGCGAACTTTGAGATTGTTAGGACACTCGCTAATAATGAAGGTATTCTCAATACCCTCGAACCACTAAAGGAGACCAGTTGCGCCTTCGTCCCCGCTAAACTTAGGAGGGGTGCAAGTGTTGAAGTGTTTGAGGGTGCAAGCAGGGTGAGCATTCCCGTTCCCGTTGTGATTACCGTTCCCATTGCCGTTTCCATTGCCATTGCCATTCCCACTCATCTGAATGACTTGAGCTACCAAGTTGGGAACTAGTGTCGCTATTTGTTGAGCCATTTGTTGGGAAACGATCGTAGCAAGTTGAACCTCATTGTCATGGTTGTTGTTGTTGTTGTTGTTGCTTTCACCATCCTGTTCGTTCTCATTGCTAAGACGAGTGATGCGACGAGGAGGCATGATCTGTAAGAGACACAATGAAGGTTCAATGAGACATGGAATCAATGACATAATATAAGGAATATAATCATTTACTCATTAATTAAAACGAATAAACGAAAACGTTGACTTATCAAAGATTCTAGATTCTAATAACATAGTGAAGACATGCTTTAGCCTATAAGTGAATACTCATCTCAAGAATTCCCAGGTAGGCATCCGGGTCCCTCGTCTGATTGGGATACATGCGCAATGCAAGTCCTAGACAGAAGACTCAGAATACAGGTGTTCACCCTTCCAGATTGCACGTGTTCGTTATTAAAATCTAGAACTTCGACGAGATCTCAAGGTGGTTCAGGCTAAACTTGAGGATTGTGTCCTATTAATCTAAAGGTGGATCAGGATTGCTGTTGATGCGTTTTGCGACTAAGGATTGGATATACAATAATTAACATATGTTAGTGATGGCCGAAGGTGAATATAGACTGGGCGAATGTAAAAGATTATGGGCGAAGGTGAATAGTATGGGGCGAAGGTAGATTAGAAGTGGACGAAGGTAAACTGGACTTGATCAGAAGACACATTCGACCACTTGTAGTGGGCGAATGTGGAAAACACTCACATTCGACCAGTGAAAACGGGCGAATGTGCAGTGTCTATATATAGTTTTTGAGTTTTTGATAATGTAAGAGAGTTGTCATTTTGTGTCCAGGTTCAGATCAGGTTCAGAGGTGTTTTTGAGAAATAGTGTGTGTGTTCTAGATTAACATAAACTGATTGTAAACGATTATTTGAATGAAGTTAATCTATGAAATGATATTGAAAATGATCTTGATTGTGTCGTGATTTGTGTTTTATCAATTTGTTCAGATCTAGGGTTTCCGCACCTAGTTTTGTGACTTGTATGATCGTATAATCCTGTTTTAGCTAAAATCCAACGCTCACAAAGTGGTATCAGAGCCAAGAGGATCATACAATAACAAATTTGATAAGATCAGAGCTGATTTGGACATGTTTTTGACCTAAACACATCTGTTTTTACATAAACATTGTTTTTATGTGTTTTTGATCGATTTAAAGGTGAATTTGTGGTCGAATTCAAGTTTTCCAAGACTTAAAGTTGTTCCAAATCAATTCCGAAACATAACCTGATTGAGATCATTCAAATCCATGAACTTTTGAAAATCTGAGATCTGAATAACCGTTTTTCAAACAATAACCGTTTTTCAAAAATGAGATCTGACTGTTTTGGGCGAACCTGGAACCTGGACTGAGTGTTGTGGTCGAAAGTGCAGAAAAGTGGGCGAACCTGAGTTTTTGAGTGGACGAACCTGAAAATTTGTTTAGAATTTTTCACATTCGGGTAGAAATTTCCACATTCGACCGTTACTGTTTGGACGAAAGTGGAAAAGTGTTAGTTTGATTTACATTCTGGTCAAGTCTACGTTCGGGTGTTACTGTTTGGACGAAAGTAGAACCAAAAGGGACGAGAGTGTGAAATTTTGGACGAATCTAAGATTTTTTGGACGAACTTAGGATTTTCGGGCGAACCTAGAATTTTTGTTGAAAATTTTTCTAAGTGTTGAGATTTTCAGATTGTGATCATGTGGCGTTTTCAAACTACTCAGGAATCAGCGACAACACAACCACAACAGCAGACGATGGACCCATGGACAGTGGCAGCGCAAAAGACGAACACACAGTCTTCACAACCACTTAACTACATGACAACAACGAGCACGATGCCTCAAAGTGTAGCACATCCGGCACTACAATCTGATTACTGGGGAGTAGCTGCAGCGGCGGTAAATACTCAAACCACTAATGCTATTTCTACTTTGATTAAGGATTTGTCTACAGGTAGTGGAACTCGGCCACCGAAGCTCATGGATATGCAAGAGTATAATCAGTGGCATACCATGTTCAAGATCCATCTGGAAGGCATGGGAGTTGAAGGAGCTGAGGCATGGAGCATGATCGTTAAAGGATACACAGCACCGATTCTGGAGAATACAGGTGAGTTGATTCCTCTGGAAAGCTTGACTGAGGACGAAAAGAAGAAATATGTGGTGGAGAAGAAGGCGTTTTCTCAACTGACACAGGCAATCACAAGTGACCTGTTGCATCAGTTTGGGACATGTACTACGTCAAAGCAGCTTTGGGATAAGCTGAAGAGGAAGCATGATGGAAATGAGAAGACCAGGAGTCTAAGAATGGAGGAATTGGTCAAAGAGTTTGAGAATTTTTCTTTGATTAATAATGAAACTTTGAAAGAACTAACTCCAAGATATATGCATTTATTGTCTGAATTGTCTAGTTATGGTGTACAGATTCCAATGACTAAGCTGGTGGATAAGTTTGCAGATGCTTTGCCACCACAATGGGATCAGCATGTGGAGGTACTGAGAGAGAAGGATGCTTATCAATTCTGGACCATTTCAGAGTTTATCGAAAAGCTGGAGAACAAAGAGTTGGAGGATAGGAGGAAAGCTAGAAGGTCACAGATTCCTCAGAATCCCAGTTTGTATTTTGGAGGCACTTCAGTTCCAGCTGGAAACTCGAGCTCTGGAAGCATTGCACCACATGTTGCATGTATTTCCAATGTCATGGATTCATCAAAACCAACCACCAACTACACACCACCACAATACAATTCCTACTCACAACCATCATACACACCACCACAATATAATTCCTACATTTCACCAATCTCTCCAATGCAACAAGCAAGTTTTTACACTGCTAACCAAACACAACAACCAGCAAACCATGTTACTCAACATAAACAACAACCAGTGGTTTTGGATACATCCAACTTGGGAAATGTGACTGTGGAGGTTGCTCAGCAACACATTGCATTAGTCTCAGCAATGGTTTCATCCTACAATGGTTTGGTTGCTAGTCAGATTGGGAACAACAACTTAACCAACGAAGACTACGCACAAATAGACAAGGAAGAGATGGAACTCATTGACATTCAATGGGCTTTTGCGAGTATAATGAGAAGAGCAACAGAGTTCATTGAGAAAACTGGAAGAACTGATTTGGCAACTTCTCCCAACACAACCTATGGTTTCAACAAGGAGAAGGTTACGTGTTTTAATTGTGGAGAAAAAGGACACTTCAAAAGGGAATGCACCCAGCCACCTAAACAAGGTAATCGAAACCCTTTCAATGCAAATTACCAGAACCGTCAACAAAACCAAGTTTCTTACCAAAATAACAACAACTACCAAAACCGAAACTTTAACAACCAAAACAGACAACCAAACACTCAAAACCAGATTCAAAACCAATCTCCTAATCATACAAACCGAACAGTTGTACCTATCACTACACCCAATGAGACACAACAAAATGCGAGTCAGAACCAAGCTTTGGTGACTCAACAAGATGAGAGGTTTGACTGGTCGGGTATGCAAATAGGAGTTGAGGAAGTGACTACTGGTGGGAATGTGGCATGTGTTGCTTATCAGGTTGATATGGAAGAGTCGGTGGCAGTTGATGAGAAGAAAGAAACTGAGGAGAGTGAAAGTGATGATTCTGAGACTGAGATGGAAGTGGAGAGTGAACCTGTTGAGGTTAAAGCTGAGGAAAAGAGTTATGGAATGGTGATTGATTCAGTTTCTGATGTTCCCGAGGAGTGTAGATCAGTTTATTCAGATTCTGAGAGCGAATCAGACACAGAGGCAAGTGTTGATTCTTTAGATGATGATATTGACCAGTTGCTGGCAGAAGCTGACTTTTTGATGACGAGGAAGTCGTGCATAGCTGATGATGCTTTCACCAAGATCGACTATTCCAAGTTTTTCACTGGAAAGGAAGCTCATTTTGCGTTGATGGCCATGACTGAACCGCCAAAACCTGTAAGTTCTGAATCTAGCACTGATGTTATGAGTGATAAATACTGTGGAACATGTGATAGATTGACAGAGGAGAATAAACAACTCCGAATTTCACGAGATAGTGCTATCTTGAACTGTCAATCTACTCGCAAAGAGTTAAATGCTTTTAACAAAGTATTAGATGGCTATAAAAAGGACATTTCCGACTTGAAAAACACTTTGTCATTGAAACAATTGGCCATAAACAACTATATCAATGAAATTGAAAACACCAAGTTGGAAATGGCAGCCATAAAATGCTTTGCTGAAAAGGTTAACAAGAAGTTGGAAAGTTATAAGAATGTTGCTTATGTGGTAGATCATATCATTGATGATAACACCACCAATTACAAGTCTGTACCATCTCCGGTTCTTTTTGAAAACCATAACTATCACCAAGTTATACCGGAGAGTTCGGTAAAATCAGACTCGTCATCGGAAAAGGAATCTAATACCTCGAGTATTGGTGATCCATATTCCGATGTGAGACCGATTTTGGGCTTGAACAATGAGGGTGTTTATGCTGAGAGTGATAGTTCAGACTCAGAAAATGATGATACTGGTAGTGAGCAATCTGTTAATGAATGTGAGATTCCAAAAGAAAATCACATCATTACTACTGAACCAGTGTCACCATCTGATCATGTTCATCCGATGGCAAATGCTAATCGTGATAAAAAGTCTGAAAAGGTTGATGTTAAGAAAGATAATGTTGTTAAGAATGAGGTCAAAAAGAATGAGCTGAATGAACCAAGTGACAAACCGGTTAAAGTGTTTTATCGGATGGAAGGATCCGATAAAATCATTTCTGATGAGGAATTTCCGATTAAAAATGTTAACTATTCTAAACTTGATAAAATCTGGCAAGAAAGCACAATATGGTTTCCAAAACATGAAAGAACCAATGAAATTCCACCAGAAATTTTAAAGAAACTGTTTTCAGAAGTTCCTCAAGAACTAAAAATCCATGTCACTGAGTTCATTCGACCAAATGATAAAGCAAATGGTTTTCATGAGCCTTCTTACTCGAAAGGACCACTTCCTGAGAGTTTAAGAAATCAACAGTATAATGATCAATTTCCTGTCAGATCATTTGCTTCACCAAATGCTCATTATGTGTTTGAGGAATATAGAAAATGCTTTAAATGTGGAGAACGCGGGCATTTACTTGCTCAGTGTCCATATATAAGGCACAAAAGACATGAGGTTGAGGTTAGGAATTCCATGAAAAAGCCGATTGATCATTATGTACCACCACATAGACGGGCTGTTCCTCAACAACAACAATTTTATAATCAAAACAATTTTCAAATGAGGAACAATCGTCCATTTCAATATGATCGAAGGAATCGGATTGCAATGGAACAATCTTGGAGAAAACCTGTGGTGAACACAACAGCTGATAGACAAAAGGTTCCACAAAAACCAATTGTCAAGTCAAATGTTGGACCTAAGTCTGTTAATTCAGATAAGGTTGCTAAGAAAGTTACTTTTAGTAACAATGTTCAGAAACCTATTGAGAAACCAAAATCTCAAATTCGTATTCTCAAAAGGTCTGAACAATCTTGGACACCTAATGGTACTCCAGGAGCTTCTACTTCAAAGGTGAGTGAGAAAAATGAAAGTGTTTTGAACAATCAGAAAACGATTGATTCAAAACAGAAAGTTGTTGAAAAAGTTGTTGAGGATGTTTCTTTGAAAGCCAAAGTTCAAAGGCCCAAGACTCAGGCTTGGGTCCCCCGAAAGAACTAAATGTTTACTTTTTGTGTGAAGGGAGCTTCAGTTGGCCCTATTAGCAGTCTCTGGATTGTTGATAGTGGAGCTTCAGGCCACATGACGGGGGATTTGGCGTTGCTGTTCGATGTGAAGAATATTAATGGAGGATATGTCGCGTTCGCGGGTAATAAAGGAGGTTATATCACGATGGAAGGAAGCGTGAGTAATGGGATTGTGACTTTCGAGCGGATTTCTTATGTCAAGCAGATAGACTATAATCTGTTGAGCGTCAGTCAAATATGCGATAAACAATTTTCTGTGCATTTTGATGACAAATCCTGTTATATTCTCAAACCGGGATTCAAGATTCCAAAGGAGTGGGTCATGTTGATGGCACCTCGAGTCAACAATCTTTATATTCTTGATATGTCCAAGGCGATGACATCACAGGGACAGATAACATGCTTTCTATCCAAGGCGACCGAAAAAGAATCGATAATGTGGCACCGCAGAATGGGGCACATTCATCTGAGGAAAATGAATCAGTTAGTGAGAAATGGACTTGTCGATGGAGTAAACGTGAAACATTTCCATCTGAACGACAAGTGTGTAAGCTGCATGAAAGGAAAACAACACAAACAGTCCCATAAAGTGAAGAAAGTTAACTCTGTTGAGATGCCGCTTGAGCGATTGCACATGGACCTTTTTGGACCGGTCAAACGCAAAAGTCATCTTGGAGAGCTTTATTGTTTAGTCGTCACTGATGACTATTCACGATTCTCATGGGTGATGTGTTTGAAGAACAAAAGCGACACCTTTACCAACTTACAAGTTCTGTTCACTCGACTGGAGAATATCTACAATTTGAAGATAAAAAGGATCAGGAGTGACAACGGGACGGAGTTCAAAAATGCAAAGATGGATGAACTTTGTGAAAGCAAAGGGATTCATCATGAATATTCGGCTCCGTATACCCCGCAACAGAACGGTGTTGCTGAAAGAAAGAATAGGACTCTGATTGAGGCTGCTAGAACAATGCTCGCTGACTCAAATCTTCCAGTAATGTTCTGGAATGAGGCGATTTATGCAGCAAACTACACTTTAAATCGGGTTTTGACAGTGAAGAAGTTTGGAAAAACATCTTATGAGCTGTTACACCGACGAAAGCCCAATTTAGAGTATCTAGAACCATTTGGGGCGCCATGCACGATGTTGAATCCAAGCGAGAAGTTTAGTCCTAAAGCTGAGGAGGGATATTTTGTTGGATATGCAACCCCGCTCAAACGGGTATTCAACAAGAGAACTCGTCAAGTGGAGGATTGGGCTAATGTGGAAGTTCAACGTTACACACAAAATTTGCAAGGCACGGGCCCTGATTGGATGTTTGATTACAAAGATTTCTTTGAATCATTCAACCTAGATAGCCTGGTTGAAGAAGCTGTTATCAGATTACTTTACGAGTGTGAAAACGCGGCAACTTCACCGTTGATGCGTCCAATCACCGTAAACCCCCCACCAGCTTCTAATGATACCAGTGCTCCTACACAAGAAGAAGAGATGTTTCAAGAAGCTTCAACTTCATTAGACACTTCAGAATCTGAAGATGAACAATTTGAAGAAGCCGTTCTTGAAAATGCAGAAGACTTAGAAGAGCAAACTGTGAACCCAACTCCAAATCCAGATGTTGCTTCATCATCTAACACAGGTCATGATCAGGATGCTGTAGAGAACTTGACTGCTCAGACGGGAGTGATTGTACCTGTTAATCCGGAATCTCGGATTCATCGTATTCATCCGTTGGAGCAAGTTATCGGTGATCCTGGTAGTGGAGTGATGACCAGAGGGCAACTTAAAAGCGTTAATTCGCCAGAGAGTTTTGGTGCTTTAGCATTGTATGCCAAAATTCAGAAATCTGGTAGCCAAAATGATTGGTCGTTTGCATGTTATGTGTCGCAGGTAGAGCCAAGGACATACAAAGACGCTTTGAATGAAGATGCCTGGGTTGAGGCAATGCAGGAAGAGTTATTGCAATTCCAGAAATTGGGAGTCTGGACGCTCACAGATTTGCCGCCGGGAAGAAAGAAAATAGGCACTAAGTGGGTGTTTAAGTGCAAAAAGGATGATCGTGGAGTTATTGTACGGAACAAAGCCAGATTGGTTGTGCAGGGTTTCCATCAAATCGAAGGAATTGATTACAACGAAATCTATGCACCAGTAGCACGAATCGAAGCTATTCGGATGTTCCTTGCGTTTGCTTCGTATAAGAAATTCAAAGTCTATCAAATGGACGTCAAGAGCGCATTTTTGTACGGTAAAGTCAAGGAGGAGGTTTATGTCGGGCAGCCACCAGGCTTTGAGGACCCAATCCACCGGGACAAGGTCTACGTGCTGAACAAAGCTTTATATGGTCTGCACCAGGCTCCAAGACAGTGGTACGAGGAGCTAAGTACATACCTCATCTCCAAAGGATTCAAGCGCGGCCTCGTCGATTGCACCCTCTTTACGAAGAAGACGGGAGATGACTTGCTTCTAGTACAGATTTACGTTGATGATATTATATTTGGTTCAACTAACGAACTCTTGTGCAGGGAATTTGAAACTGTTATGCAGGAGAAGTTCGAAATGAGCGCTATGGGGGAAATGCAGTTTTTCCTCGGCTTACAGGTGGATCAAAGACCCGACGGGATCTTCATTCACCAGACGAAATATGTAGCCGACATCTTGAGCCGATTCCAGATGGAGGACTCTAAGCCGATGGATACCCCGATTCAACCCAATCACGGGATTGGAGTGGATGCTAAGGGGGAGCTGACAGATCCATTTACATACAGAGCAATCATCGGATCTCTGATGTATTTAACAGCGTCTCGACCAGATATTATGTATGCAACGTGTCTCTGTGCTCGCTATCAATCGAAGCCGAAACAAAGTCATCTGACGGCGGTCAAGCGTATCCTTCGATATCTGAAGGGTTGTCCATCAAAAGGACTTTGGTACCCTAATGATGATGATTTTGATTTTATTGCTTTTAGTGATGCAGATTGGGGCGGCTGTGACAAAGACAGCAAATCAACAACAGCCGGTTGCCAGTTTTTAGGGAGCAGGTTGATTACCTGGCAATGCAAGAAACAGACTTCCGTCGCACTGTCTACATGTGAAGCCGAGTACATTTCAGCCTCGAGTTGCTGTTCGTAAGTGCTCTGGATCCAACAACAGATGGTCGATTACGGTTTGCAGTTTCTTAAAACCCCTATACACTGTGACAACGAAGCCGCAATTGCATTAACTAAAAATACTGAAAATCATTCTAAAGCGAAACATATCCGGATTAAATATCATTTTATCCGTGATTGTTACGCTAAGGAATTGATTGACATGGTCAAAATCCATACTGACTACCAACGTGCAGATTTGTTTACAAAAGCTTTTGACAGATCCCGCTTTGAATATCTTTTGAAAGTAAACAATATAAAGGAAAAACAGGACTAATCGGCTCCTCGGTTTATCATTGTTAGTTTTTAGTTTTAGTTTTAAATTTTTTGCTAATTGGGAATTTCTCTTTGCTAATTGGGAATTTCTCTTTACTATCATAATCCTCAAAGAAGTTGATGCTTTCGAGGGGGTTGTTTAATCCTCAAAGAAGTTGATGCTTTCAAGTGGATTGTTTCTTTCAAATTTTTGTTTTGTTTTTCAGAAAAATTAAAAACCCAAAAATATGTTCTTTATTTTAGGGGGAGTCATTTTATCAGAAAAACCAAAAACATTGAAAAATTTTCAAAATACCTAAAAATTAGAAAAACCCAAAATGATTTCCTGGATAAAAAGAGGAAATGATAGTACATCAGTGGGGATCTGACACAGGCTAAAGAATTGTATAGTTTAATGAGATGTATGTTGATTACGTGTGATATGCTGATAGGCTTCGTAGACTATATATTGCGTGCATTAGTGATACAAACATAACAAACTACGCGTTTGTGGCTGAACACCTCATGGGCATATGGTCTTAGTACCGTAATTTCGTTTGACAGGGTGTTTGTACAAAACTCGGAGGTTTAGGGTCGTTATGTTATTAGTTGTCTGGGGATAGCCTTTCTGATCTTCTGCTGTAAGTCATTACGGACCTAGATCAGACAGGATGTCTTTATAAAAGAGCTTTATGCCAAATCCTAAAGTTACCGAATTGAGGAACTTTCCATGTTATATGATGATCAAAGATTATCTATAATATCGTATTGATCATTGATGCAAATCATGATTAATATCAGTCCTCAACCTGGTATGGTGCATATGTTACTTTGCTGCATTAATTTGCTGACCTGTATACCTCTATGCATTATATCTTGTACAATTACAGACGACGAAAGCATAATCACGCTTTACAATGAGTCTTTGTGCAAATTACTTCTTGATACGGGAGTATGTCGTGTGTGTGGGAACCACAATGTGTTAGTCTAATACATCTAATTAGTATCATTTTAAAGCATTGCGTAATTGTCTGCATGTGAGCTTATGTGGACAACAATATCAGCAATTGCCGTGTCACATATTGTTTCTAATGATAATATTGAAACAGATCAACGCTGTGTTCAGATTTCTCAGAAAACTGATATGATCCTCTTACCGGAAATCACAAAATGTTTACTGTTTTCATTTACTTTGATGCATTTTACTTTGTCGCATTTTACTTTTATTGTCAAAAAGATACAAAATCCAAAAAGATTTTAGGTGTGTTTTGATAAAATTTCAGAAAATCCAAAAGATTTGCATTTCTGCTTTATTTTTGATATCCGGGGATGCTTGATGGTCAATTTCTGAGATTTGATAACACCATCTGGACTTTGTAACATTCAAAATGTGAAAATTTGAGTTTTGGAAGTTTAACGGATTGAAAAATGTTGAACGGGATTCGAATTCGTGATTTGGCGAAATTTTCAGATTTTTCCATTTCACATTCGCCCCTTAAATGGGTCGAATGTGGAAAAATCATCACACTCGACCGTTTTGTTCTTGGGCGAAGGTGGACATTTTCACTTCCGGGTGTATTTTCCACTTCCGGGTACAAGTTTCACCTTCGGGTCTTTAAATAGGGGCGAAGGTGGAATGATTCTACATTCGTGTCATTAACTTGGGGCGAATGTGGATTTAACCCACATTCATCCACTACAAACGGGCGAACGTGGACCCCTATAAATAAGCTTTTCACCTTCGTGTTCTCATTCAGAATTTTTTTTAAAACATTCATCATAACCAGACCTTGTTGCTCGTGACTTTTATGCTTCATTGATTTGTTCTCTAGTTCTTTTTGATCAATTTGATACAATTTTTACAGGTATTGGACTGATAATTTGCACAGAATCATCGTGTTTATCATCGGACCTAGGGTTTCACAATTAATGGTCTTCGAGTCGGTTTTAATTGTTGTTTTTGATAGCATTTCATTCCACATAAGTTTTAGGGGGAGATATAATGAGGAATTAGTGTTTAACATCGTTTAAATTGATTGAATGAGTGATTGAACATAGTTAAACCTAATTCACTTTTAAAAACTGATGTAGAATGAAATAAATGGACAATTGGTGTTGAACGAGTGATAATCGGCCAATATAGAACACATTTGAATCATTTTTATGGTTTAAAAACAGATTTGGCAAAAATTTAAATTTTGGGGGTAAATATTTCACATTCGGTTGTTATAAAACGGGCGAAAGTGAAATTTGTTGGGCGAATGTACATTCAAAATGGACGAATGTGATTTTTAATCAGAAAATTATCATATTCGACCAAAATTTTCACATTCGACCACATATTCTCACATTCGGCCATTTCAAAATGGGCGAATGTGCAGAATAGTTGTGACCAAAATTTTATAATTTTGTCGTTTTTGAATTTTGACGTGTTTCTTTGATTTTTATGTGCAGATGGCTGATCAACCCGAGAATGTTGAAACACCAGCAGTCAATGTGGAAACTCCAGCTGAGATTACAGTTCCAGACCCAGTACCAGTAGCTGAAACATCTGTTCCGAGCAGTTGGCCTTTTGAACGATCGCACAACTGTTGCGCTTATCTAGGAGACGTTGAGAAGAACACGGAGTTTACAGGGATTATAGAGTTTTTGAAGAGGAGCAGGATTGTTCATGCCTTAGCCACACCAACCATCATATACAAAGACATAATTGAAGACTTTTACCAGAATGCTAAGTATGACTACTGGGAGAATCAGACGATTATCAAGAGCAAGATTCAGGAGATGGAGATTTTTTTGACTGAAGCTGATATTCGGGAGGCGTTACAGATTAAGTTCGAAGATAGTGAGGATCCCAGGGAATTGTCATGGACAGAACAGAAGGCGTGCTTCTTAAGAATGAAATACAAAGGTCCAATCACTGACGGATCTATGTATAAGGGGAAGCTGGGAGTGCAGTACAAGTATTTTGCACATGTTCTTATTCATGTTTTTGGATGTGTGAGTGGTGGTTATGACGTGATGAGAAGGAGTTTGAGTTCATTAATGGTTGCGTTGACACTCAACAAACCATTTAATGTTTCTGGGATGATTCTTGATCATATGCTGGAGATGTTGAAGGGAATGAAGAATAAGAAGTTCATGTTGTATCCGAGGTTTCTGATGATGATCTTTGACTATAAGTATCCTATGCTGAAAAAGGATCCGACTATGATCCTAGGTCAAGATCACATGAATATTAGAACCTTGATGAGGATGAAAGGTTACAAAGGTGTGCCTGACATTGAGAAGCCACCTAACAGGAGGTTATTTGGTGCTTTGGCTCGTCCGGATTACATTGATCCTGGCAAGAACAAAGCAAGACATGATGAGAGTGACTCGGATAATGATGATCCCTTAGTGTATGTTGATTCAAGCACTAAGCGGAAACGTCAAGTAGTCAATCCTGGAGCCAAAGGGAAGGACAAGGGAAAGGCTGTGGATCAGGGAAGCACTAAGCAACAAGTGGCTAGAAAGAAATCGACGGCGAAGAAAGGATCGGGTTTGGTGGATGAGGAGTCTGTAGATTCAGAAGAGACTGAAGTTGATGAGCAGTGGGATTCTGATGATGAGAATGTGAGGACCACCAAACGTAAGGCCACTATGGTTGGTGAGTCTGAATCCTTGAACCAGTCGATAGAAGAAGCTGAAAGAAGAAAGAAATCGGTTGAAGATGAGGGTTTAGGTGTTGACCTAGCTGAACTGAGTGTTGGAGATACTGTAGTTGTGAATTTGCCCAGAAAAACTAAGAAACAAAAGACTATGGCAAAGAAGTCAAGTGTGAAAGAACTGAGGGAAAAAGAGTTGGCTCAGTTGTTGAAGGGAAAGAGATTACCTGATGCTGGTACACCATCTAAGCTATCTTCACCAGTTGCCAAGAAGCAGAAGAAAGCGAAAGAGGCAGAGACTTTACCAATCGATCAGTTCAATATCGATATGGATAAAGTGCTCGATATGTTTAGAAAGCCTCAGAAAGAGAAAGTTGTTGAAGTTGAGCCATCCAGATCTAAGTCGAAGAAAGTGACTGTGGATGACAATGTCATGAAACAAGTTAATAAGAAGATGGAGGACATGATGAAGATGTTGGTTGCTCAACAAGCTGAGATTGCTAAGTTCAAGCAGAATGAGGAGAAGATGCTCCAGATTGTGGTTGCTTCAAAATCTAATCAGGATGATATAAATGATAAGATTAAGTTGATTGAAGCTAAGAATGAGAAGCTTGAAAGAAAATGTGAAAGAAACAAGAGCAAAATCAAACTGATTAAGGCTGATAACAAAGAACTAAAGAAGGAAAACAAACGCCTTTGTGGTTTGATTGAAGAGCTTTATAGTAGGGCACCCCAGTTGAAAGAGGGTGAAGAAGATGAAGAAGAAGATGAACAGAAAGTAGATTATGAGGATTCTGAATCTGAGAAAGAAGAAGACGATGATGAGGATAATGATGAATCGGAGAAAAGTGATGATGATAATGATGATGATGATGACAATAATGATGATGATGATGGTGCTGAAGGTACTGAGAAAAAGCAAGGTGATGAGTTTAGCAGTGGAAGTGATCATGATGGAGGAGATGATACTTCTAGATTTAGTTATGAGAAGAGAACACCGAAGAAGAAGGATACTGGAGAATCGAGTTCCAAGAAGAAAGGTGGGAATGTTGATTCGGATGAAAGTATTTTCTGGAACGAGAAGGTGAGATCTCTATCTGATGATGCTAAACAGATATATAAGAATATGTTGGAAAAGAGAGAGTGGACCATTGAGTTCACAGGATGCTTCGCTGAAATATTCCAGACTGATGATTTAAGATATGAGTTGGAATATGAAGATCCAGATCTTGAAGAAGGGGAATTACCTGCATCTGTGGCGAAAGAAATACTAGATGGTCTCGCACAGAGGGTAGGGAAGACGTTTGAGGAGTTTATGATGGATGAATCGATTCCTGATATTCCTGAAAAGGATATGGGAAGTCATTCAGATGATGTGCAGACTCCAGAAAACAATGAAGTGGAGATAGAAGATATTACTCATGAAGAGTTTCCCCAGTATTTCAGACAAGATGATGAGAATGAAGTATTTCCTGACTTCACTGAGATACCAAATAAGTCAGCGAAACAGAAAGCAAAGAAAAGGAGCGAAGAGTTTGTTGAGAAGGTATTTGGAACTGAAAAGAAAGATTCTTCTAACCAGTCTGATGAGTTGAAGAATTATATGAAGAAGTTGAAGGAAATGGATGAGAACCGACCTAAGCCTGAAGCTCAAGGTAATTTCTATCGATTTCATAATGCCAAGTTCAAAGGCAGAGCTCTCGGGTGGACTTACTTAGGCAGACTGAAGTGTATTGCTGCAAAATGGGAAACCGGAATTCTGTACTTCAACAGATTCTGTGACTTGCTTACTCTACCGTACTGGGCGGTGAGAGACTTATGCAGATTCCCAATGTCAGGTGCCGAAGTAAATGGATCACATGTCGGTTGGTGCGCAGACAAATTGGTTTGGGAAAGTCGTACGAAATGGAACAGGTTCAAGCCTCAATATCCCAGAAGAAAAGTGCATAGGGATATTGATCCACAAACCAATATGAAGCGTGTTACTTTGATTTATAAAGCACCTAATGTGATGAGAAAGATACCGTTGATGCCAATGCCACAGCATTTCAGTGCTGATTTCATTTTTTGGTATTATGATTGGAGGAAGGCAGAAGCGGTGATCGTGTTGAGAGATGGAAAGGATAAATACAAGCATGTTCATGTATTTGATCCTATGTGGCTGATTAATTGCACATTCGAAGACATCATCATGTTGTTCTACAATCCGATCTACTATGAACCCAATGACTTTGCTCAAGCGAGAAAGTATACTCAAGTTGTTGGAGTGTGTTTTGCTTATGATATAAATGCAGGAAGCAACTTGGAGGGTAAACTTGGCAAGACTGTGAAGATGGCCAATGTGTCAAAGCCTGTGAAGAAAACATTCGAGCCGCCAATGACTTCTGAGCAGAAGAAGCAGCTCAGAATCAAACTGATGAACAAGACGATGGACTATCAGAGAAAACTATCCAATCAATAGTCGAGGGGGAGTTTGTTGATGCGTTTTGCGACTAAGGATTGGATATACAATAATTAACATATGTTAGTGATGGCCGAAGGTGAATATAGACTGGGCGAATGTAAAAGATTATGGGCGAAGGTGAATAGTATGGGGCGAAGGTAGATTAGAAGTGGACGAAGGTAAACTGGACTTGATCAGAAGACACATTCGACCACTTGTAGTGGGCGAATGTGGAAAACACTCACATTCGACCAGTGAAAACGGGCGAATGTGCAGTGTCTATATATAGTTTTTGAGTTTTTGATAATGTAAGAGAGTTGTCATTTTGTGTCCAGGTTCAGATCAGGTTCAGAGGTGTTTTTGAGAAATAGTGTGTGTGTTCTAGATTAACATAAACTGATTGTAAACGATTATTTGAATGAAGTTAATCTATGAAATGATATTGAAAATGATCTTGATTGTGTCGTGATTTGTGTTTTATCAATTTGTTCAGATCTAGGGTTTCCGCACCTAGTTTTGTGACTTGTATGATCGTATAATCCTGTTTTAGCTAAAATCCAACGCTCACAATTGCAGCAGACAAGTAAGAGTAGACAACTTGTAGGACTAGGGTAGTATAGGGTGTGGAATAGGGATAAGGATAAGGAAGCAAATAGGGTTACAAGTAGGAGAAGCAAGTAATGTTTTAAATCCTATGGTTATAGACTAGATTATTTTTCTAATAACCTAATTCCCTATAACCATGGCTCTGATACCAATCTGTAACACCCCAACCGATGGCAGAAACATCGGGATGTCACGTATTGATGATTGTTTCAGTAGCACATGGTATTTATTGAATTTTAAATACTTTATTCATAACAAAATAACCAAATGAAACATTGTTTGAAAATTCAAACATCTAGTACACTCATGAAATAAAGCAAGTACTTCAAATAACTTCATAAAAACTCTTCAAGCATGCTTTAAACTTCAGCTTCATTGTTACCTGAAACATGTTAATTTTGAAAAAAAAAATTTGGGTCAACAAAAATGTTGGTGAGAGTTACATAGGTTTGAATAAAAATGTTGTACAATTCGAGTGCCATGGCTAGTCTAGTCCATATGTGAAAACAAAACTATCAGGTAAATCGAGTGCATAATCAACCCTTGAGACTAGAATACTCTTGTCCATCCCATACGCATATGGTTCACTCGATTATGTTATGAGTTCGATAACAATCACCCACGCTACCTATGTAGGAGGTACACGTATCCGGGTGGGATTGTCAGTCCAATAGATCTATCATTGTATACCGTCGGTTGATCAATGTTAATGATTATGCTAGAATAATTGTGCTTACCCTAGTAATGTTTAAGACATAATGCAACATAGAATAACACATAGACACTTATCATTGAATTGTAAATTGATGTTGTAACATGTTTCACCCTAAAATAGTGAAATGGAAAAATGGGCTATGTAAACTCACCTTAGTGTTAGAATGGAGACCCTTGATTTATAAATAAATGTGGCTCGCGTATCTCCAAATATCACCCTATTTCAAGGTAATAAATAAGTGTTGGGGAAAACTTAATAAGTCTAAGTTTTCAAGTCTAAAGTATGCTAGGGTTCCTAATTTGAGGATTAATAATTGATTTATGATTAAATTAGAATAATTGTTAATAACTTAATAAATAAAGAAATAATTAGTAAAAATATTTCTGACCAATATTAATTAAAGGTAGTTGTATAATATTGTAATAAATGTGAAAATAATTTTTATAAAATTATTTTCTTAATTAATGAATATATATACATTAATACTTATTTGTCAAAATATAGACTTAATATTTAAAAATATTAAAATTTATAAATTTTGAATCCAAAAAATTATATTTCTGATCTAAATGATTAAACATAATTTATGTGAAATTTTGATGTAAAAATAATGAAAAATGAATTTATTGGGAATTATTTATGATTAAAATAGCATAAATTAATTAAAAATATTAAATAAACGTTTTTCTGAAATAAAAATGTATTTCTGGAACATTTATTGATTTATAAGTTTAAAATTATTTTTGTGGAATTTTATAAAGTCGTTTTGATATTTTTTTATAAAATTTTGAAGTTTTAAATGAATAAACTTGTAATATTTATAATATATAATAAATACATAATTTTTGAAAAACTAAAAGTTGGATAATAAACTTTATCATCAGAATGACTTAGAATAATTTTTGTAGAATTTATAAACCATTTTTAGTATTTAAAATCTATTTTAAAAAAATGTAGATTATATAAGTATAAAAGAAATCCAAAAAAAAAAATGGTTGCATGTGCCAAGGCTCGAACCCGAGTCCTTGGCCGGTTCATATGTTTTAAAATCACAAGCCAGACCAGCTGGTCTGACCCTGAGAACAATTAAACCTTGGTTTCAATTAATTATAAAAGCTTACTATTAATTCATGATTTTGTTTTAGAAAATAAAATAAAAGAAAGATGGGGACGGGAGTCGAACCCAGGCCTACGGCCGGTTCATGTTTTAACGCAACAGGTTTATACCAACTGATCCATAGATCAGTTGGTGATAAAATTCAAGTTGTTTGAAACTTAAATGATTTCTGCGTAGTCTTATTATCCCCAAATACATATGATGAACCCTAATTTTTCTAATAATCTTAAATAACAAACAGTAGCCTCTGATTTATTGGGGCTATTGTTTGTTAATGGCCGATTAACAAAACACAACAAACAATTTATGCTTACAATGGGTGTTAGAGCTCGATTGTTCCGATCAAAGATTGAAACCAAAACGCGATTGCACAGGATTGATCAATGTGTTATAACTGAAATTGAATGTGGGGAAAGATTTTTCGGTGGTTTTAGGAGAACGAGGTGGGTTTAATTTATACTAAAACATACGGGTGAACGAATTTGAATTTGGGTGAATGAGTTGCACGCGAGTAATTGGGACATTTAGGTTTGTTTTAGTTGAAATCACAGTAGGATAGGGCCGATAATAGTGTCAACAAACTTCATTCAAAAGATTCACAGATAATTCACACGAATTGTTGGTTAGTTGGGCAATTTGTTGTGGGTGTTGACTTTCTAAGTCAACTGATATGTTATAAACAAGCCTTATGTTTAAACGCGTAGGACTTAGATAACCTCTAGGCTCGTGGCTCAGCTGGTTGTAAGGTTGTTTGGTTATGTGGTGGACGCGGGTTCGAGTCCCGGTCCACACATTTTTATTTTTTGAACATTTTTAAGGTTATAACTATTTAATTATATATACATACATATGATCATAACTTGATTAAAAATGATAGGAAAAATTTTATTACGTCCAAAATGTCAAGATTCGAAGCTTTATTTCATAACTTCCTTTATTACAAGCTAGATAAAATGCGAAACGTTACAGTCTCCCCTACTTTTAGGAACTTTGTCCCGAAGTTGGAGCTGGAGAGTCTGCTGGAAAGAGGTGTGGGTATTTAGAATTCATCTGGTCCTTGCGTTCCCAAGTGAACTCTGGACCTCGGTTAGATTCCCAACGAACTTTGACAATCGGGATGCGACTGCGCTTAAGTTTCTTGACTCCAGTATCCATGATTTCAACAGGTTTCTCAACAATGTGCATAGTTTCATCGATTTGCACATCTTCAAGAGGGACATGGAGGTTCTCATCGGCTAAACATTTCTTCAGATTTGAAACATGAAAAGTTGGTTGAACATTGCTTAGCTCGGGTGGAAGATCAAGTTTGTAGGCCACCTTTCCGATCCTGTCAAGAACTTTGAAAGGACCCACATATCGAGGAGCTAGTTTTCCCTTTCTCCCGAAGCGAACCACTCCCTTCCAAGGGGATACCTTAAGAAGTACAAGATCCCCGACTTGAAATTCCAAGGGCTTTCGACGTTTATCAGCTTCTAGCCTTAAAAAGATTATCTTGGATCAGCTGAAATTGATGACACAAGCCCTAAGCATATCCTCAAGAGTTTGGATGGTTCGTTCGGTCTGACCATCTGTCTGAAGGTGATAAGCTATGCTCAGGTTTAACTTGGTACCCAAAGCGTCTTGTAAGGAATCCCAAACACGAGAGGTGAAATGACCATCACGATCAGAAATGATATCCAAAGGTATACCATGGCAACATACAATTTCACTCATGTACATCCTTGCCAACCTTTCCACATAATATTTCTCACGGATCGGTAGGAAATGAGCTGACTTAGTCAAACGATCGATGATTACCCAAATGCTGTCATAACCTTTAGGTGTACGAGGGAGTTTAGTGATGAAGTCCATTGCTATGCTCTCCCATTTCCATACAGGAATCTCTGCTTGTTCAAGCATACCAGCGGGTCGTTGATGTTCAGCCTTGACCTTGGAACATGTGAGACATTTTGCTACAAAAAGAGCAATATCCTTCTTCATACCAGGCCACCAATACGAATACCGAAGATCTTGGTACATTTTATCAGCACCGGGATGAATAGAATAACAAGACTTATGAGCCTCGTTCATAAGAAAAACACGAAGATCATCGCGGTCAGGAATCCAAAGTCGATTGAGAAAATAAAGTAGACCATCAGGTTTAGTTTCAAGTTGATTCTCAGCACCACAAGACATTTCCTCATACATGTTACCTTGGGTGACTGAGGTGTGTTGAGCCTGGAGAATACGATCCTGAAGATCAGTACGAATCCTTGTGTAGATTTATGTGGTGCGACTAATGCTATTGAATTGCTAATACAATCTTATTTTGTCATAATCGAATGGTCTAAGGTGGAATTAAACATGGTCGAAGGTGAAAGATAATGGTCGAAGGGAGAAGCTCAAAGTCGAAGGAAAGTTTTTGTAGTGTATTGTGCTGATTCGCCCTTTTGTTTGGTCGAAGGTGCACATTCGCCCATACGTATGGTCTAATGTGCAGCTCTATATATAGGCTGAATCAGATTTTAAAGTTAATAGTTGTCATTTTGTTTCCCTCCTTTGAGTGTGTTTTCTCCCTAGGGTTTCTTTGAGTCTGATTTTACTTTATATCATTGTAAACATCAATTTGTAAGCTTAAACAAATTTTTATCAATGAAATGGAAACTTTGAAAGTGATTTGTGTGTTTTGCTAGCATTATTATTATTTCGTAATCGATTCAGGGATTCCGCACCTGAATTGATATACTTGTTTGATCAAAGTCTTTGTTTTTGACAATTCGATCCTCACATACAAAGTGGTATTAGAGCCATAAGGATCAAACAACTACGATTTGATAATGTTTGAGCTGATTTGGACTCAATTTTGATCAAAACTTTTCTATTTTCAAAGAACAATTGAAATTGATGAATATTGATTGATTTGAACTAGTTTTCATGGATAAAATCTAAAATTCTCTTTATAAAACTTGTTCCAAATCAATTCCGAAGCAAAACCTACAAAATATCATCAAATTTCATCAACATTTGAAAATTTTGGATCAATATAACTGATTTTCAAAGAATAACCGTTTTTCAAAATGCAAGGGTCGAACCTAGGGAGAAACGGTCGAGAGTGTGTGTTTTAGGTCGAACCAGAAGATTTTAGGTCGAACGTGGACTTTATTTCGATCGAATCTAGAAGTTTTTAGTGTGTTGTTGTTCATTCGACCAGTTGGTGTACATTCGATCCATCGCGAGGTCGAAGGTGGGTTACTTTGGTCGAAAGTGAGAAGAGTTTGTTATATTCTACCTTCGAGTCTTCAGAAAGGGTTGAACCTGGACATAATTCCACATTCGACCCCACGCTTTGTGATAAAAGGTCAAAAGTAGAAACTGATTGAAAATTTTTCTAATTGTTTCGTGTTTTATACTTTGTAGAAGATATGTGGAACTTTCCAACAACACCGAGACCTAATACAACACCACAACAGCAAGTGACAATGGATCATTGGTCGGTAGCTGCTCAGAAGACGACTAGTCAACCATCTCAACCAATCAACTACTTGGCGGTGACTAGTTCGATGCCACAACAAGTTGCACAACCACCACAACAACCCATGGCTGATTATTGGGGAGTTGCAGCAGCTACGGTACACTCTCAAACTACCAATGCTATTTCAACGCTAATTCATTACTTATCTTCAGGTAGGGGGAGCCGTCCACCAAAGCTGATGGAAATGGTGGATTATAATCAATGGAAGACCAAGTTCAAGATTCATTTGGAGGGAATGGGAATGGAAGGCACTAAGGCTTGGCAAATGATCGCTAAGGGTTATGTAGCACCAGTTTTGGAGAACACTGGTGAGCCGATTCCATTAGAGAGCTTAGCTGAGGATGAGAAGAAAAAGTTTGTGGTGGAAAAGAAGGCATTCTCACAACTCTCTCAGGTTATTAACACCGATCTTTTACATCAGTTCGGGTCGTGCACAACTTCAAAGCAGCTGTGGGATATGTTAAAGAATCGTCATGATGGGAATGAGAAAACAAGGAAGTTAAGAATGGAGGAGTTGAGAAAAGAGTTAGAGAATTTTAGTTATATGGGAAATGAGACATTGAAGGAGTTGATTCCGAGGTATTGTCATTTGTTGACTGAGTTGTCAAGTTATGAGATTAACATACCTATGTCTGAGTTGGTGGATAAGTTCGCTGATGCATTACCACCATACTGGAATCAACATATTGAGGTCTTAAAGGAGAAAGATGCATACCAGTATTGGACCATCAATGAATTGATTCAGAAGCTTGAGAACAAAGAGATGGAAGAGAAGAGGAAAGCAAATAGAGCACAAGTTCCTCAGAATCCAGAGTTATATCATGGTGGTACATCTTCATCTCTGACTAGTTCAAGTTCTAGTAGTTCTGTTGCTCCACACATAGCCTGTGTTTCAAGCATTGTTGAACCAACCAAAACCCCAATAAACTATCTTGCTCAGACATCATCTTACACACCACCATCATATCCAACTACTTACATCCCACCATTTTCACCTATGCAACAAGCTACATGCTATTCAGCTAGCTTGAACCAACCCCAACAACAACCATACATTCCTCAAATGAACTCAAGTCAATCAAACCAAAGCCCAATTGTGTTGGAGACATCAAATTTGAAGAATGTCACTGTTGAAGTTGCACAACAACATGTAGCTTTGGTATCTGCTATGGTCGCTTCATATAATGGTTTGGTATCTAGTCAAATTGGTAACAACAACCTAACCAGTGAAGACTATGCTCAAATTGACAAGGAGGAGATGGAGCTCATTGACATTCAGTGGGCATTTGCTAGTGTCATGAGACAAGCGACTGAGTTTATAGAGAAGACTAGCAGATCTGATCTTTCTACATCTCCCAACACCACATATGGCTTCAACTAAGCCAAAGTCACATGTTTTAAATGTGGTGGGAAAGGTCAAATCAAGAGAGAATGCACACAGCCAGCACAACAGGGAAACAGGAATCCTTTCAACACTAATTACCAGAACCGTCAATCTCAAAATTAAGTATCTTATCAAAGCCAAAACAACACAAACTACCAACCACAAAATAATTACCAAAACCGACAAAATACTTCACCAAACAATTCTGTTAGACAAACCACTACACCAAACCAAAACCAAAATCAAACACCACATAATCCAACCAGAACAATCATTCCAATTTCTACGCCAAATAGCCAAACCCAACCAGATAACCAGAACCAGGCTTTGGTAATTCAGAAGGATGAAGGATTTGATTGGACTGGTATGCAACTTGGTGTTGAGGAGATTACCACTGGTAATGTGGCGTGTGTTACTCAGAAGATAGATTTGGATGAGCCAGTGTTAGTTGAAGAAGAATTGGAGATTGAGAAGGAATCTGATGTGAAGATTGAGGAATTGGTGGAAGAAACAGATGTTTGTGTTGATGAGAAGTCAGGATTGATTCTTGACTCGGTCACTGATATTCCTGAACAGTGTGACTCGGTTTATTCTGATTCGGAGAGCGAGTCTATGTATCAGGCACGCAGTAATAGGTCTACGAAGCCTATCAACACATCACACAGACTCCGACACACGCCTTATATTGCATTACATTTCTTTAGAATATGTCAGATCCCCACTGATGTACTATCATTTCCCCTTTTTCTCCAGGAAATATTTTTGGGATTTTTCTAATTTTTATGGGTTCTTGAATTTTTCAATGTTTTTGGGTTTTCTGAAAATAAATTCTATCTAAGAAATGTAAAACATAATTTTGGATTTTTTTGTATTTTTCTGAAAAGCAATAAAAACTGTACTAAAAAGTGATAAACTGGGGTGGTGATCAGTCCTGTTTTTCTTTAATACCATTAGCTTTTAAAAGATATTCAAATCTAGATTTATCAAAAGCTTTGGTAAAAAGATCTGCACGTTGATAGTCAGTGTGGATTTTGACCATATCGATCAACTCTTTTGCATAACAATCATGGATAAAATGATATTTAATCCGGATATGTTTAGCTTTCGAGTGATTTACTAAGTCTTTTGTTAATGCAATTGCGACTTCATTATCACAGTTAATAGGGGTTTTAAGAAATTGCAAACCGTAGTCCACCATTTGTTGTTGTATCCAAAGAACCTGTGAGCAGCAGCTTGATGCTGAGACGTATTCTGCTTCACATGTGGATAAGGCAACTGCGGTCTGTTTCTTGCATTGCCAGGTCACGAGCCTGCTCCCCATTAACTGGCATCCAGCCGTTGTGGATTTGTTGTCTTTGTCACATCCACCCCAATCTGCATCACTAAAAGCGATTAGGTCAAAATTATCATCATTAGGGTACCATAGTCCTCTCGACGGACAACCCTTCAGATATCTAAGGATACGTTTGACAGCTGCAAGATGACTCTGTTTCGGCTTCGACTGATAACGTGCACAAAGACATGTGGCAAACATTATATCTGGTCTGGAGGCGGTGAGGTACATCAGAGATCCGACGATTGCTCTGTATGTAAAAGGATCAGTTAGCTCCCCCTTAGCGTCAACACCAATCCCGTGATTAGGTTGTATCGGGGTATCCATCGGCTTTGAATCATCCATCTGGAATCGGCTCAAGACTTCACAAACATATTTTGTCTGGTGAATAAAGATCCCCGTTGGTCTTTGGTCCACCTGCAAGCCTAGGAAAAACTGCAACTCTCCCATCGCACTCATTTCAAACTTTTCCTGCATAACACGTTCAAATTCTCTGCACAGAAGTTCGTTAGTAGAATCAAAAATAATGTCATCTACATAAATCTGCACTAGAAGCAAGTCATCCCCTGTTCGTTTTGTGAACAGTGTGCAATCTACCAAATCTTGTTTAAATCCTTTGGACAGAAGATACGTGCTCAGCTCCTCATACCATTGCCTCGAAGCCTGGTGCAACCCATAAAGAGCTTTGTTTAAAACGTAGACCTTATCCCGATGAATAGGATCCTCAAAGCATGGTGGTTGACCTACGTAAACTTCCTCCTTGACCACACCGTAAAGAAACGCGCTTTTGACGTCCATTTGATACACCTTGAATTTCTTATAAGATGCAAACGCTAGAAACATTCTGATAGCTTCTAAGCGTGCAACCGGTGCATAAATCTCGTTGTAATCAATTCCCTCAACTTGATGAAAGCCTTGTACGAACAAACGAGCTTTGTTCCGGACAATCACTCCTCTGTCATCTTTCTTACACTTGAACACCCATTTTGTTCCTATCTTTTTCTGTCCTGGGGGTAAATCTGTCAGTGCCCACACTCCGAGTTTCTGAAACTGTAATAACTCCTCTTGCATAGCCTCTACCCAAGCGTTATCCAAAAGAGCATCCTTGTATGTCCGCGGCTCAACCTGCGAAACATAACAAGCAAATGACCAGTCATTTTGAAAACCTAATTTTTGAATTTTGGCATATAAAGCAAGAGCGCCAAGGTTTTCTGGTGAGTTTGCATTCCTCAGTTGACCTCTCGTCATCACGCTGCTACTGGGATCACCAATAACCTGCTCGATCGGGTGAATCCGATGTATCCGAGATTCCGGATAATCAGGTACTTGCATTCCCGTCTGAGTAGTAGTTAAGTTCTCTGTGGAATCCAGATCATTACCCACATTTGATGATGAAGCACCATGTGGATTTGGGTTCACTGGTGGTGTCTCTGTAGCAACATCTTGAACAACTTCACTTGTAACATCATCGTCATCTTCAGATTCCGATGAATTAAGAGTTGTGGAAGCTTCCTGAAATACCTCTTCTTCAGCTGCAGGAGCATTGGTATCATTAGAAGTTGTTTGGGGGTTCACAATGATCGGACGCACCAACGGTGATGTCACTGCGTTTTCGACCTCGTAATATAATCGTAATACAGCTTCTTCAACCAAGCTATTGAATGATTCAAAGAAATCCTTGTAATCAAACATCCAGTCTGGACCGCTTCCCTGTACATTCTGAGTATATCTTTGAACTTCGACATTAGCCCACTCCTCGACTTGACGAGTTCGTTTGTTGAAAACCCGTTTGAGCGGGGTTGCATATCCAACAAAGAATCCTTCTTCAGCCTTTGGTGCGAACTTCTCAGATGGATTAAGCATTGTACATGGAGTATAACAAGCTTATAAGAAGTTTTGCCAAACTTCTTCACCGTTAAAACACGATTAAGAGTATAACAAGCTGTGTAAATTGCTTCGTTCCAGAACATTACTGGAAGATTTGAGTCCGCGAGCATTGTTCTTGCCGTTTCAATTAGAGTCCTGTTTTTGCGTTCTGCGACACTGTTCTGTTGTGGGGTATACGGAGCACTGTATTCATGATGAATACCTTTGTTTTCACAAAGAGTTTCCATCTGTGCATTCTTAAACTCCGTCCCATTATCACTCCTAATTCTCTTGATCTTGAGACCATAGACATTTTCCAATCGAGTGAACATAACTTTCAGATTATCAAACGTGTCGCTCTTATGATGCAAGCACATAACCCATGAAAATCAGGAATAGTCATCGGTAACCACAAGACAGTACAATTCACCAGCATGACTTTTACGTTTGACCGGTCCGAACAAATCCATGTGCAAACGTTCAAGTGGCAGTTCAACGGAATTGACTTTCTTTTGCTTATGGGATTGTTTATGCTGCTTACCCTTCTTGCAACTCACACACTTGTCATTTAAATAAAAATGTTTAACATTCACGCCTGTGACAAGTTCATTCTTCACCAATTGATTCATCTTTCGAAGGTGACTGTGTGCCATCCTCCTATGCCACATGATAGATTCTTTTTCAGTAGCCTTGGAGAGGAAACACGTGACTTGGCCTTGTGTAGTCATTGCTTTTGACATATCGAGAATGTACAAATTGTTCACTCTTTGCGCCTTTAACATCACCCACTCTTTTGGTAAAACGAATCCCGGCTTGAGTATATAGCAAGATTTGTCATCAAAGTAAACTGAAAACTGTTTATCACAAATCTGACTGACACTGAGCAGATTATAATCGATTTGCTTCACATACGAAATTTTCTCAAAACTCACTATTCCATTACTGACACTACCCTCCATGGTAATGTATCCACCCTTGTTACCAGCAAACGCTACATAACCTCCATTGATATTTCTGATATCGAACAGTAGCGATAGATCCCCTGTCATGTGACCAGAAGCTCCACTGTCAACAATACAAAGACTGCTCACAGGGCCAGCTGAAGCTCGCTGCACATATCAAGTAAAAGATTAGATTTTTCGGGGGACTCAAGCCTGCTTGGTCTTGGGTCTTTGAACTTTGTGTTTCAAAGATTCTTTCTTACAATCAGATTGATTTGAATTGATCTTTTTCTGATCAATTAAATCTTTTTCGGATTCAGTTTTCACATTCTCATTTTTTTTGAAGATGAAGCACCCTGAGAACCCTTAGGTGACCAATACTGTTCTGAACGTTTCAAGATCCGGATTTGAGATTCTGGGGTCTCAACCGGTTTCTTTACTTTGTCTTTGAATGAAACTTTCTTGGTTACCTTCTCTGATTTAGCAGAGACAGGTCCAATTGTTGGTTTGATAGTAGGTTTAACAGGAACCTTTTTCTTGTCAACAGTTGTGTTCATGATCGGTTTCTTAAGGGGTTTTTTAGTTGCTTTCCGGTTACGACGATCATATGTCATCGAACGATTATCCCTTCTTTGATAAAAATGATTTTGATTATAAAAATGTGGTTGTTGAGGGACAACACGTTGTTGTGGATAACACTGATTATCGACTGGACGTTGATGATTTTGCTTCACTTCCACTTCGTGCCTTTTGTGCCTAACATACGGGTAGTGAGCAAGTAAATGCCCTCTCTCCCCGCATTTATAACACGCACGGTATTCCTCAAAATTATTCTTGGCGTTCGACTTAGAGTATGTGGTGATAGGATATTGGTCCTCCACACATTTCCTTCTAAGACTCTCAGGAGCTGGATCCAAAGAGTAAGTCGGCTCAAGAAAACTGTTAGCCTTATTCTTTGGCTTGATGAATTCTGTGACATGAACTTTCGGTTCTTTAGGAATATCCAAATAAATTCTTTCTAAAACCTCTAAGGGTACATCATTTGTTCGCTCATGCTTTGGGAACCAAATGGTACTCTCCTGCCAAATCTTTTCAATCTTTGAATAATTGGCGAACTTGATTGGATATTCCTCGTCAGACATTATCTTATCGGATCCAATCATCCGATAGAAATCTTGACGGGTTTGACACAGGATTCATTTTTCTTTTCAACAAGCTTAACTGATTGATTCTTTCTGTGAGCGTTAGCCATGGGATGCACAATCTGAGATGGTGAAACAGGTTCGTTTGTGATTATGTGATTTTCATCAGGAATATCACACACCTTATCAGATACCTTCTCAGATTGATCATCCTCAGAATCGGAATCATCAGTTACAGCAACTACTCCTTCATTGTTTAGTCCCAAAATTGGTCGAACATCAGAATTTGGGTCTCCCACACTAGAAGTGTTTGACTCATTATCTGATGTCGATTCAGACTTAACTGAGCTCTCTGGTGTTATTGAATGTAGAGTATGATTTTCAAATAACACTGGAGATGGGACGGCCTTGTAGTTTGAACTACTAGACTGTGAAGGCTCCTCTATTATATGATCAACAACATAAGCAATATGCTAATAACTCTCAAGTTTCTTATTTAGTTTTTCTGCAAAGCACTTGATGGTAGCCATTTCAAGTTTTGTATTTTCTAAATCATTGATGTAGTTATTTATGGCTAGTTGTTTCAAAGATAAAGTCTTTTTCAGTTCTGAAACATCTTTCTTATAACCATCAATTACTGTGTTAAACTCTCGTGCTTCTTTTTGATACGATTGACAGTTGATCTTAGCACTCTCAAGCTGAACCTTGAGTTGCTTATTATCCTCTGTCAATTTATCACAAGCATCACAATGTTTATCACAAGTTGAGTTTGATGTAGATTCAGTACTTACCTGTTTTGGAGGTTCTGTCATCGCCATCTGTGCAAAGTGTGCTTCCTTCCCAATGAAAAACTTTGAATAATCAATCCTGGTACAAGCATCATCCACCATGCATGATTTGCGGGTCATCAAGAAATCAGCTTCAGCAAGCAATTGGTCAATATCATCATCCAGTGAGTTAACACTAGATTCAGAATCAGACTCACTCTCCACATCAAAATAAGCTGAATCATACTGTTCTGGCACATCAGTAATCGAATCAAGTATCAAACCAGATTTCTTTTCTCCACAATCATCACTTTCTTCACTCAACTCTTCGATTTTCACTTCAGACATCTTCTCAGTCACTATTTCTTCTTCAACACTTACCGACTCATCTAGATCCATCTTCTGTGCAACACATGCCACATTACCAGTGGTAATCTCCTCAACACCCAACTGCATACCCGTCCAATCAAAACCCTCGTCTTTCTGTATCACCAAGGCTTGGTTTTGATTATCTGATTGGGTTTGTGTGTTTGGTGTAGAAATAGGAATGATTGTTCGGTTTGAATTTTGTGGCGTTTGGTTTTGGTTCTGGTTTTGTGTTGTGGTTTGTCTAGCAGTGTTGTTTTGTGAAGTATTTTGATGGTTCTGATAGGTATTTTGTGCTTGAAAGCTTGAAATATTAGGACTTTGGTAAGATACCTGGTTTTAGGTTTGACGGTTTTGGTAGTTGGTGTTGAAAGGATTTATGTTCCCCTGCTGTGCTGGCTGTGTGCATTCCCTCTTAAAGTGACCTTTCCCACCACAATTGAAACATGTCACTTTGGATTTATTGAAGCCATATGTGGTGTTTGGGGAAGTAGAAAGATCAGTTCTTTCGGTCTTCTCAATGAATTCAGTAGCTCTCCTCATAACACTAGCAAATGCCAAATGGATATCAATGAGCTCCATCTCTTCTTTATCAATTTGTGTGTCGTCTTCACTGGTCAAGTTGTTGTTACCAATTTGACTCACAACCAGCCTGTTATAAGAAGTTACCATAGCTGACACCAATGCTACATGTTGTTGTGCAATCTCAACAGTAACATTGTTCAAGTTCGAGGTTTCCAACATGATTGAACTCTGAGTAGGTTGGGTTTGGTTCATCTGGGTTTGATTCACTTGAGGAATATAGGATTGTTGTTGAGGTTGGTTTAGATTAGCAGAATAACAAGCTACTTGTTGCATAGGTGAAAATGATGGTATGAAAGTTGTAGTAGGATATGATGGTGGGGTATAAGATGAAGTTTGTGCAAGGTAATTGATAGGTGTTTTGGATGGTTCAACCTGGCTAGAAACGCACGCAATGTGTGGTGCAACATTTGAACTAGAACTTGAACCGGCAAGGGATGAAGATGCATTACCATGATATAAATCCGGGTTCTGAGGAATTTGAGCTCTTTTCGCCTTCCTCTTTTCTTCCATCTTTTTATTCTCAAGTTTCTGAATAAACTCGTTGATGGTCCAGTATTGGTACGCATCCTTTTCCTTGAGTACCTCTATGTGCTGATTCCAGTATGGTGGCAACGCATCAGCAAACTTGTCCACCAGCTCCGACATTGGTATGTTTATCTCATAGCTTGAAAGCTCGGTCAGTAAATTACAATACCTCGGAATCAACTCCTTCACCGTCTCATTCCCCATATAGTTGAAGTTCTCAAACTCTTTCCTTAGTTCCTCCATCCTCAACTTCCTCGTCTTCTCATTCCCATCTTGACGATTTCTTAACATGTCCCACAACTGTTTAGATGTAGTGCACGACCCAAACTGATGTAAGAGATCAGTATTAATGGCCTGGGACAGTTGAGAAAACACCTTCTTCTCAATAGCAAATTTCTTTTTCTCATCCTCAACAAGATTTTCCAACGGAATCGGCTCACCCGTGTTCTCCAAGATTGGAGCAACATAGCCCTTAGCAATCATTTGCCAAGTTTCCATTCCTTCTAATCCCATTCCCTCAAGATGTATTTTGAACTTGGTCTTCCATGTGTTGTAGTCTACCATTTCCATCAACTTTGGTGGACGGCTTCCACTACCCGACGATAAGTCTTGAATAAGAGTCGAGATCGCATTGGTAGTGTGAGAGTGAACCGCCGCTGCTGCTACTCCCCAATAATCAGCCATCGGTTGTGGTTGTGGTTGTGCAACTTGTTGGGGCATAGAACTAGTCATCGCCATGTAGTTAATCGGTTGGGATGGTTGACTAGTCTTTTGAGCAGCTACTGACCAAGGATCCATGGTAGTCTGTTGTTGTGGTGTTGTAATAGGTCATGGTGTTGTAGGAAAATTCCACATATCGATATGAAAATGATTAAACACGAAACGATTAGAAAAGTTTTATAACAGGTTCTACTTTCGACCCTTTGTAATAATCGCATGGTCGAATGTGAAAATCAAACCACGTTCGACCGTTTGAAAAAGCTCGAATGTAGAAAATAACAAACTCAAGTTCACTTTCGACCGTTTACACCCACGTTCGACCACTCGATTGGTCGAATGTAATCAATAAGGTCGAATGAACAATAACAAACTAAACACTTCTAGGTTCGACCAACTAACACTCCACTTTCGAGCAAATAATCCCTAGTTCGACCAAATACTCTCACTTTCGACCAAATCTCCCTAGGTTCGACCCTTCATGTTTGAAAAACGGTTATTCTTTGAAAATCAGTTATTTTGATCAAAATTTTCAAATGTTGATGAAATTTGATGATTTTAAGTAGGTTTTGCTTCGGATTAGATTTGGAACAAGTTTAACAAAGAGAATTATGAGTTTTATCCATGAAAACAAGTTCAAATCAATCAATTTAACACCAAATTCAGTTTATCAATGAAAAACAGAACGTTTTGATCAAAATTGGGTCCAAATCAGCTATAATATTATCAATTTGTGGTTGTTTGATCCAAATGGCTCTGATACCACTTTGTATGCGCGTAGGATCGTCTAAACAACAAAGATAATGATCAAACAAGTTCAATTCAGGTGCGGAATCCCTGAATTGATCACAAAATGATAATAAAACTAGCAAAACACAGAAATCATCATAAACATCTTTAAATCATTCACTTTGATAAAGGATTACACTTGAAATAGCAGTTTATAATGATTAAATGACTTTTACAGACTCAATAATAAACCTAGGGAGAACACACACAGGGAGGGAAAACAAAATGTCAAAAGTTACAATTCAAAAATCGACTTGACCTTATATAGGCCTGCATATTCGCCCATTTGTGTTGGTCGAATGTGCAGGTTTGACCATTTGACATGGTCGAACCAAGATATACATACTCTAAGTTCTACCTTCGACCTCCCTGTGCACCTTCGACCCTACTATTCCACCTTCGACCGTTCTTCTTTCTTCCTTCGACCATTCGACTGTGAACAAAACTTTATGTAATCCGCAATCCAATAGCATTAGTCGCAATATATGAATCTACATTAATTTCCATAGGGGCTTCCCGTTGCTCGCCTTCAGCCACTACATGCTAAATTCCGACGCTTGACATTTTCTATTACACATAATCACAACAAATAATTTTTAAGTTAGTTCTATATATTTTACTACTCCCGAACCCGAGCTCTGATACCAACTTGTAACGAACCGGATTTAACGAGTCATTAACGATTGGTAATCAAGAACAAATCATGCTACTAAACTTCCACTTTATTATTTTAAACGCGTCTGGTTCTTGATATTACACAACACACTGAAACATTACAACTGGAAAATTTATATCATAACATTTTAACACAAGCGGCCGTAGCCTAACATTTCGAAAACACCGAACGTAGCCGAAGCTAACTTTTATTTATAAACTGGTGCTTTTAGTTGATTACTTCACTTATACTCGCATGATACTCGGGTTCCATAGATTCATATAAAACCTGAAATGCATGTTAAAAATACGTTAGTTATAAACTAGTGAGTGATGCCAGATAACCGATTATAACTCCTTTTACAACATGCAACTTTCTCATTATGGTTCGGTCTATATTGGTTTTGAGCGTAGATCGATTAATAATGGTCCCAAAACCTCTAAGTGGTTTGGGTACTACACTCTTATGATACCAAATGGATCCATTCTACGTAGTTTCTATTCAACCAATTCTATTATAATAATTTGATCATGATCCTATGCATTTTTTCGACTCATTTAAATAACATGCATTTACCCCGAAAATCTTTAAGAAACTATGGGGTACATTCACTCACTTGATTTGGATCTTCTTGATTTCTAATAAGTACTAGTTGCTCGGAAGTTGCTCGGATTGCCTGTTTATTACATAACAATGATTATACATATATATATATATACATATATATATATATATATATATATATATATATTTATATACGTAATATAGCTGGCCGTTACAGCTTAGGTGTAATCGTATCTAAACTAAAGCTGGCCATTACAGCTTAGGCACTCGTTTTCCTAAGAGATTACGTTAGAATACTTACCCGGATTCTTGGAAAGAACTCGATTATAATCCTAGCTGAGGTATTATCTTTGGTCTATATGTATTTATGGTTTAGGGAGTGTATTATGGTTTGATAATATGTAAAAGTTCGTAACAGAAGGAATGATGGGCGGAGAGGTTTAGATAAAATAGGAAAGGGATAATATGTAATGGTTTTTATCTCATGATATAAAGAGATGATGGTTTATTTTGCTTCATAATATTTATGCGATGGATTAATCAAAAGAAAAGGAAAAGGGCCGTAGGTTTATTTATATTATTATTATGATATTTGTGATAATGGATGATGGTTCCTAACAAGAAAATGGAAGGCTAGTCGTTGGTTCTTATAATCAAGAAAGAGAGTTTGATGCATATCTTCTAATGATGGTTATAGAGGGGTAGGGTGGTAAGGTGTAAGGGTAGAGTATTGAGTAGGAGACACTTATGTACAGGTGGATGATTCCATATGATTTTTGACAGCACAAATGAGGTTCCATGGGTGGGCCGATTTTTTTCTTGGGTTATTCTAGTGGTTGGGCTAAACTTTAGACATAGGTTTGGTAGATAATAATTTGTTTGGGCCAAGTATATGGGATGGGTTTTTATACTAGTTGGACTGGGCCGAGCGGATTTTATTGGGCCTAGTTTTAATAATCATACTAGGCCTAGTGACATATTATTGGGCCTTGGTCTATTATCCGGGTAAGATTATTGGGCAACACCCTTGGGTGGCCCAATACTATTCTATTAACTACTAGTAATTATATTTAGCATTTCTATAATTATTATTAAGTTGTGCAGGTTGTTACACACACTGTTCACAAAACGAACAAGGGATGACTTGCTTCTAGTGCAGATTTATGTTGATGACATTATTTTTTGATCTACTAATGAACTTTTGTGCAGAGAATTTGAAACGGTTATGCAAGAAAAGTTCGAAATGAGTGCGATGGGAGAGATGCAATTTTTCCTAAGCTTGCAGGTGGACCAAAGACCAACGGGGATCTTTATTCACCAAACCAATTACGTATCTAAAGTCTTGAGTCGATTCCAGATGGAAGATTCAAAGCCGATGGATATCCTGATACAACCTAATCACGGGATTGGAGTTGACGCTAAGGGGGAGCTGACTGATCCTTTTACATACAGAGCAATCGTCGGATCTCTGATGTAACTCACCGCATATAGACCCGACATAATGTTCGCCACATGTCTTTGTGCACGTTATCAATCGAAGCCGAAACAAAGTCATTTAGCAGCTGTCAAACGAATCCTAAGATATCTGAAGGGTAGTCCGTCGAGAGGATTATTGTAACCTAATGATGATAATTTTGACCTAATTGCTTTTAGTGATGCAGATTGGGGAGGCTGTGACAAAGACAGCAAGTTCACAACGGCTGGATGTCAGTTTATGGGGAGCAGGCTCGTGACCTGGCAATGTAAGAAACAAGCTGCAGTCGCCTTAGCAACATGTGAAGCAGAATATGTCTCAGCTTCAAGCTGCTTCTCACAAGTTATGTGGATCCAACAACAAATGGTTGATTACGGTTTGCGATTTCTTAAAACCCCTATTTACTGTGATAATGAGGCCGCCATTGCATTAACTAAAGACTTAGTCAATCACTCGAAAGCTAAGCATATCCGGATTAAATACCATTTTATCCATGATTGTTATGCAAAAGAGTTGATCGATATGGTCAAAATCCACACTGATTATCAACGTGCAGATCTTTTTACCAAAGCTTTTGATAAATCAAAATTTGAATATCTTTTAAAAGCTAATGGTATAAAAGAAAATCAAGACTGATCATCACCTCGGTTTATCACTTTTTAGTTTTAGTTTTTATTGTTTTTTAGGAAAAAAATTCAAAAACCCAAAAATATGTTTTTCATTTTACGGGGAGTTTATTTTTAGAAAAACCAAAAACATTGAAAAATTCAAAAAGCCATAAAAATTAGAAAAAAAAAAACCAAAATGATTTCCAGGAGAAAAAGAGGAAATGATAGTACATCAGTGGGGATCTGACACATGCTAAAGAAGTGTAATGCAATATAAGGCGTGTGTTTGAGTATGTGTGATGTGCTGGTAGGCTTCGTAGACCTATTACTGCGTGCCTGATACATACATATTAAACGAATTGTTATGTGGATTAACTCCTCATGGACATATGGTTTTAGTACCGTAATTTCGTTTGATAGGGTTTTTGTACAAAATTCGGAGGTTTCGGATCGTTATGTTACTAGTTATCTGGGGATAGCCTATCTGATCTTCTTTCGTAAGTCATTACGGACCTAGATCAGATAGGGTATCTTTATAAAAGAGCTTTAATGCCAAATCCTAAAGTTACCGAATTGAGGAACTTTCAATGTATGACGATAATCAAAGATTATCTAATGCATCGTATCCAATCATTGATGCAAATCATGATTGATATCAGCCCTCAACCTGGTAGAGTGCACAAGTTACTTTGTAGCATTGAGTTGCTGACCTGTACACCTTTGTGCCTCATACCTTGTAAATTACAGATAATGAAAGTATAATCACGCGTTACAATGGGTCTTTGTGCAATTATTCCTTGATACGTGAGTATGTCGTGTGTGTGGGAACCGCAGACAATTGTGTTTATACTATAAATAGTCGTATCAGTCTAAAGCACTGCACAACAGTCTGCATGTTAGCTTATGTGGACAACAATATCAGCAATTGCCGGATCACACATTGTCTTTAATGATAATATGAATCAAAAGATCAACAGTGTGATCAGATTTCTCAATAACTGATATGATCCTCTTACCGGAAATCACAAAACATTTACTGTTTTATCTTTACATTTCTGCATTTTACATTTTTCGTCAAAAATACAAAAACTCAAAAAGATTTTTGGTGTGTTTTAACAAAAACTTTCAGAAAATCCAAAAGATTTTACATTTCTATCTTATTTTTGATATCCGATGGTGGTTGATGGTGATTTTCTGAAACTTGATGGACCATTTGAGTTTTGTGATCTTAAAATGAGAAATGATGAATGTCGGATGCTTAAATGTTAAGAAAAATATTGAACGGTATTCGATTTTGAGATTTGGTAAAAAAGTTCAAAAATTCCAATCTCCATTCGCTCCTTCGATGGGTCGAATGTGGAATTTTACCTTTACATTCGAACTTTTTAAACGGTCGAATGTGAGTGTTCTAATGTCTGTTGCACATTCGAGCCATATTTCCTCCTTCAAACCTATAAATAGGGTCGAAAGTGGAAATATCTTCACATTCGCACAACTAAAAGGGTCGAATGTGGAGCCTATATAACCACTTCTGCACATTCGAACCATCATTCGAAAAAAATTTTCAAATATCTGAGATACCAACCCCTTGTTGCCCGATCATTCTACACCTTATCATTGTGTTCCTTGTTCATTTCTGATCATTTATACATAAGATTTGCAGGTAATCATCAAGATTTGAAGGCTGAATCAATGATTTTATGACCGAACCCTAACTATCAATCAATTGTGGTTTTATAGGGTGTTTTAGACTTAAATTTTTATTAGGATTCAATACTTAAGTGTTTTAGGGGATAGGATAACAAAATCAAGGGCTATAACATATCAGATTGTTGATTTGATTATTAAAACCGTTCGAACCCTAGATTTTGGGAAAAACACTTAATCATTGAATAATAATAACAATTGATTGTTGATAAAGCTTAATCGGACCTATTAGCAACTAAACGAATCAAAATGGCATGTTAAAACAGTCAAAATCAAAATCTGAAACTTTTGAAGATGAACAGCCTATTCGACCATTTCAAAAGGGTCGAAAGTGACTTTTTGGTCGAAGGTGGCTTGTTTAAACGGTGGAAAGTGGACAAAAGGTCGAATGTACAATTTTAAACCAACTTTTTCACATTCGAACCTTATTTCCACATTCAAACCTTATATTTTCCACATTCGAACCCACGTTCCGTCGAAGGTGAAATTCCATAATTCAAAATTTCAATTTTGTATATTTTTTCTGTTTCTAATGTGTTTTCGTGTTTTGTTATTGCAGATTATCAATGGCTGAACCTCAAAGTACTGATGTTCCAGCAGGTTCATCTGAAAAGGCTGCCGGGAAGAAGCCGAAAGAAGATTTACCTTTTGAAGAAGCTCACAACTGTTGCGCATTTCTTGGAGACTTGAAGAAACATACCGAATTCACTGGTATCGTTGAATTTCTGAAGAGGAGCAGAGTTGTTGATGCTATTGCCATTCCTGCTATCATTTATAGAGATCATCAGAAAGAGTTCTGGAAGAATGCACGAATTGATTTTTGGGAAAATGAAACAACAATTATTAGCAAGATTCAAGGGGAGATGGTGATTGTATCTGAAGCTGATATTAGGAAAGCCTTGAAGCTGTAAGACAAGAAGACTGATCCAAGATGCTTATCCTGGATTGAACAGAGGAAATGCTTTTTGAGGATGAAATATAACGGACCTATCACAGACGGAGCCTTACATAAAGGTAAACTGTGCCCACAGTTTAAATACCTGGCTCATGTGATGTTACATGTCTTCGGGTCTGTGAGTGGAGGATATTATGTGATGAGAATGAGTATTAGCTCTTTGATGGTTGCCCTGATTCTAAACAAACCATTCAATGTATCGGGGATGATACTTGATCACATGCTTGAACCATTGAGAGGTCTGAAGAGTAAGAAGTTTTTGCTTTATCCTAGATTCCTGCAAATGATATTCGATCAGAAATACAAGAACTTGCTAAGGAAGCTGAAAGAGAAAGAGGCCAACCGACCAACGAACTGTTTAAAGGTAAAGCTTTCGGGTGGAAATATTTGAGACAGCTGAGGTGTGTTGCAGTGAAGTGGGAGAAAGGAATTCTGTATTTTCACAGATTCCATGACATAAAAACACTATCTTACTGGGCTGTACGCGATGTCTGCAGACACACGTTGTCAGGTACTACTGTGAACAACGATGTTGTTGGATACTTTGCAGATCGCATGGCAAGAGAGAGTAGGACGAAATGGGATGTGTTCACCCCACAGTATCCAAGGAGGATTGTCCATAAGAAGATTAAAGATCAGATAACGGGGGTTGAACAAGGGTTCTTTGAAATATGATCCACCGACAGTTTTGAAACATATACCTTTGATGCCTATTCCACAACATTTCTCGAATGACTTTATGTGGTGGTATTATGATTGGAAGATGGCAGAGGCTTTTATTTTGTTGAAAGATGGGAAGAATGATTTCAAAAAGATACATATTTTTTATCCAATGTGGTTGATAAACTGCTCTCATGAAGATATTATCATGCTGTATTACAACCCGATATACTGTGAAGAAAAAGACAGTGAACAGGCTGCAAAATACCAACGTGTGGTATTTTTGTGTTTTGCATGGGATGTTAACGCAGGGTGCGACTATGATAAGAAACCGGGGAAGTTTGTTCAAGTTCAAAAGAAAGAAAAGAAGAAACCGAAGCAAACTCATGAACTAGTAATGACGAAAGAGCAGAAGACCTTACTGCACATCAAACTAATGAACAAGAGAATGGACGAAGATCGAAGGCTTAAGCAATTCAAGCAATAGTTGAGGGGGAGTTTGTAGATACATGAAGTGCGACTAATGCTATTGAATTGCAAATACAATCTTATTTTGTCATAATCGAATGGTCGAAGGTGGAATTAAACATGGTCGAAGGTGAAAGATAATGGTCGAAGGGAGAAGCTCAAGGTCGAAGGAATGTTTTTGTAGTGTATAGTGCTGATTCGCCCTTTTGTTTGGTCGAAGGTGCATATTCGCCCATACGTATGGTCGAATGTGCAGCTCTATATATAGGCTGAATCAAATTTTAAGGTTAATAGTTGTCATTTTGTTTCCCTCCTTTGAGTGTGTTTTCTCCCTAGGGTTTCTTTGAGTCTGAAATTACCTTATATCATTGTAAACATCAATTTGTAAGTTTAATCAACATGTTTATCAATAAAATGGAAACTTTGAAAGTGATTTGTGTGTTTTGCTAGCATTATTATCATTTCGTAATCGATTCAGGGATTCTGAACCTGAATTGATATACTTGTTTGATCAAAGTCTTTGTTTTTGACAATTCGATCCTCACATACAAAGTGGTATCAGAGCCATAAGGATCAAACAACTACGATTTGATAATATTTGACCTGATTTGGACTCAATTTTGATCAAAACTTTTCTGTTTTCAAAGAACAATTGAAATTGATGAATATTGATTGATTTGAACTAGTTTTCATGGATAAAATCTAAAATTCTCTTTATTAAACTTGTTCCAATTCAATTCCGAAGCAAAACCTGCAAAACATCATCAACATTTGAAAATTTTGGATCAATATAACTGATTTTCAAAGAATAACCGTTTTTCAAAATGCAAGGGTCGAACCTAGGGAGAAACGGTCGAGAGTGTGTGTTTTAGGTCAAACCAGGAGATTTTAGGTCGAACGTGGACTTTATTTCAGTCGAACCTAGAAGTTTTTAGTGTGTTGTTGCTCATTCGACCAGTTGGTGTACATTCGACCCATCACGAGGTCGAAAGTGGGTTACTTTGGTCGAAAGTGAGAAGAGTTTGTTATATTCTACATTCGAGTCTTCAGAAAGGGCCGAACCTGGACATAATTCCACATTCGACCCCACGCTTTGTGATAAAAGGTCGAAAGTAGAAACTATTTGAAAATTTTTCTAATCGTTTCGTGTTTTATACTTTGTAGACGATATGTGGAACTTTCCAACAACACCGACACCTAATACAACACCACAACAGAAAGTGACAATGGATCCTTGGTCGGTAGTTGCTCAGAAGTCGACTAGTCAACCATCTCAACCAATCAACTACTTGGCGGTGACTAGTTTGGTGCCACAACAAGTTGCACAACCACCACAACAACCCATGGGTGATTATTGGGGAGTTGCAGCAGCTGTGGTACACTCTCAAACTACCAATGCTATTTCAACGCTAATTCATGACTTATCTTCAGGTAGTGGGAGCCATCCACCAAAGCTGATGGAAATGGTGGATTATAATCAATGGAAGACCAACTTGAAGATTCATTTGGAGGGAATGGGAATGGAAGGCACTGAGGATTGGCAAATGATCGCTAAGGGTTATGTAGCACCAGTTTTGGAGAACACTGGTGAGCCGATTCCATTAGAGAGCTTAGCTGAAGATGAGAAGAAAATGTTTGTGGTGGAAAAGAAGGCGTTCTCACAACTATCTCAGGCTATTAACACCGATCTTTTACATCAGTTCGGGTCGTGCACAACTTCAAAGTAGCTGTGGGATATGTTAAAGAATCGTCATGATGGGAATGAGAAAACAAGGAAGTTAAGAATGGAGGAGTTGAGAAAAGAGTTCGAGAATTTTAGTTATATGGGAAATGAGACATTGAAGGAGTTGATTCCGAGGTATTGTCATTTGTTGACTGAGTTGTCAAGTTATGAGATTAACATACCTATGTCTGAGTTGGTGGATAAGTTCGTTGATGCATTACCACCATACTGGAATCAACATATTGAGGTCTTAAAGGAGAAAGATGCGTACCAGTATTGGACCATCAATGAATTCATTCAGAAGCTTGAGAACAAAGAGATGGAAGAGAAGAGGAAAGCAAAAAGAGCACAAGTTCCTCAGAATCCGGAGTTATATCATGGTGGTACATCTTCATCTCTGACTAGTTCAAGTTCTAGTAGTTCTGTTGCTCCACACATAGAAAGGACCCACATATCGAGGAACTAGTTTTCCCTTTCTCCCGAAGTGAACCACTCCCTTCCAAGGGGATACCTTAAGAAGTACAAGATCCCCGATTTGAAATTCCAAGGGCTTTTGACGTTTATCAGCATAACTCTTCTGTCGGCTTATAGCCTTAAGAAGATTATCTTGGATCAGTTGAATCTTGTCTGTAGTTTCCTGGATCAGTTCAGGACCAGTGATCTGGGCTTCACCAATCTCAGTCCAACAGACAGGTGAACGACACTTACGACCATAAAGTGCCTCAAATGGAGCCATGTTGATACTGGGATGGTAGCTGTTATTGTACGAGAACTCGACTAAAGGAAGATGAGAATCCCATGCGCCACCAAAATCGATGACACAAGCCCTGAGCGTATCCTCAAGAGTCTGGATGGTTCGTTCGGTCTGACCATCTGTCTGAGGGTGAAAAGCTGTGCTCAGGTTTAACTTGGTACCTAAAGCGTCTTGTAAGGAATCCCAAAAACGAGAGGTGAAACGACCATCACGATCAGAAATGATATCCAAAGGTATACCATGGCGACGACATACAATTTCACTCATGTACATCCTTGCCAACCTTTCCACAGAATATTTCTCATGGATCGGTAAGAAATGAGATGAGTTAGTCAAACGATCGATGATTACCCAAATGTTGTCATAACCTTTGGGTGTACGAGGGAGTTTAGTGATGAAGTCCATTTCAATGCTCTCCCATTTCCATACAGGAATCTTTGGTTGTTCAAGCATACCAGCGGGTCGTTGATGTTCAGCCTTGACCTTGGAACATGTGAGACATTTTGCTACAAAAAGAGCAATATCCTTCTTCATACCAGGCCACCAATACGAATACCGAAGATCTTGGTACATTTGATTAGCACCAGGATGAATAGAATAACGAGACTTATGAGCCTCGTTCATAAGAAAAGTACGAAGATCATCGCAGTTAGAAATCCAAAGTCGATTGAGAAAATAAAGTAGACCATCAGGTTTAGTTTCAAGTTGATTCTCAGCACCACAAGACATTTCCTCATACATGTTACCTTGGGTGACTGATGTAACACCCCAACCGATGGCGGAAACATCGGGGTGCCACGTATTGATGATTGTTTCAGTAGCACATGGTATAATATAAATTTTAAATAATTTATTCAAACATAATATCCAAATATAAAATGATGTCTAGAAATTCAATACATGATATCAAATAACAAAACTTCAATAACTTCAAATAAAACTTCATGTTAAATCCTCATGCTAACTCAAGCCTCAGCTTCATTGTTACCTGAAACATGTTTATTTTGAAAGTATTTTGGGTCAACAAAAGTTGGTGAGAATTCCATAGGTTTTTGATAATAAATGAATAAAATGTTGTGCAATTCATGTGTCATGTCAATCTAGCCCATATGTGAGAACATACTAGAAATAAATCGAGTGCATAATCAACCCTGATGACTGTTATAATATGATACATACCATACGCTCATGGTCCAATTGAATATGTTATGCGATAACAAACACCCACGCAACCTTTGTAGGAGGCACGTATCCGGGTGGGATTGTCAGTCCAATAGATCTATCAATGTATACCGTCGGCTTGTACGGAGTTAATGATTATGCTAGAATGGTGCTTACTCTAATCATGCTCAAGACATAATGCAACATAGAAAACACATAGACACATTGATGATTGAATTGCAATGATAATGTTATAACATGTTTCACCCCAAAAATGGTGATAAATAAAAGGGGCTATGTAAAACTCACCTTAGCAAATGTTAAACTTCTTGAAAAGATGAAATAATAGTGTTGCCCAAAATAATGCCAAATATCACCCTATAATAAGGTAATAAATAATAAGACTAAGTCTAATTAGTTTATAAGTGTATCCTAGGGTTTCGATTTGGGGATATCCAATTGTTGAATTTAAAATAAAATGTTAATTAAATAAAGGGAAATTTGATAATTAAATAAAAGAAAGTCTTTTTATAAAATTTGAATTTAGAATGTACACAATAAAGTGTTTGAAGTATAAAAAATAATTTTTATAAAATTATTTCATTTAAAATAGATTTTTAAATCTATTTATTACAGATTGCCAATAATTAACTTTAATATTCAAAAATACTAAAATTAAAGAATTTCCATTTTAAAAATCATATTTTTGTTCTAAATATTTAAAAATAAATTGTATAAAATTTTGGTGCAAAAATAATGAAAATTGAATTTATTATGATTTAATTATGATTAAATCTAACAAAAATTGATTAAAAATATAAAATAAATGATTTTTCTGAAATAAAAACTATTTCAGTAAAGTTTAACTTTATCTAAACTCAGGATAATTTTTGGAGAATTTAATAAAATTGTTTTGATATTTTAATGGATTTTTATAAATATAATAGTATAAAATTGATTTAATTATTATAAATATTAAATAAATGAATTTTTGAAAAATAAAAAATTGTAAATAAAACTTTTATCTCAGATTTAATAAATATAATTTTTTAGAATTTATAAAATAGTTTTAATATTTAAAAACGAATTTATAAGATTAAAATGTATTATATATAATTATAATTTGTTTTGTTGTTCAAAAACGAAAAAGAAAAGAAAAGAGGGCCACAGCCGGACTCGAACCCGGGTGCCCTGGGTTATCAGACCATGGTCACAACCACTTGGCCTAGGCCTGTGGTTGTGACTCATTTCAGTTTTAAAAATATAAATACATTATATTCGAACAGTTTTCTTCCCCAAATCAATTGCACGAACCCTAGATTTTACAATCAAACAAACCACACATTATGAACCCGATTAATGTTAGGGTTTTTGTTGTTTGATTGCCGACTAACAAAACCCACAAAAATAATTGGACTCACAGTGTTGTATTGTGTTCGTTTGCCCGGTCAAGCCAAAAGTCAAACGACGAGCTGAAATTTAATTATCAGAGTGTTTCAGAAGTAATTGGAGGTGGAGAAGAGAGTGTGAGCGAGTTGTGAAGGATCGTAGCACATCTATTTATACTGAGGATCAATGGATGGTTTAATTGGAAGGTTTGACTAAACCTTAAAGTTTAAACGCGTAAAATTCAAAATTGGTCAACGATTGATTTATAATAGCGTGTAATCAAAGTCATACAGGGCCGGTGATCGTGTATCGTTGCCAAAATTAGATAAATCAAGCATTGATCTTGATTGATTACCAGACGCGTCCAAGCAGTTGACTTTCCAAGTTAAATTGCAGGTTTTACAAACGCGTATAAAATTAAAATGTGTCTGGATCTGTTCAAGTGTGAAGGCCAGCCCAGCTGGTTAAGTGTGTTGTGTTGTTTGGGCTTTGGCGCGGGTTCGAACCCCGGCTAGAGCAATTTATTTTTTTTACATGATTATCACACACATCCACATATATATCTATATATATATAGTATTAGGGTTCCATTTATGCGACAAAAATAATTAATGCGAATAATATAGGTAAAACTTGACGTTTTATTAATGATAGCCGTGTAACGTACAAGTTTAAATGCGAAATGTTACAACTGAGGTGTGTTGAGCCTGGAGAATACGATCCTGGAGATCAGTATGAACCCTTGCACAATGAAGTTTGATGCGTTCCTTACGACTGAGTGCATCTGCCACAACGTTCGCTTTGCCAGGATGATAGCGAATCTCGCAATCATAGTCGTTAAGTAACTCAACCCAACGTCGTTGCCTCATGTTAAGATCTCTCTGGTTGAAGATATGTTGGACACTTTTGTGATCTGTGAAGACCACACATTTGGTACCATAAAGATAGTGTCTCCAAATCTTGAGAGCAAAGACGACTGCACCCAATTCTAGATCGTGGGTGGTGTAATTCTTTTCGTGGATCTTGAGCTGTCTGGACACATAAGCAATAACCTTGCCTCGTTGCATAAGAACACAACCAAGACCTTGGTTTGATGCATCACAATAGACCACGAAATCATCATTTCCATCGAGTAAGGTCAAGATAGGAGCTTCACAAAGTTTCTGTTTAAGAGTCTTGAATGCTTCCTCTTGTTTTGGTCCCCACTCATAAGGTTTACCCTTATGAGTTAAGGCAGTGAGAGGAACAGCGATCTTGGAGAAGTTAGCAATGAATCGACGATACTAACCAGCCAGACCAAGAAAGGAACGAACTTCTGTTGGAGTTTTAGGAACGATCCAATTTTTGACAGCTTCGATCTTTTCGGGATCAACATGAATTCCGTTCTCGTTGATGATGTGACCCAGAAATTGAACTTCCTTAAGCCAAAATTCACACTTTGAGAACTTGGCATACAGTTGTTCCTTCTTGAGGAGATCCAAGATTAGGTGAAGATGTTGTTCGTGATCAGATTTTGATTTGGAATAAATCAAAATGTCATCAATGAAGACGATCACGAAGTTATCGTGATAAGGTTTACAAACCCGATTCATTAAATCCATAAACACTGCGGGAGCGTTGGTCAATCCAAAGGGCATGACCATGAATTCGTAATGACCATAACGTGTGCGAAAAGATGTTTTGGGAATATCTTCCTCATGAACTCTAAGCTGATGATAACCAGAACGAAGGTCGATCTTCGAGAAATGAGTTGCTCCTTGAAGTTGGTCATAAAGATCATCAATTCTAGGTAGAGGATAACGATTCTTGATTGTAAGTTTATTAAGCTCACGATAATCGATACACATCCTGAGAGATCTTCTTCTTGACAAATAAAATAGGGGCTCCCAAAGGAGAAAAACTGGGGCGGATGAAACCCTTATCTGAGAGTTCCTGCAGTTGACTGGCAAGCTCTTGCATTTCAGAGGGTGCAAGACGATAAGGAGATTTGGCGATCGGATTAGCACTAGGTACAAGGTCGATTCTAAATTCCACTTGACGAGAAGGAGGTAAACCAGGTAGATCCTCTAGAAAAACGTCAGGATAATCCCGAACGATCGGAATATCTTGTATTTTCTTTCCCTTGTCTTTCTTTTCTATCACATTAGTCAAGAAAGCCATATACCCCTTTCGTAAGTATTTTTAAGCAGTCGTACAAGACATGAGTTTAAGTTCACCACAGGTTTCTCACCATAAATCTTCAAAATTTCACCAGATACAAGTGGGATGCGAATAACTTTATCAAAGCATAAGATTTCAGCACGATGGGTTGACAACCAATCCATGCCTACTATGACATCGAAGCTTCCAAGATGCATAAGAATGAGATTAATAGAAAAGGTATGGTTATCAAGGTTCAACTCACAGTTTCGTATAACAATCGAGATAGACTTCCCATTAGCTACTTCTACCACTAGGGGTTCCTCTAGCTTAGTTTGGGGCACCCGAATCAAATAGTATGGAACCATAGTGGTTATTAACAAGAAACGTACCATTAACCAATTCATTGTTATTGCGGGCTTGATCAACATTGATGTTGTACGCGCGACCACCTTGGTTTTGATTCTGGTTACGGTTTTGGTTCTGGTTACGATTTTGGTTCTGGTTCTGGTTTCCACGATTAGGGCACGTGTTCCTATAATGTTTGGGCTGCCACACTCGTAACACTGACCACGAGTAGGCCTAACATTTTGATGATTGGGAGCTGGAGCATTTCTAGCATGGTTATTTGGAGCAGCAGGGGCATTAGTAGGAGGAATTCAACAAACATTCACGAGATGCCCATACTTTTGACAGTTAGTACAAAAACGGCAAGGCGCTTGAGTTGGGTGGTGATACTTGCAGCTATTACACAAAGGATGGGGTCCAGTATATGGTTTCTTGTCGGGTTGAGGAGCGGCAACGACTGCAAAATTTCTTGCCTTGCGTTTTATTTGGTTGAGGGCTCAGACTTAACCTCATTAGCGGGTTGAGGAGTATCCTTCACAACAACTTTCTTTGCATCCTTACGAAAAAGAGTGGCATTTTTCACATGGTTATCAGTCAACGTAGCTGCTAGGCGCTTGGATTCCTCGAGAGTGGCAGGAATTCTTCCCCACACAGTATCCTGAATCTGCATAGGTAAACCTCCAATATACTTTTCAATAGCAACAGGGAGGGGTGTGAACTTATGTGTAACCAAGAGGCTCGGTTCATGGAAACGAGTGTTGTAGGACAGATTCTCCCCACTGTCCTAGACCAGAATGTGAAACTCATCCTCTAACTTCTTGACATCATTACGAGGACAGAACTCCTCCTTCATAATATCCTTAACTTGCTCGTAATTCAAAGCTAGTGCGACTTAAGCTCCACGAGTCCTTTTATCTTCGTTCCACCATGTGAGTGCCTTCTTGTGGAGGACGCTCATAGCATAGCGAACTTTGAGATTGTTAGGACACTCTCTAATAATGAAGGTATTCTCAATACCCTCGAACCACTGAAGGAACCAGTTGCGCCTTCGTCCCCGCTAAACTTAGGAGGGGTGCAGGTGTTGAAGTGTTTGAGGGTGCAAGCAGGGTGAGCATTCACGTTTCCGTTGTGATTACCGTTCCCATTGTCGTTTCCATTGCCATTGCCATTCCCACTCATCTGAATGACTTGAGCCACCAAGTTGGGAACTAGTGTCGCTATTTGTTGAGCCATTTGTTGGGAAACGATCGCAGCAAGTTGAACCTCATTGTCATGGTTGTTGTTGTTGTTGTTGTTGTTGCTTTCACCATCCGGTTCATTCTCATTGCTAAGACGAGTGCTGCGACGAGGAGGCATGATCTGTAAGAGACACAATGATGGTTCAATGAGACATGGAATCAATGAGATAATATAAGGAATATAATCATTTACTCATTAATTAAAATGAATAAACGAAAACGTTGACTTATCAAAGATTCTAGATTCTAATAACATAGTGAAGACATGCTTTAGCCTATAAGTGAACACTCATCTCGAGAATTCCCAGGTAGGCATCCGGGTCCCTCGTCTGATTGGGATATATGCGCAATGCCAGTCCAAGACAGAAGACTCAGAATACAGGCGTTCACCCTTCCAGATTGCACGTGTTCGTTATTAAAATCTAGAACTTCGACGAGATCTCAAGGTGGTTCAGGCTAAACCTGAGGATTGTGTCCTATTAATGTAAAGGTGGATCAGGATTGCAGCAGACAAGTAAGAGTAGACAACTCGTAGGACTAGGGTAGTATAGGGTGTGGAATAGGGATAAGGATAAGGAAGCAAATAGGGTTACAAGTAGGAGAAGCAAGTACTGTTTTAAATCCTATGGTTATAGACTAGATTATTTTTCTAATAACCTAATTCCCTATAACCATGGCTCCGATACCAATCTGTAACACCCCAACCGATGGCGGAAACATCGGGACGTCACGTATTGATGATTGTTTCAGTAGCACATCATATTTATTGAATTTTAAATACTTTATTCATAACAAAATAATCAAATGAAACATTGTCTAAAAAATCAAACATCTAGTACAATCATGAAATAAAGCAAGTACTTCAAATAACTTCATAAAAACTCTTCAAGCATGCCCTAAACTTCAGCTTCATTGTTACCTGAAACATGTTAATTTTGAAAATGTTTTTGGGTCAACAAAAATGTTGGTGAGAGTTACATAGGTTTGAATAAAAAATGTTGTACAATTCGAGTGCCATGGCTAGTCTAATCCATATGTGAAAACAAAACTATCAGGTAAATCGAGTGCATAATCAACCCTTGAGACTAGAATACTGTGGTCCATCCCATACGCATATGGTTCACTCGATTATGTTATGAGTTCGATAACAATCACCCACGCTACCTATGTAGGAGGTACACGTATCCGGGTGGGATTGTCAGTCCAATAGATCTATCATTGTAAACCGTCGGCTAATCAATGTTAATGATTATGCTAGAATAATTGTGCTTACCCTAGTAATGTTTAAGACATAATGCAACACAGAATAACACATAGACACTTATGATTGAATTGTAAATTGATGTTGTAACATGTTTCACCCCAAAATAGTGAAATGGAAAAAGGGGCTATGTAAACTCACCTTAGTGTTAGAATGGAGACCCTTGATATATAAATAAATGTGGCTCGTGTATCTCCAAATATCACCCTATTTCAAGGTAATAAATAAGTGTTGGGGAAAACTTAATAAGTCTAAGTTTTCTAGTCTAAAGTATGCTAGGGTTCCTAATTTGGAGATTAATAATTGATTTATGATTAAATTAGAATAATTGTTAATAACTTAATAAATAAAGAAATAATTAATAAAAATATTTCTGACCAATATTAATTAAAGGTATTTGTATTATAATGTAATAAATGTGAAAATAATTTTTATAAAATTATTTTCTTAATTAATGAATATATATCCATTAATACTTATTTGTCAAAATATAGACTTAATATTTAAAAATATTAAAATTTATAAATTTTGAATCAAAAAATTTATATTTCTGATCTAAAAGATTAAAAATAATTTATGTGAAATTTTGATGTAAAAATAATGAAAAATGAATTTATTATGAATTATTTATGATTAAAATAGCATAAATTAATTAAAAATATTAAATAAACGTTTTTCTGACATAAAAATATATTTCTGGAACATTTATTGATTTATAAGTTTAAAATAATTTTTGTGGGATTTTATAAAGTCGTTTTGATATTTTTATAAAATTTTGAAGTTATAAATGAATAAATTTGTAATATTTATAATATATAATAAATAAATAATTTTTAAAAAACTAAAAGTTGGATAATAAACTTTATCATCAGAATGACTTAGAATATTTTTTGTAAAATTTATAAACCATGTTTAGTATTTAAAATATATTTTTTTTAAATGTAGATTATATAAGTATAAAAGAAATCAAAAAAAAAAATGGTTGCATGTGCCAAGGCTCGAACCTGAGTCCTTGGCCGGTTCATATGTTTTAAAATCACAAGCCAGACCAGCTGGTCTGACCATGAGAACAATTTAACCTTGGTTTCAATTAATTATAAAAGCTTACTATTAATTCATGATTTTGTTTTAGAAAATAAAATAAAAGAATGATGGGGACGGGAGTCGAACCCAGGCCTACGGCCGGTTTATGTTTTAACACAACAGGTTTATACCAACTAATCCATAGATCAGTTGGTGATAAAATTCAAGTTGTTTGAAACTTAAATGATTTCTGCGTAGTGTTATTATCCCCAAATACATGTGATGAACCCTAATTTTTTTAATAATCTTAAATCACAAACAATAGCCTCTGATTTATTGGGGCTATTATTTGTTAATGGCCGATTAACAAAACACAACAAACAATTTATGCTTACAATGGGTGTTAGAGCTCGATTGATCCGATCAAAGATTGAAACCAAAACGCGATTGCACAGGATTGATCAATGTGTTATAACTGAAATTGAATGTGGGGAAAGATTTTTCGGTGGTTTTAGGAGAACGAGGTGGGTTTAATTTATACTAAAACATACGGGTGAACGAATTTGAATTTGAATTTGGGTGAATGAGTCGCACGCGAGTAATAGGGACATTCAGGTTTGTTTTAGTTGAAATCACAGTAGGATAGGGCCGATAATACTGTCAACAAACTTCATTCAAAAGATTAACAGATAATTCGCACGAATTGTTGGTTAATTGGGCGATTTGTTGTGGGTATTGACTTTCTAAGTCAACTAATATGTTATAAACAAGCCTTATGTTTAAACGCGTAGGACTTAGATCACCTATAGGCTCGTGGCTCAACTGGTTGTAAGATTGTTTGGTTATGTGGTGGACGCGGGTTCGAGTCCCGGTCCACACATTTTTATTTTTTGAACATTTTTAAGGTTATAACTATTTAATTATATATACATATGATCATAACTTGATTAAAAATGATAGGAAAATTTTTATTACGTCCAAAATGTCAAGATTCGAAGCTTTATTTCATAACTTCCTTTATTACAAGCTAGATAAAATGCGAAACGTTACACCTTAGCTCTGACCATCTTGCAACATACCTCATCTCCCCATACTTTGCAGCCACAATCTCTTCTCCCATTCTCTTGAACTTCAAAGCTCTGGCTGGATCTCTGCCTTTCCTAAAATCAGGGGCAGAGACCTTTGCTGGGGGATTCTTGGCCATGTCTTCTATTCTCATTAGGTCTTCTCTAAGAGCATGAGTGGTCCAGCTTGCAAATTGTTTCTTATTTGCTTTGTAGGGCATGGTTGCCAAGATTTGGTCAAGAAGAGATTCCCTAACCATCCTTTCCATGTCACTGATGAGAGGCATGGTTGACATGGAGTTGCTCAGGGTCTTAGCAAAATCTTCAATCCTTCTCAGTTTGCTAAGCTCTGCTGAATGGATGCCTTGAGTAGTCCTGTCATCTTTCCCTTTACATCTCTCTTTGATGATTGCATCTGCCTGTTCAGTCTTGTATTTAAGATATTTGTCTAAGTTTAGGGGAACAGGAAAATTTGGAAGAGATGGGAAAGATCTTTCAGATGGCTGTTCAGTATTGTAGAAGGATTGCATTTCCCCCTTTAGTAGATCAATCTCAAGGGGATACTGAACAACCAATGGTGTGATGGATGGTGGTGGTCTGTGAGATGTGAATTGTGAAGTTTGTGGTGAGTATGATGAAAGTGGGATGGCTGATATAGGTGTAGGCTGGGTGGTTGAAGTAGGAGGTGGTGATGTTTGTATGTTTTCATCTTGTACCACAAAGGTTGATTTTCTCTTCCTTCTATACAAGATGCGTGGTGATGGTGGTGTTGCAGCAGTGGTTGTGTTAACATCTGGTGGCACTTGTGTAGGACCAGCAGATGTTTGGGATTTGGGTGGTGAAGTGTTTGTAGGTGGTATATTGGTGGTTGTGGTGGTGGATTTGGTTGTTGGTTTGGTGGTAGTGGCAGTGGTTTTGGTGGTATCAGTGGTCTTGGTGGCAGTGGTTTTAGCAGCAGCAGTTTTGACAGCACGTTTGGATGGTGGTTGTCTGACATGTTTGGCAGGCATCTTCTTCCTTTTAGAGGTACCCACATCCTCAACTTCTTGCTGTTGCTCTATCTTCTATTGTACAAGAGCTTCTGCTTTGCATTCCAAGGTATCAAGCCTCTTTTGCTTCTTTTCAGCAGCCTTTTCAGCATTGACATTAGCAGTTTGATCTACTTCTTTTGCTTTGCCTGCATTGACTGCTTCAGTATCAGCAGTGGATTGATCATTGGGATTTGGTTGTTGTGGTGGTGCTGGTTCAGACCCTGGTTTGGTTCCAAATGGCTTTAGCTTGGGTAGTCTATCTCTACAACTCTCCCCCTTTTTGGCATCATCAGCTGTGAACTGATCATCATTTTCATCTCTTCTGATAGTAGTAGGGGTAGAGCCAGTGGTCTTCAGCAAGTGGTCTTTGATGTATTTAATGTCTGCTTGGGTATATGTGTACCTAGCATCTACCATAGTTCTGATTTGAGCCATGTAGGTTTCATGTGTTTGATCTGCTAGTTTTCTATGAGCTATGATGATGGGGGAAACTGATTTCCATAACTCACTAGCAATCTCTTCATTTGATGGTTGACTTTTGGTAAGAGCAGCCAAGGATCCTAAAATTGTCTTGATATCTGGTTTGATGTCAGCAACAGAGGTTTCAATGGATTGTACTCTAGCCATCAATTCTTGGTATTTTAACCCTTCGCCTAAATTAATAGGATCATCTGAGTTCCTACCAGTGGTAGTTGTATCTGGTTCAGTCCTAGGAGGTGTGTCCAAAGGATGAGAACCAGATGCCCCTTTGTCTTGGTTCTAAGGACTTCCAACTGATTTTGGGGACACTATAGTGGCCTCATCAGTTGTTGCCTTCAAGGAAGTCTTAGTTATGTAACCACTGTCCTGTTGTGAGACAATGGTCTCTACAGCAGTAGTGGCTGCTTCACTTGAAAACTCACCTAGAGTTTCATTCAACTCCATGGGTGTAACCTCCTCTGTTTGTGGGATAGCTGATTGATTTTCCTCAGTCCCAGTCACTTGTGGGTGTATACTCTCATTGATGGGTGAAGGAGAGGAACTGGGATTGTCCTGAGTTTTATCAATAGCCTCAAACAGTGGTTGCATTGTTGGAAGGACATGTGATGGTGAAGGTGGAGGAGTGAAAATAGAAGTAGCCCTCGGAGAAGGGCTGATGATCATATGGTCAAGTGACTCATATGTCTCATGATGTGGTTCCCTTTGGCTTACAACATGATCCTTTTGTGAGGATTCATGAGGAGTTTGCTCAGGTTGAGATATATCCAGCTGTTGTGAGGAAGTAACAACAGTGGTTTCTTGTTGCTTTTGTGTTGCAACAGGGTTTTCCTCTGGTATCTCATCTTCCAGAGGCCCCTTTTTGGTTTTTGTGGATGGACGTTTTCTTTTGGAGGTGGCTGGAGTGGGTTTCACAGCACTGGATGTAGTGCCATGATCACCAGGAGCAATGGACTCAACAACAAAGGTTTGGACAACAGTTGTTGTCTTAGTCCTCTTTGTTTGTGTTTTAGAAAATTTTGACACTTTTGACACTATTTATTGGGTGTTTGAACCCAGCATTCTTGTGAAAGTTTCATCAGTTAGACTCTTCATTTGGAAAGATTTACCCTTTTTAAAATCTTTTTCAGGTAACACCTTTTGAAGGATTACACTTAAAATTCTTGGGTAAATATGAAAAGCATTATTAGACCCAGACTTTATGGCCTTCACATTTGATACTAAGTCCAGAAACAGTCCCTGGGATAAGTTGAAGTCAGATTCTGACAACATAGCATATCCCAAGTAATGAATCCTCAATGAGATTTCATTGAAGGAAGTGGACTTAGCAGAGACACAGAGAAGGAGGGTATGAAAGAAAATTTTCATGACTGGTGGGAAAAACTTTTTGAAAAGAGTTGACCCAGTCATTTGTACATCATAACCTCTTTCCTGAAACTCTGTGAGAAGTTCAGCCTTAGGGAAAGAGTCGTTACCTGACAGGCCATTCGGTGAGAAGGTTGTGGATATCAGTTCGGGGGTAATGGTGACATTTGTCTATCCAATTTTTGATATGATGGTTGTAGGCTTTTTGTCTTGTAAGAGAAACTCAGCATTTAACCAAAATTCTTGGAGGGTATCGAGATAGATGGGAGCATCAGTGGTTAAGATTGTCAGGTATTTTGAATTAAGGATGATGTCGATGGTGGTATGGAATTGGACGTTTTCATCTGTTTTGACCAGATATGGAAGATCATTGTGGGTTGCTTTGGCATGAAGGTCCATTGTAATGGATTTCGAGTGTGAGGATGAAAGGAATTAGAGTGAGGGTTTGAGGTTGAAGAAGGCGGTTTTAGTATTTTGAATACAATGAGACAGTGTAACAACTGTTGTGGTAAAACCGGGTTTTTATATGCTCTGGTGAAACCACTGATGTGGCCAAAACTATGCTTTTGAGAGCAGACGTGGCAAACATCTGGTGGCATACAGCTATTGCCAAAGGTCTGATGCAAACAGTTGTTGTGTTACCAAAGTGCGGATGCTAACAGCACTTAGTTTTTTTATTATTATATATATATATATAGATATATAGAATGAAACAGTTATTTTATCTGATTAGAGGTTTGAAACAGATTTTTCAACCAAACAGTGGTTGTTTTATCTGATCAGATGTTTGAAACAAATTTTTCAACTAACAGTGGATAGAATAGATGAAACAGTGGTTGTTTTATCCTTAGCAGATTTTTCAACCAAAATGGTATTTTTAAGGATGAATTTTGATTTTCTGAAACATTATAATGTTTTTATTTAAACATTTTTGTTGTTTAGTCCATGTTTAGCATACCAATTCTAGAAATCAGTTTTGTAAAGGTGGATGTGTCTAAAGCTTTTGTCAACACATCTGCGAGCTGATCTTCTGTTGGAACATGGTGCAGAGAAATCAAACCTTTTTCATAGCTATCTCTGACAAAGTGATGTCTGATGTCTATGTGCTTTGTGGTTAAATGAGAGACTGGATTTTTGATGATATTTTTAGCACCTTGACTGTCCAACATGAGTGGAGTCCTTAGTGTAGTTATCCCAAAATCCAGCAGTTGATTTTGAAGCCACATGAGTTGGGCTGTACAGCTTGCAGCAGCAATGTATTCAGCCTCTGCTGTTGAAGTTGAAACAGCTGCTTGCTTTTTTCTTTGCCATAAGACTAAGGCATTCCCTAGAAACTGGCACCCTCCTGATGCGGACTTCCTTGTGGTGTGGCAGCCAGCAAAATCACTATCTGAATAACCTGAAAGCTCAATGTTTCCATTAGCAGGATAACAAATACCAAGTGTGGGAGCACCATTTAGGTATCTGAATATCCTTTTCACAGCAATAAGGTTTGACTTTCTAGGAGAAGCCTGGGATCTTGCACAAACACAAGTGGCAAACATAATGTCTGGCCTAGATGCAGTTAAGTACAATAAAGACCCAATCATGCATCTGTAATGTGTTTGATCAACCAGTACATCCTTGTCATCAATAGTGTGTAGCTTGACTGTGCTCATGGGTGTACTACATGGCTTACAGTCATTCATCTCAAATCTGGTTAACAAATTTTTCACATATTTGTTTTGATGAATGAATGTGCCATTTTGCAGCTGTTTCACTTGGAGACCAAGGAAGCACTGAAGTTCACCCATAGCACTCATTTCAAACTCTGTTGTCATGAGTTCCCTAAACTCTTCACACATTTTGTTACATGTGGACCCAAAAATGATGTCATCCACATATATTTGAACAATCATTAAGTCTTTCCCTCTCTATTTTAAAAATAAGGTTTTATCAATTTTACCTCTTGTGAAACCAATGGATAAGAGAAAGGTGGAAAGAGTTTCATACCAGGCCCTAGGTGCTTGTTTTAATCCATACAAAGCTTTGTTGAGCTTGTATACATAATCAGGATGGAATGTGTCTTCAAAACCAGGTGGTTGACATACATAGACTTCCTCCTGAATTTTGCCATATAGGAATGCACATTTGATGTCCATCTGATACACCTTGATGTTGTGGTTGACAGCAAAGGCTAGGAAGAGTCTGGTAGCTTCTAGCCTAGCTACAGGAGCAAAGGTTTCATCATAGTCTATCCCCTCTTCTTGTCTGAAGCCTTGAACCACAAGCCTGACTTTATTCTAAACAACTATACCCCTTTCATCAGTTTTGTTTTTGAAGACCCACTTTGTGCCAATTGGACAAGCATCCTTTGGCAGTGGTACAAGTTCCCATACTTGTTGTCTTTTAAACTGAAGGAGCTCTTCCTGCATGGCTTCTACCCAACTATTGTCTTTTAGTGCCTCTTGGTACTTGACAGGTTGTGTGAGAGATAGAAAGCCTGCAAAAAGACAGATGTTTGAGGATTGGCTTCTTATGAGCACACCCTCTCTGATGTTGCCAATGATTTGATCTGGTGGATGAGCTCTTAGGTAGATTAGATCTCCCTGATATGGTATAATGGCATTTTGAGGTGAAGGATGGAGGTTTGGCGACTCTGTTGATGTAACATCTGTTTGCACTTCTGTAGTACCAACAAATGTTTGAAATGGAGGTGGGGGAATGGGTCCAAGTGGTGTGAAACTGGACTGACTTTTGTCAACAGAGGTTGGAGTTTTGTTAATAGATGATTGAGCAGTGGATGAAATTGGTGAAGGAGTGGTTTGAGGGTAAGACTGGCCAACAGTGGCTGACTCAGCTGTGGCAGAGTTTTGACAGGTGTTTTGAACAACTGCTTCCATTGATACAGAATAGACTTTATAGTGACTTGGAATCACAACATATGTTCTATAGTCTTGTTGTGGAGATTGTGGAATACCTGCACTGTTAGTTTTGACAGTAATATCTTCAAATTTGAAATTATCTAAATCAAACAACTCAATAGGATGTGCTGGGATTTTTAAGGATGAAGGTTCATTGAACTTTACATTCAAAGTTTTTTTTATTGTCTTGGTCCTTGTGTTAAACACTTTGTAGGCCTTGGCAGTAGAAGGATATCCCAGAAAATATCCACAATCTACTTTGGCTGCAAATTTTGAGATGGAATCTTTAAGATTTAAAATGAAACATAGGCAGCCAAAGATTTTGAAAAATGAGATTAGTGGTTTGATTTTGAACAAAATTTCATAAGCAGTCTTTTGATGTCTTAGGTTGATTAAAACTCTGTTTTGAACATAGCAAGCAGTGTTTACAGCTTCTGCCCAGAAGCAGTGTTTACAGCTTCTGCCAGCATGGTTCTTGCAGCTTCAATGAGAGTTCTATTTTTCCTCTCAACCACCCCATTTTGTTCTGGTGTTCTTGGAATGTTGTACTGCCTCACAATTCCTTTTGACATACAGAAGTCATCCAACTCCTTATTTTTAAACTCTGTTCCATTGTCACTTCTAAAGACTTTTTCTGGCAAGTCATATTGTTTTTCAACTTTGGTGACAAAGTCCTTCAAGATACCTGCAGTCTCATCCTTAGAGTGTAAAAAGTAAGTCCAAGTAAACCTAGAAAAATCATCAACTATGACAAGACAAAATCTCTTTCTTCTTAGACTCATGATTTTAACTGGGCCAAACAAGTCCATGTGCAACAATTGTAGACATTGACTTGTTTTGGACTCATCAATGGATTTGTATGAGCTTTTATGTTGTTTCCCTTTTAAGAAAGAAACACAATGCTCATCACATTTAAATTCTTTTGATGGAAGGCCTCTGATAAGGCTTTGTTTGGAGAGTGAGTTGATAGTTTGAAGGTTGGTGTGACCCAGTCTCCTATGCCACAATTCTGTCTCTTTTGTGGAGGCAGCAGAAAACAGACAGGCATTTGCCATAGGATTGTCCTTCAACATATCAACCACATACACATTGCCACTCCTATGAGCAACAAGTTGTGCTTTGCTCTTAGCAATGATGGAATAAATCTTTTTCACCACTTCTGGCCCAATAATCTTACAAGTTTTCTTATTGAAGAATGAGCCATAACCTTTGTCACTTATTTGTGATACACTAAGAAGATTAAATTTAAGATTATCAATAAGATTGCCATTTTCAAACTTGAGTTTCCCAGCCTGAATAGTCCCTGAACCCAACACCTTACCTTTTGAGTCATTACCAAAGGATATATCACCCCCTCCATGAGCTAAGAAGTCAGAAGAAGGGCTCTACATCCTGTCATGTGCCTCGAGCCTCCACTATCTACATACCAAAGGCTATCTAAGCAAGCAGAAGCTCCCTGCACATCAGTATTGGATCAGTTTTGGTGAGTGTCCAAAGCCAAGTTGTCTTTGGATGGGTCCACGGACATTTCAGCCTCAAGCTTAGGAAGGTGATCAGTGGTTTGAACTAGTTTTTGAATCATGTTCAACAACTGTTGCTGACCATTTGCCAGTGCTTGGATGTCAACACTTTGTGCAACAGATGTTTGATCACTTCCTGACAGGTGATAGTAACCATAGGGATTTCTGTTCACTCTTGGTTTAGAAGGCCTCTTGGGTTCTTCATAAACATGTGACAGATTATGACAAGGTGGTTGTCCATATCCTCTTGGGTACTTATTGGTGGGTGGAGCATCTGTTACTTGAACATCCCTGGAAGCAGATGTTCCTAAACTTTTGGTAACAGATGTTTGGACTGGAGTAAGAGTCTGTTTGGGTTTTCCTTTTGAAGTACTCACCACTTGACTTGCAAGAGTTTTAGCCTTGTATTCTTGTATTTTGACATCAAAATTTTTGAGATACAGGAACTCTTTGGTTTTGTGATTCTTCTTACCACATATTGAGCATGTGGTCTTAGAATCACACACACTTGTTCCTTTGTTGCTATCATATGCTTTTAGAAGAAAACAGTTTTTAGTAACATGATTCTTCTTTTCACAGAAATCACAAAACAAGTCGACAGACTTTTCTTTCTTTTTCCTTTTTTCAGCCTTCTTTTCTACATATGTTTGATCATCTGCTAGAAGGTATATCAAGGGAATGACCTTTGCCTGTGGTGATTTCTTACCATCAGGAGTTTTGAAGTCAACTGGTTTGAAGTTTTCAAGAGTACCACACTCATCAGACCAAGTAGGTTTAAATTCATATTTTTCAAGTTCAGTGAATGATGAGGAACCTTCTGCTTTTTCAAGAACAATTTTATTGCCATTAGGTTCAGTGATTTTAATCTCTTGACCCTTCAAATTAGTTGGTACTACCTCAACTAACTTTTGTTCCCCTTTGTCTGTGTTTTCAAAAGCTGGAGCAGTGGTTTCAAAACCAAAACCAAACTTCACATGACTTTTGGTTTGTTTGTTGAGGAGCATCTCAAAACCTTTGCATGATTCCACCCATTTTTCACATTCAACTTGGGTGGCCTCAAGCTCCTTTTTACAACTATGATATTTAGTTGTCATATTTTGGAGCTTCTTATTTTAGATTCTTTTTTAGATTCTTTTTCAGTCAATTTTGATTTTAACTCTTTTGAAAGTTTTTCAAATTGAACTTCATCATCTAAAACTTTCTTTCTAAGGTTTTCATTCACCTCTTTAATGTTAGCAAATGCTATTACACATTTGTCTAAACACAAATCTTTTACGATTTGAGGAGATACCTTAGCAGCAGCCATCAATGCCCAATCACACTTGCACGCACAATCATCAGATGCACCCTATGGATCTGAGAGATTCAAAACCTCTTCTTCAGATTTTGTATCTGCAATTACTTCATCAACAATATCATTAGTCACAACATCAGATTCAGTTACTACATCCTCAGATTCAACCTCTTCAACCATATCCATGAAACAAAAATTTTCTGGTTCATTTTCAACTTTGGCTACAAGAGCAAAATTTTCATCTGATAGCTCATCTGGTAGACTACTCCAATCAACAAAGCCTTGTGTGAAGAAACTCTATTGACTGGTCTCTGCAGGGGCAGAGGGTGGAACAGCAGTCATTGGCGCTTGTGCCTGAGCAACAGGTGTTTGCACATAGTGGATCTGAGGAACAGTGGTTTGGACAAACTGGACAGAAACAGTGTTTGAGGACTGTGCAAAATGAGCAGTGTTTTGCACATTTGGTCCAGGGGTATTATGGGAAACTTGATAAGTGTTGGTCTGTGGCCTTTGATTTGGATAGCTAATCATAGGTGTACCATGTTGACTCCTACATTCCCTAGCAAAATGACCAAGTCTATGACATTTATATCACTTAATCTTTGATTTATCCAACCCCACTTTTGACATGCCAGTCAACCCTGGAAACCTTCTACCAGTTTTCTTGTAAAGATTGTTAGTTCTTACACTGAGCAGAGCCAATTGGTGCATAATGTCCATTTCTTCCAAATCATCAGGGTCAAAGTACTTTAAAAATCATCATACTCAAAGGATATGTTATCAGATGCCTAGATATCACCATCACTTGCTGTAAAAGCATAATTTGGTGAATAAGAATCAGAGTTAAAACCTGAAGTTATGTCAATGAAATGATCATAACTCTGATCCTTATTATTACCAGGCACCTTATCATGACCCAAAAGTGTTGTATTATCAAAAACATAATCATCAGACACTTTTCCAGAGTCCTGGAGCTTCTTTTTCTGGTTAAGCTCTCTCTCATAGGTCAAGAGCTTACCATGAAGCTGGGTCACTGATAGGTCCTTAAATCCAATTGAGTTTCTCATAACTATAGCAATAGTGTCCCATTTATTTGGTAGTGATCTTAAAAACCTATGGTTCAAAGTTGAATATGGGTAAGTTAGACGAACCAGTTTTAGTTCACTAATGAGATAGTTAAACCTCTCAAATTGTTGAGTTATTGACTCTCCCTTTACATGACTGAATGTTTCATATTGTTGGTTAAGTATTTCACGGTTGTTTTCAATAACCTCTTCAGTCCCACCAAATTGCTCTTTTAGTGCATCCCACAACTCCTTTGCACTGTTACAGTGTAACAGCCCAGCATATATATCATTGGGTAGAGCCATGGCCACAATACTGAAGGCCTTGGCATCTAACTCAATTTTCTGAAAATCCTAGTCAGAGTAGTTTTCAAGTTTCTTAGGCTCTAGAACCTTGGGATCTTCAGTACTCGGCACCATCGGAACATGTTGTCCGAAGATACCCGACTTCCAACACCCAGTGTTCTATTGAGCTAGAACATAGCTCATCTGACGTTGCCAGATATTGTATTCAGATCTGACAAGCATCGGTGGCTTGTTGTTCGTACAGTGTTGTGTGGATCATGATTGATTGAAGCCATTCTCTGATTGTTTCAAGAACAAAGTCTGTTTAAAAACGGTTGAAACGAAAATAAACTATTACTCTGTTTTCAATCCGACAAACAAACGATATCAATAATTGTGAGTTGATCTGTTTATATTAAATTGATTGGTTAGGTCGAATTTAATTGACCAAGCTCTGATACCAATTGTTAGGATCTGGGTTTGATTGTTTTGATTGTTTAAGTAATAAGAACAATGAATGAAATGAATTATAAATGGAAAGTGCAGCGGAATGATAAACTGTTAATCAAAACAAGAGAATAAATGTTTTTCAATCGAATGCTTTCATATACTCAAATGATTACAATCAATTGTACAAGTACTCCCCCTCAGCCTGATCACTCAGTGATTGTTTGTCAAAGAGAATGTTTTGAGTGACAAATAGAACAATACAAGCATTGTTCTATTTATAGACAAATCTAAACCTCTGATGACCTAGGCTGACGTCACTTAAGACAGTGACCTCTAACAGAATAACAAACATAAAACATCTGTTGATTACAAACTACTGTTACATAAGAAAACTCTGAAAGGTAAACAGTTGATAGGAAAACTTTGATGGTCTTGAATCATCTGTTGGAGCCTAAGTGTTGTTGGCTCCAACAGACCTTTAGTCTTCAGTACTTTGATTCAGCAGTTGTTCTTCATCAGACCTTTGGTCAGCAGTTGTTCTCTAGCAGTTGTAATCCATCAGACCTTTGTAGCAGCAGTTGTTAGGGTACAGCAGATGTTACGTTCAACAGTCTTTTGGGAGAAGTAACTTGTAAATGCTGCTATTGCTAGGGATCAATTGAGTAGTATATTTTGGCTTTCCAATCATCTGTTCTTATCCAGGTCAGCATACCCTACAGTATTTTTCTTGGAGAAGAAGACACTCGCGTTTCACAAACGAAACGATATCACCAAGATAGGAGTGACATCCATACCTTGGTGATTAGTTTCACTCATTTAAATGTTATTTATCTTATGAATATATCTTTGAGATAGGAGTGACATCCACACCTCAAAGAGTATTTCCTTCAAAAAGAAATTTAACCACTAAGCTAGGAGTGATATCCTTAACTTAGTGATTAGTTTCATTCCACAATAGTTTTCAATTTTGAAATACATCTTTGAGTTAGGAGTGAAATCCACATCTCAAGGATCTATTTCTACATCTCGTTTTTAATCTCGCTAAAGTTTTGGAATTCACTAGTGATGGGGCACATGCAATCTAGAAGGGTGTGCGCCTATATCCTGAGTTTTCTGTCTAGGCCTGGTATTTAATATAAATCCCAATCAGACGCGGGACCCGTATACCTACCTGGGAACTCTTGGGATGAGCATTCACTTATAGGCTAAAGTACGCCCCCACAAGTCTTTGGGAAATTTCAAATACTTGAATTTGTGACACCCGGCATGTTCGGCTTAAACATAATAGTAACATCTAAGTCTACCTTAGCGAGAAACGTTTATAAACAAACTTAACTGGGTCAGTTGAGTCGGGTCAAATTAGGATTGTCCAGGGTCAATGATCTGGAGGATCATTGGGAGTCGTTTTGGGAATACATTAGTACCGGGTTCCGTCGTTGGTGACATTACATGAACTAATTAAGTATATGTGTAGATTATGGGTCGTGTGGTGAATTGTATGCTTATACTTGCTTAAATGATGTACAAATGATTATACGTGCCTAAACATGCTAAGTATAGATTATGGATGCATGCTTATGTGTTAAGATGTGTTAGAATGCGTTAAACACGACAAACTGGAAAAAGGTTAACATGTGTTAAAAGTGCTGTTAACATGTGTTAAAAAGTGCTGATGACCTGAATGTGGAAATAATGGGCGAATGTGGAAATGGGACTTGAGAAATGGGCGAATGTGGAAACAAAGTGGGCGAATGTGGAAAGATTCCACATTCGACCATTAAAAAGGGGCGAATGTGGAAAAGTTCCACATTCGACCACATAAACTGGGCGAACCTGGACTGGGTATAAATACCATCCTTAGCCATTTTTCACCATTTCACAAACCCTAAACGCCTCCAAACACTCTCTATCAGCTATTATCATTGGGGAAGGAGTTTTTGAGCTTGTTTTTCATAACCTAACTCTCTAAATCATTACAAGTGAAGACCTAAGGTGTGTTCTTCATTACAAATCCTTTTTAAACAATTTTGACTTGTTTTAATCTAAACCCCAAGGGTCCAGATCTGATATCAACCTATTTTATGAATAAAAACCTTTCCTAACCAAAACCTATTCATAAACAATGAGTTTTTATGCAAATAAACATGTGTTAGTATGATATTATGCATTGTTTGATGATTACTTGTTGTATAGATGATATGACAACAACCTAGGGCTGTTATTAATGATGGGTTATGATTGAAACATGTTACCTTTGATTGTTGATGGTGTTTTGGCGATAAAAGGGGTTTTTAGTTAGATTTAGGGTTTGTTTTTGGATGATTATGATAAGGTTATGATAGGGGTTTCTTGTTCATGATGATTCGAGTATGATGGACGGATTATTGATCGATTTCAGAAAGTTTCCTAATTGGGTAATATTTTCATGCATGGTGATGTGACATCTCCATAATTTACTATTTTAGGAAACTTGTAAAACGGATAGATTTTGGGGTAAAATTGGTAGGGTTTCGTAGGAATATATTAATGATGCTTGACTGCTGTAACTCGTGATGTTTCGTGATGTTTTCGGATGTTTTTCGACGCGTTTTTGGAAAAATCTGACATCAGGGGCGAACCTGGAATGCCTTCGACCAGTCGAACGGTCGAAGGTGGGTTCCAGGGGGCGAACCTGGAAACTAAAAGGGGCGAATGAACTAAAAGGGGCGAAGGTGGGAAGAAAAGGGGCGAAGGTGGAGGTTCAAAGCCACATTCGACCAGTTAAGGCCACCTTCGACCTCCCAGGACTACGTTCGACCCTACGTTAATAAAAATGAGATTTTTGATACAAACTAAGTGTTTTATGCTTGAACCTTGCATGTAATCTATGTGTACTTGATTAGTTAGGGAAATGAGTCACCAACGGGATGTCGGGTCGGTCTAGTGTGTCGGTTAAACATTTAACACGTTTTAAAACATACTCGGTTATGATCTGGACAATCGGGGGCTAGATAACCTTATGGTTATTAGTCGGAACACTTATGTGAACATTTTGATAGATCTCCGGTAGAGGGATTATCAAGGGCTAAACATCTTTACTTATATTTGAAGAACGCTATCTAAGGTGAGTTCACGGCCCCACTTTTACTGCTTTAACTTTTGGGGGAGAAAACATGCGCTAAACAGTTTTGGTAACATATGTCATACTATGGTTTTAACTTTATATTGCTATACGATCTTTTGGAAAGTCCCGGGGGAAACCATGAATGTGCGGGTTTGCACAACGGGGGAAATGTGGATAGATCTATTGGGCGTGACCTGCCCCACTCGTCGGCTTGGAGGGCCGGGCGGGTGCATATTGTCTCGAACAGGAACATTATCGTGCTGAACATTACGGGCTGCTAAACATGCTAAACATTGCTAAACGTGTCCAGTAATGGTTTCCAATCGTAGTAGTAATAAAACATACGCCTAGCTAGCGTACTTGGTAGCATTGATATAGTATGGACATGGTAACATTTGGATAACATTATTTGAACAAACCTGTGAACTCACCAGCATTATATGTTGACGTCTTTTGGCATGTTTTTCTCAGGTCGCTAAGGTAGCAACAACTGGATCTAGGCGCACGAGTCGGCACGGGCGTCTAGGGTTTAGAGCATGGTCTTCATTAAACATTTGAACTATGTCTTTTGGGTTGTAAACATTTAAAGCTTCCGCTACAGTTTATGCTTTTATAATTATATCTTTTGGGTTTTGTGTTATGCATATAGTGTTGTTTATTGTGACCGTTGACTTGAATCCTGGTTTGTCATGCGCCTCGCGGTAAAACCCCGCAAGTGGAATTTGAGGGTGTGACAGATTGGTATCAGAGCCAATGGTTATAGTGAACTAGGACTGCATTTAGAGTCTAGTCTATAGCCGAGTCGCACACACTAGACGGTCACATACTTGAGTCGGTTTGGAACATGTACTAACTTTGTCGGGGTGTCTTTACATCATCATCACACTTCTCTGTTACATCATCCGTCCCCACTCTTGGCTTTATACACTCTTATGTTCTTCTTCGTGGTTTGAAGGAGAAGGGGTTGACTCGTTGGTTTTGCACAGCAGTGTCGTGTATTGGGGTAGTCTTGCGTACTCTCGAGGTCTGTCCAGGATTCGGACATCTCCCTTTCGTACCCCAATAGACGCACTTGCTCACACATTATCCTGTGCACTTATGCTTGTGATAGCACGATACTAGATGCCGACATCCGGCGACTTGAGTTCAAGCTAAGGGAAAGCTTGGAGGGCCATGTAGAGCAGTTCATCATTTCGGGTGCACACGAAATCATAAACTGAAATGCATGAGAATCCAAGTGGACTCTGAACTTGGATGCATAGTCCTGGATTGGGGTCTAGATGTAATCTTTCTAAGCTACTAGTGGTTGACACTAGCAGCGAATCTGAACCTCTCGATTTCTGATTTGTCAGATCATGTCGGGCGCACGTGGTGGTGGACGTCGTGGTGGTGGCCGTGGCGGCGGTGGCCGTGGTGGCGGTCGTGGTAACATCAACATGACCCAGGCAGAGCTGAACAACTTGCTTCAACAGCAAGTGAACATAGCCTTGGCTGCTTTCCAGGCCGGGCACAATGCTATGGGTGGTAAGTTGGTTCTTACCTGCCTTGTTTCGTTCTTGGGTGCCATGTTTCCTTTGTGGTTTATCTTTGTGTCATGTTTCAGGTGCTGCTGTCAACCCGCCTCCACCTCAGTGTTCTTACAAGAAGTTTAGGGACTGTCAGCCCCACAACTTCGCTGGAACTGAAGGGGCAGTGGGACTGCTCCGATGGTTGGAGAAGGTTGAATCTGTTTTCTTGATGTGTAATTGTCCTGTTGAGGACCGGGTCAAGTATGCCACTGCGACATTTGAGGGTCCTGCTTTGTCATGGTGGAATGCTACTACGCAGAACATGGGCTTGGGGGAAGCTCATGCTATGCTTTGGGCGGATTTTGTTCGGTTATTGAAGAGTGAGTACTGTCCCAGGGAGGAAGTACAGAAGTTGGAACATGAAGTCTGGAACTGCAAGATGGTGGGGTCCGAGATTGAAGAGTATACTGTGCGACGCAATGAGCTGGCGGTGTTGTGTCCTGACATGCACACACCTGAGTACCGTAGGATCGAGCACTACATCTCTGGATTGGTGCCGGAGATTGCTGGGTTAGTAGCTGCTGGGAACCTTCCTACACTGGCTGAGGTCATCCGTTCTGCACACAAGATGACCAACATGAAGATTTTGGAGGGCGCTTTACCTCCTAAGGGTTCAACTGCGAAGGGGTCTGATGGCAACAAGAGGAAATGGGAGAACGTGGGTAAGAGTGCAGTGCCGGCGCCGTCTCAACCGGCCAAGAAGACTGAGGGATCTGGGTCGTCTTCTTCGCAGAAGACAGGTGGATACATTGGGAAGCATCCCAAGTGTAACAAGTGTGGCTTTCACCATTCTGGGAATTGTGATCGGGCTCGTTGTCATCGGTGCCATCAGTTGGGGCACCATGCTAAGGATTGCAAGGTGGCACTCACCCCAACTCAGACTCCTGCGGCTACTCCTGCTCCTGCTGCTCAGGGGACTCAGGGGAGACAGGGGTGTTACAACTGTGGTGACACGGGACATTTCAAGCGTGATTGTCCCAAGCTGAAGCAGGGCGATAATGGGAGGGGCGGAAACGGTAACGGTAACGGGAATGGCGGCGGAGGCAGGACTGCGCGTGCTTTCGTCATTGGGTCTGCGGAGGCTAGGCAGGATCCAGACACAGTTACCGGTACGTTCCCTCTCAACAATCGCTATGTTTCTGTTTTATTTGATTCTGGTGCCGATAAGAGCTTCGTATCTGTGGATGTTAGTCAGTTGCTAGATATAGTACCCACACCTTTAGAGGCTAAGTACTTGATAGAATTGGCTAATGGTAAGAACATCGAGGCGACTCATATCCTTAGGGAGTGTCACTTGGAACTGTCGGGTCTGTCATTCCCCATTGACCTTATGCCTGTACCTTTGGGTAGTTTCGATGTCGTTGTGGGCATGGATTGGTTATCGTTGTATCGTGCAGAGATTGTTTGCTTTGACAAGGTTATTCGGATCCCTCTCCCCGATGGAGAGATCCTTTCGGTTCACGGCGAGAAAAGCGGTGCTCCGCTGAGTATCATTTCCAGCATGAAAGCCCGTAAGTATCTTCGAAAGGGCTGTTCGGCCATTCTGGCACTTGTTAACGTTTCTACTGACGATGAGAAGAAGATTGAGGATATTCCGGTGGTTCGTGACTTTTCTGATGTGTTTCCTGATGATTTGCCTGGTCTTCCTCCCCATCGTCAGGTTGAGTTTGGTATTGATCTTGCTCCGGGCGCAGCTCCTATTGCCCGAGCTCCGTATCGTCTTGCACCTCCTGAGATGCAAGAGTTATCCAGCCAGTTACAGGAACTCTTGGAAAAGGGTTTCATTCGACTGAGCTCGTCCCCGTGGGGAGCTCCTATTTTGTTCATGAAGAAGAAGGATGGGAGCCTTCGTATGTGTATCGATTACCGTGAGCTGAACAAAGTGACCATCAAGAATCGTTATCCTCTTCCTCGCATTGATGATCTCTTTGACCAGCTTCAGGGCTCCATGTCACACCACGACAACGGCGGAAACACGTGGCGTGGATTCGAAAGAGAAATGTTTCATAGCCAAGATTAGCCAAACACGCAATTTAGAAAAATAAACATTCATTAGACGACGGAAAATATTTTGTTTAAGTACATGTCCCAAAATGTATTTTTTTAACAAAATAAGGATTTTCGACTATTTCCCAATTCCATAGGAAATATTAGCAAATCCTTAGCAAAAGTCCGTCTTGTCTTTAGATCGCCCGCCCTAGCCATTCACGCCTCCAACATTCTTAATTACCTGAAAGATATGTTAGGGAAAATGTCAATATAAAAATATATTGGTGAGTTTCACAGGTTTCGACACAAACAAAATACCATTTATTTGTAAATAAGTGCGCATAACAACATAAGAAATGTGCTACATATGCTATTAGGGTTGCAAGTCCTAATGCTAGTGGAATCCCCATGAGCCTGTAACCAAACCAGACTACTTACTTTTGCCCCGCAAGTTGTTTAGAGGAACAACTTAATTTTAGAATATCAATCGCACCCCTTGGTCCTTCCGAGTTGACGCTAATCAACCAGGGTGGGTCTCGTCACGATCCAATAGTACTATTCGTATATTCTATGGCTACATTACTTTGTATAAATGGTTACAGTTAAATGCGGAGACTGCACGTCCCTCTAGACTTTACCGTTACCCATGTGTTCCATCTTATGTACCATTTCACATGTTACCGCACGTTTCATACTTACTTTCTTCCATATCTTTCCCCCAAGTTTAAAAATAGTAAAACATAAAAGGGGCCGTGAAAACTCACCTTGAAGTCCGTGCAAAAGCTAGCAAATAAAAGTCCGTGAATATTAAAGGTCCAACCTACTTGTGTCCTAAATTATAAAAGAGACACCTTAAGGTCTATGAAACGTACTCTAGTGCATGCGTTGGTTACAACCACGTCATCCCACTAGTTAGTTACTCGTTTCACGTTTGTTACGACACGCCGACCCGTTGGTGATATATTTCCAACATTTAAAAAAATATATACATATCTATCAAGAAAAAAAAAATAATTTTATTAATGTGACCATCCATGTAGAAGTAGTGTATATAAGTTATATTTTCTAGTGGAACAAAATACATATAAGTTTAGGAACCCCACTCGAACAGTAAATATATGTGTATATATGTATATGATCATACCTAGATTTTTGACATCATTTCTTGTAGTTCTGCCACATCTTCGTGTAGAACAGTTTCGTTATATATTCATATATTTTTTTTCATGAAATACTAGAGTAGTATAACTATAGGAACATACCCTTGTTATGTTGTAAAAAATATATATATATATATATATATATATATATATAACCATGACACCCAATAAATACATCTAAAGTATACACACCCAATGCTTTAATGCACATACCCGTAACATACTCATGTACTGAATATGTATCTTACTTCAATTTAAACACACACATGCAACTACACACATGACAATGTTCTCCTGCTTGCATACAAACACACATATCTATTACTAACTTCCTAAAAACACTTCGCTATAATAATGCAAACACAACATACATGACTCCGCGTAATACCTACTCGACACACGGCTCATACTTATACTTGTTACGAAACTTTGTCGGCAAAACAAACGGAAATGGGCAATCATAACCCGGGTCGCGATAGTAACAAACTGAAACAATGTTCAAATAAACAAGGGAGGATTAGTTACTACCTAGCGGTACGGAACGAGGCGCGGTTGTGGCGTCAGAATATGAAGGTGACTACGGTGGCCCTTGCAGTTATTCCAAGCGGCGGCTTTCGAACTAAGCGGTTCCAAATAGAGATGAATAAGAGAGAATTGCGTTTATGAAATATAAACTTTAGTGCTCGGAACATAAAACTTACTCGAAAACGAGCTCAAACATGAAGCGTGGGGTGAGCGATTTGCGACGATGGAGGCTCGACACACTTGGGGGAGGTTGATGTTCTCCTGGATGCGAGACTGGTTTGTGGTGGTCTCGGGTGGGAACGTGTAGAGTTAAGAAGGGGGTTGGGAGGTTGAAGCTTTTGATATGGTGTTTTGCAAGCTTGTAGTGGTTGTGAAAAGGTATGGGACTTTGTATTTATAGGTGAAATTGTGGATTCAAGGAGCTAACCACCAGTTAACGAAATGGTTAGATTTCGATTGTTACTTACAGGTGGTTATCATGATGTTTATTGTATTCATGCCTGGAAGTTATAAAATATCCCAAGCGTGCAACATGGATTTGATTGTTCTAGAGGGTTGGTAGTACCTCCTTTCTTTTGTTGCAGCCGCCAACAGAACACAACTTGGGGGCTGGTCATTTTGATAATGAAAAGGTGGTACTATGTTATCCAAGGTGCAAGTAAATCAAATAATTAATTGAGAAAAAATGAGGTTTTAAGCACATGGTGTCTTGTACTTTTCACTAGTGTTTCCTCCTAAGGGACATACATGTTTGATTAAATACTCTTAGTATGGATTTATGTGAAACATGGATGGTATTAACATGAATCGTATTCAACATATTTAGTTGAGGAGCAAAATAAGTTATAGGATTTGATTTATAAATTGATCATGGTTAGGAAATTTATACACTGGTCGTGCTTAACTTCAGGTTAAATTCAAATTAATGAACTAGCGTTGCCTCCACGACTTAGCGCTCAAAACTTTGACAATTTAAAGGATCTGTCTATATATATATATATACATATATATACACATATATATCCTACTCGCTTGACCTCTTAGATTATAAAATGTGATGTCGCGCACACTAATAAATACATAAAAACATATAAAGGTATGCTAGAAGCGATCTCAGAATGTTGAAATTCCGCTAATATGATTTTTCCAAAAAAAAGTAATGATTCGGATTTTCAGATTTTATCTTTTTCACCATCACCAACGCTGGCGCTCGTTTATAGATATATTAACTTCATATCGGCAATCCTTACGAACTACCGAATGTGAACACAAAATGCCCAGACTTTGCTAGACTTTATGGACTAACTTAGATCTAAATAAATTTTAAATTTTACTAAATCAATTATATAATATGTACGGATTTACCTCAATTTTGCCGAATGTCACACTCCAGCTACTACTCGAAGATTGACTTGCGGTCCGGTTATCACCAGTTGCGCGTCAGGGAAGCTGACATTCAGAAGACTGCTTTTCGCACTCGTTATGGCCATTTTGAGTTCTTGGTCATGCCTTTCGGCCTCACTAACGCACCGGCAGTGTTCATGGATTTGATGAACCGTGTTTGTAAGCCGTACCTTGATAAGTTCGTCATCGTGTTCATTGATGACATTCTGATTTATTCCAAGAACAAGGCGGATCATGAGGAACATCTGCGGTTGGTCTTGGAACTTTTGAAACGGGAGCAGTTGTATGCTAAGTTCTCAAAGTGTGATTTTTGGTTACGCGAAGTTCAATTCCTAGGGCATGTGGTGAATGAACTGGGAATTCATGTCGATCCGGCTAAGATCGAAGCTATTAAAGACTGGGAAGCACCAAAGACGCCATCTGAGGTGCGGCAATTCCTAGGTCTTGCAGGTTACTATCGGCGTTTTATCGAGGGATTTTCGAAGATCGCTCAACCCCTCACTGCTCTCACCCAGAAGGACCGAAAGTTCGACTGGGACGAACCACAGGAATCAGCATTTCAGATGCTGAAGCTTAAACATTGTTCTGCACCTATCTTATCCCTTCCTGAGGGTACGGATGATTTCGTTGTGTACTGTGATGCTTCCATTCGGGGTCTTGGTTGCGTGTTGATGCAGCGCGGGAAGGTTATTGCTTATGCTTCTCGTCAACTCAAAGTTCATGAGAAGAATTACACTACTCATGACTTAGAACTGGGTGCAGTGGTCTTTGCGTTGAAAATCTGGAGACATTACTTGTACGGTACCAAGTGTGAAGTTTACACCGATCACAAGAGTCTCCAGCATATTTTCGACCAGAAGGTGTTAAACATGCGGCAGCGTCATTGGGTTGAACTCTTGAACGATTACGACTGTGCGATTAAGTACCATCCTGGCAAGGCAAACGTTGTGGCGGATGCCTTGAGCAGGAAAGAGTCGGCGAAGCCTCGGCGTGTCCGAGCCTTGCAGCTTACCATTCATTCCTCCTTACCTGACCGGATCCGTTCGGCTCAGGTGGATGCCTTGAAGGAGGAAAACCTTAAGGCCGAAACGATGCACAGTGCGGACAAACACCTTGAGCTTAGGTCTGATGGCCTACACTACTTCGCTGGGCGTGTTTGGGTTCCTTTACTCGGGGGATTACGGGAGCTTGTCTTGGACGAGGCTCACAAATCCCGGTATTCTATTCATCCAGGCTCCGATAAGATGTATCAGGATCTGAAGATACTTTATTGGTGGCCGAACATGAAGGCTGATATAGCCTCCTATGTGAGCAAATGCTTGACCTGTGCTAAGGTCAAGGTGGAGTATCAGAAGCCGTCTGGTCTCCTACAGCAACCTGAGATTCCAGAATGGAAGTGGGAGCGGATCACGATGGATTTCGTCACCAAGTTACCGAGATCACCAAGTGGTTGTGACATGATTTGGGTGATCGTCGACCGGTTGACGAAATCGGCACACTTCATACCTATTAAGGAAACGGACGGACTCGAGCGGTTGGCTCGACTCTACCTTAAGGAGGTGGTCTCTCGGCACGGGGTGCCTGTTTCTATCATTTCTGATCGTGATTCCCGCTTTGCTTCGCGTTTCTGGAAGGCTCTTCATAAGGCCTTGGGTACTCAGCTGGATATGAGTACGGCTTATCATCCGCAAACTGACGGCCAGAGTGAGCGGACGATACAAACACTGGAGGACATGCTGCGGGCATGTGTCGTCGATTTTGGCAAAAGTTGGGAGATTCATCTGCCGTTGGTGGAGTTCTCCTACAACAACAGCTATCACTCTAGCATCAAGGCGGCTCCGTTCGAGGCTCTTTACGGACGGAAATGCCGATCACCACTTTGTTGGGCCGAGGTGGGCGAGAGCCAGCTCACTGGTCCGGAACTCGTGTACGAAACTTCGGAGAAAATCGTACAGATCCGTCAACGTTTGGCTGCTGCACGGGATCGTCAGAAGAGCTATGCCGATCGCCGTCGCAAACCGCTAGAGTTCCAGGTTGGGGACAAGGTGCTTCTGAAAGTTTCACCATGGAAGGGCGTCATACGCTTTGGAAAGCGTGGCAAGCTTAACCCTCGTTACGTCGGACCGTTCGCAATCCTGGATCGGATTGGGCCGGTGGCATATAGACTTGACTTACCGGCGGAGCTCGGTAGTGTGCACAACGTCTTCCATGTGTCTAACTTGAAGAAGTGTTTGGCTGATGAATCTCTCATTGTACCACTGGAAGAGATCAAGGTGGATGATCGTCTTCGCATTGTGGAGGAACCTGTCGAGATTCTCGACTACAAGATTCGTAGCCTTCGTCGGAGTAAAATCCGCATCGTTAAAGTTCGTTGGAACTCGAACCGTGGACCTGAGTTCACATGGGAACGGGAGGATCAGATGAAATCTAAGTATCCTCATCTCTTTCCGAAGCGTGCGTTTGAATCAAGGCATGTTACTGCTGAAGCGGAATGAATCTCGGGTCGAGATTCCTTTCAACGTGGGGATGATGTGACATCCGGTAAGTTTCTTTTTGTTCGGTTCTTTCCGTTTCTTTCTTTTTGGGCTTTGCGCAATTTTCGGGACGAAAATTCTTTCAACGTGGGGATGATGTGACACCCGGCATGTTCGGCTTAAACATAATAGTAACATCTAAGTATACCTTAGCGAGAAACGTTTATAAACAAACTTAACTGGGTCAGTTGAGTCGGGTCAAATTAGGATTGTCCAGGGTCAATGATCTGGAGGATCATTGGGAGTCGTTTTGGGAATACATTAGTACCGGGTTCCGTCGTTGGTGACATTACATGAACTAATTAAGTATATGTGTAGATTATGGGTCGTGTGGTGAATTGTATGCTTATACTTGCTTAAATGATGTACAAATGATTATACGTGCCTAAACATGCTAAGTATAGATTATGGATGCATGCTTATGTGTTAAGATGTGTTAGAATGCGTTAAACACGACAAACTGGAAAAAGGTTAACATGTGTTAAAAGTGCTGTTAACATGTGTTAAAAAGTGCTGATGACCTGAATGTGGAAATAATGGGCGAATGTGGAAATGGGACTTGAGAAATGGGCGAATGTGGAAACAAAGTGGGCGAATGTGGAAAGATTCCACATTCGACCATTAAAAAGGGGCGAATGTGGAAAAGTTCCACATTCGACCACATAAACTGGGCGAACCTGGACTGGGTATAAATACCATCCTTAGCCATTTTTCACCATTTCACAAACCCTAAACGCCTCCAAACACTCTCTATCAGCTATTATCATTGGGGAAGGAGTTTTTGAGCTTGTTTTTCATAACCTAACTCTCTAAATCATTACAAGTGAAGACCTAAGTTGTGTTCTTCATTACAAATCCTTTTTAAACAATTTTGACTTGTTTTAATCTAAACCCCAAGGGTCCAGATCTGATATCAACCTATTTTATGAATAAAAACCTTTCCTAACCAAAACCTATTCATAAACAATGAGTTTTTATGCAAATAAACATGTGTTAGTATGATATTATGCATTGTTTGATGATTACTTGTTGTATAGATGATATGACAACAACCTAGGGCTGTTATTAATGATGGGTTATGATTGAAACATGTTACCTTTGATTGTTGATGGTGTTTTGGCGATAAAAGGGGTTTTTAGTTAGATTTAGGGTTTGTTTTTGGATGATTATGATAAGGTTATGATAGGGGTTTCTTGTTCATGATGATTCGAGTATGATGGACGGATTATTGATCGATTTCAGAAAGTTTCCTAATTGGGTAATATTTTCATGCATGGTGATGTGACATCTCCATAATTTACTATTTTAGGAAACTTGTAAAACGGATAGATTTTGGGGTAAAATTGGTAGGGTTTCGTAGGAATATATTAATGATGCTTGACTGCTGTAACTCGTGATGTTTCGTGATGTTTTCGGATGTTTTTCGACGCGTTTTTGGAAAAATCTGACATCAGGGGCGAACCTGGAATACCTTCGACCAGTCGAACGGTCGAAGGTGGGTTCCAGGGGGCGAACCTGGAAACTAAAAGGGGCGAATGAACTAAAAGGGGCGAAGGTGGGAAGAAAAGGGGCGAAGGTGGAGGTTCAAAGCCACATTCGACCAGTTAAGGCCACCTTCGACCTCCCAGGACTACGTTCGACCCTACGTTAACAAAAATGAGATTTTTGATACAAACTAAGTGTTTTATGCTTGAACCTTGCATGTAATCTATGTGTACTTGATTAGTTAGGGAAATGGGTCACTAACGGGATGTCGGGTCGGTCTAGTGTGTCGGTTAAACATTTAACACGTTTTAAAACATACTCGGTTATGATCTGGACAATCGGGGGCTAGATAACCTTATGGTTATTAGTCGGAACACTTATGTGAACATTTTGATAGATCTCCGGTAGAGGGATTATCAAGGGCTAAACATCTTTACTTATATTTGAAGAACGCTATCTAAGGTGAGTTCACGGCCCCACTTTTACTGCTTTAACTTTTGGGGGAGAAAACATGCGCTAAACAGTTTTGGTAACATATGTCATACTATGGTTTTAACTTTATATTGCTATACGATCTTTTGGAAAGTCCCGGGGGAAACCATGAATGTGCGGGTTTGCACAACGGGGGAAATGTGGATAGATCTATTGGGCGTGACCTGCCCCACTCGTCGGCTTGGAGGGCCGGGCGGGTGCATATTGTCTCGAACAGGAACATTATCGTGCTGAACATTACGGGCTGCTAAACATGCTAAACATTGCTAAACGTGTCCAGTAATGGTTTCCAATCGTAGTAGTAATAAAACATACGCCTAGCTAGCGTACTTGGTAGCATTGATATAGTATGGACATGGTAACATTTGGATAACATTATTTGAACAAACCTGTGAACTCACCAGCATTATATGTTGACGTCTTTTGGCATGTTTTTCTCAGGTCGCTAAGGTAGCAACAACTGGATCTAGGCGCACGAGTCGGCACGGGCGTCTAGGGTTTAGAGCATGGTCTTCATTAAACATTTGAACTATGTCTTTTGGGTTGTAAACATTTAAAGCTTCCGCTACAGTTTATGCTTTTATAATTATATCTTTTGGGTTTTGTGTTATGCATATAGTGTTGTTTATTGTGACCGTTGACTTGAATCCTGGTTTGTCATGCGCCTCGCGGTAAAACCCCGCAAGTGGAATTTGAGGGTGTGACAGAATTAGTCAAAGTTTCCTATGGACACAAATTCCAATGTTTTATATCATTGATATTTACGTTTGTTTATCATTTGAAGACTCAGTTTAATCACATGATGTTTCATATGCCATTGATCATTCGCTTTTGGATTCCTTATCATCGTTATTAAAACTTTTTGTTCGTTATATTATCACATTAAAGCTTACACTATTTCACTTATACACCATAAGGTATTACTCTGTTTGCGTTGAAACATTTTTCCCATGATTCAAATCTTTAAAGTTCAACTTTGATCACATTCTGATTTTTGAACATTGCGTCTTCATACACGGTTAAACACGAATGTGGTTTCAAAAACTTATTAATCAACTTATTTTATATTGTCATGTTTACAAATTCACTTGATCACTGTCACAATATATCATTAAATTATGACTTTTGTATCCGCTTATGCAACCACAAATACTAATATAGCTACACCCAGTCACCTAAGCCATAGCCAACTACCATTAGTTAGCACTTCTTAGTCAGACTAAACTCATACATAAATGCCTACTACACGATACGCACTAGTTATTAGTAGTTATTTCTACAACACTGGTTTTGAGCATTAATTTAACTCGTCTACTTTCATTTTGTGCAAACTGTGCGATTTACTCTATTTATATTATACTATTCTTTCAATCGAAATTTTATGCTATACTTATATACTTACATGAACACATATTTGGTATGCATATTTTCTTTCCTGTTTTGAGCAAAACCCTGTTATACTTTACATTATTTTGTTTTTCATCATGGCCAATGAACATACTAGTTGATAACTCGTATGAGATCTAAGCCAGTGCCCACGTACGACTCGGATTAGAGTATTTCTTTAATCCGAGGGGAACGGTGTAAACCTCAGGGTTTATCAATATGAGTGTTTAGAGCCAACTATGTGAACAGAAGTTACCGGTTAAGGGTGAACCCGAAAGGGAAGAATGTCACACCCTCAAATATCCACTGCGGGGTTTATACCGCGAGGTGCATGACAAACCAGGATCCCATAGCCATAAGTCACATGAACGACTCTAAATGCCCAAACCATTTTGTTCGTTTTTGTAAAACCAAGTTGAAAAGTTTTAATTAGACAAAATTTGGTATAGCGGAAGCGAATAAATAAAACAATTAAATAAAGTCTGCGCAAAACACCGCGCCCAAAACCAAAAGTAAATAGTTAAATGTTTAAAAAAAATAATAGTTTAAATGTTTATTGTCCCATGACATATCATGATGCATGTCCTAGCCGTGCTCCATACCTAGTTACCTGCAAAAGCATGCTAACGTGTATCAACATAAAGTCGGTGAGTTCACAAAGTAAAGCAATTGAGTATATAAATGGACTAGTTTCCAAAACCACGTAACCAACTAAAAGCGTAGGTCCTCCAGACCAAAATGTTCAAGAGTTATCAGTTTAAGCGTGTCAGGGGTGGCTAACCAACTCATTGCAACTAAACAGAATTATTGGGACACCTTCAGTAACATAATAATTTGCCTCAATAACCGGTGTCTATCAACACCAGTTCTCAAATGTGGTCAGAAGTTCATGCCCGTGCCTCAAGCACCTCAGGCATGAGGTTGCTGCACAACCTAATAGCGCAATCAACTAATACCCCGTTCGCCTCCAGCGATTAACCCAATAATATGCAAGGACTTTCCAAATGATAGAGTGTTTAGTTCACAAAGGACCACTAAGTTTTAAACTGATCAAAAACCCGATCCACACAAGGAATCGTAAACCCGACCCACACAAGGATTCAAACCTGAGTAGTCCCAAACCGGACTAGAAAACGTTTACCAAAGTTGTCTCCACCCGAGACGCATGCTTTTGAGAAAAAAGTAGTGAAACTCACCTTAGTATGCAAGCAAATAAATCCAAACTCCAAGTAGGGTACACTACCGACTCCCTAGTATAAGTGTCACTAAGTAAGTATATGTGTAATACCATTACACCATATAACCCGTTTGTCCAAGACGTTTAAATGTTCAAAAGTGTGTAGGTGACACCTAGTAATTCTACATGCATAAGTAAATCCTACGGACCCGTTGGTGAATATGTTGGTTACATTTAGTTTTACACTCCATATGCGTCAAATACAAGTGCCCATTCAAATACATATCAAACACATAACACATAGGACCTCAATTAGTCATGTAAACACATAATACACAATCTGCGTTTTTAGGACAGATTGTGCGTCACCAAAACTAATTTATTTAAAATACTAAATCAGTGAGTTAAACTCCCAAATTTATACTGAATATTCTTTGGGATTCGTTTAACAACCCATATTTTTTTTTGTCTCAAAACCAAACACAAAAATTATTAAAATTCGTTCAACACAGCTATGTTCAGAAAACTTTCATAACAGGTCAGTTTAGTAGAAAAATTCCCAAACATTGTGTATTCATCCAAACGAAATGAATCCACTTGGAAAGGCCAAACTATTCCCATGTTAATCTTCTGTAAATATTTCATAACTTATATCTTTATAAAACTCGAGTTATGACGGTTTAAAGTTGACTCAGTTTGTTAACCCGAAATTCTGATATGACCTATTTTCAAAGAAAATTCCAAAAACGACTCAAACGACGTCCAAATCACTCGATTTTACCCATCATGAAAAGATAAGACCAGTTTTGATTTAACCATGCAAAGAAAACATCAAAACCATCATGTTAAAGCCACATAACAGACCCTACAAGTTAACCTAAACATTCTGTCCAGATTTTAATCATGCATAAACCTTTATTTAAACGACTCACGTGTGCGTATAAATGATCAACAATCATCAACAATCATTACAAACCATTCCTAAGACCTATTAAGATCAGAATCTATCATAATACATGCAAGAATCATAACCCTAATGATCAACATATCAACAACTTGCGCAACAAGTAATCTATTACATCACTAATCGCCTATCATCATGTTTAACTCGTTAAATCTTCAAAAACTTCAAGTTTTAATATTTATAAAAAGGTCTCAGACCTGGACAAACTTAGTTATAGGGTTTTAATAACATAATAATAAGATTAAAACATAGTAGGTTAAGAATTATACCACAAGCTCTTCGAAACAACCAACCGAATGCTCTTGAAGCTTCTCGATCGATGTTCTTGCGCCTTAGCAGGTGGTTTGGGGTTAATATTTCGTCGGTAGGGCAGTAAGGGCGATTAGGGTTTGAGTTTAGGTGATACAAGAGGCTTAGGGTTGCTTAAATAGGTGATTAAGTCGGTTTAGTGGCGTCAGTCACCCGCGCGCGGCCGCTCGGTCCCTGTGAGCGGCCACTCACAGGGCCTTGGCCCGCGTGCGTGGCCCGTTTCGTCACCAGACGTGTTTTTCTTCGACGCTTTCGCTATTTCGGACCGTAATAAGTGTAACCCCATGTGTTAAGACCCCAATCATCCTAATGGTCCACCTTTAACGATTTCTATTAACGTATTCGGTTTAAGTTCACATAATCACATTTGGTTTGCACATAGTTTCACCGAATATCACAGAGGCACATAATCGCAATCAATCCAAATCAGTTAACTCACTATTATTATACTTCATTATTCACCAACGTCCAAGGTTCACTAATCATGTATACAGTCTGGTAATTCCTCGAATTACCACCTTATGCAGTTATTAACTTACAACTATGTAACATGTGCCCTATCTAGCTAACCCTAGTTAAGTATAATGCAAGGAACGTAACTAGAGTTTAGTTAAAGTGAGAACCTGAAATTGCGGGGTATCACATCATCCCCAAGTTGAAAAGAATTTCGTCCCGAAATTCAGCAAGTAAACAATAAAGCCAGCTAGAAAAGTGTGCGCTTGGTTCCCGGATGTCACATCATCCCTAAGTTGAAAGGAATTTCGCCCCGAAATTCACTTTGAGCGAGCTGCTTTATGTTCGGCATTCGATCTATGCACAGGTTCAGGTTCAATAAAGAGGTGTGGATATTTAAGCCGCATCTGATCTCTGCGCTCCCACGTATATTCTGGTCCTAGACGGGAATTCCATCGTACTTTAACAATTGGTATAGTGCTTTGTCTGAGTTTCTTGACGCCCTACTCAAGAATCTCCACTGGTTCTTCCACGAACCGTAGCTGGTCGTCCACCTGAATCTCCTCCAGTGGCACTACCAGTGTCATATCCGATAGGCATTTCTTCAGGTTTGATACGTGGAATACATTGTGCACTCCACTGAGTTCATCAGGCAAGTTTAGCTGGTAAGCAACCGGACAAACTTTTTTGACAATCTCGAATGGTTCAACATATCGTGGGTTCGATTTTCCCCGTTTCCCAAAGCGTATCACCACCTTCCAAGGTGACACCTTTAACAAAACCTTGTCCCCAACCTGGAACTCCAAAGGTTTCCTACGCTTATCAGCGTAACTTTTCTGTCGATCCCGAGCAGCAGCCATCCGGTTTCTGATTTGCACTATTTTCTCAGAAGTTTCGTGCACGAGTTCGGGACCTGTTAGCTGGCTATCCCCAACCTCAGTCCAGCAGATGGGAGACCTACACTTGCGTCCATAAAGTGCCTCAAAAGGCGCACACTGTATCGAAGTGTGGTAGCTGTTGTTATAAGAGAATTCAATCAAAGGCAAGTGCTTATCCCAACTGTTGCCAAAATCCACCACGCACGCTCGTAGCAGATCTTCCAATGTTTGGATGGTACGTTCACTCTGTCCATCCGTCTGTGGGTGATAGGTTGTGCTCATATCTAAGCGAGTTCCCAAAGCGTCTTGGAGAGTAGTCCAGAAATGAGAAGTGAATCGCGCATCGCGATCCGATATAATAGAAGTAGGCACCCCATGCCTAGAGACTACCTCCTTGATGTAGAGATTTGCTAGTTTCTCCAGCGAGTCCGTTTCCTTTATTGCCAGAAAGTGTGCCGATTTGGTTAAACGATCCACAATAACCCAAATCATGTTATGGCCCGTTGGCGTTCTAGGAAGCTTTGTAATAAAATCCATAGAAATCCCGTCCCATTTCCGCATAGGGATTTCTGGTTGCTGTAGTTGGCCTGAAGGTTTCTGATATTCGATCTTAACCTTCGCACAAGTCAAGCACTTACTAACATAAGTGGCTATTTCGGCATTCATGTTTGGCCACCAGTAAAGAGTTTTAAGATCTTGGTACATCTTGTCCGAACCAGGATGTACCGAGTATCGAGAGGTGTGAGCTTTATCGAGCACCAATTGTCTGAGATCCCCAAAACGTGGTATCCAGACTCGATTCATAAAGTACTGAAGGCCATCTTTCTTTAGTTCCAAGTGCTTATCAGCACCATGTAATGTTTCAAGCTCGATGTTTTCTCCCTTCAAGGCCTCACCCTGGGCTTCACGTATCTTATTAGGAAGATTAGAATGAATGGTAAGTTGTAAGGCTCGCACCCGTTTAGGTTTTGTTTCCTTCCGACTGAGGGCATAAGCTACTACGTTAGCTTTCCCTGGGTGGTACTTGATGGCACAGTCGTAATCGTTCAGAAGCTCAACCCATCGACGCTGTCGCATGTTCAGCTCCTTTTGATCGAATATGTGTTGGAGGCTCTTGTGGTCAGTGAAGATCGTACACTTCGTCCCATAGAGATAATGCCTCCAGATCTTTAGAGCAAAAACCACTGCTCCTAGTTCCAAGTCATGGGTGGTGTAGTTCTTCTCATGAACCTTCAATTGACGTGAGGCATACGCGATTACCTTATCACGCTGCATCAGCACACACCCTAACCCTTGGATAGACGCATCACAGTACACTACGAAGTCCTCTATACCCTCAGGTAATGATAGTATAGGTGCACTGCAAAGTTTCGACTTCAGTAACTGAAAAGCAGATTCTTGGGCATCTCCCCACTTGTAAGTAATACCCTTCTGTGTCAAGGCGGTGAGAGGTTGAGCGATCTTAGAGAATCCCTCAATGAATCTGCGATAGTATCCCGCGAGACCAAGAAACTGGCGCACCTCAGTAGGAGTTTTAGGAGCCTCCCACTTTTTATTAGCATCAATCTTGGCGGGATCAACATGTATTCCTGCCTCGTTAACCACATGTCCAAGAAATTGGACGTCTCGAATCCAAAAGTCACATTTAGAGAATTTTGCATACAACTGCTCATTTCTCAATAGTTCCAAGATCAGCTGCAGGTGTTGCTCGTGCTCTTCCCTGCTCTTGGAATAAATCAGTATGTCATCTATGAACACTATGACGAATTTGTCCAAATAGGGCTTGCACACACGGTTCATTAGATCCATGAATACAGCCGGTGCATTAGTTAGCCCAAATGGCATCACCAAAAACTCATAATGTGCATAACGAGTTCAAAAGGCTATCTTTGCCACATCCTCCTCTCGGACTCTCAGCTAATGGTATCCTGACCTCAAGTCAATCTTAGAGTAGAAACTCGACCCTTGCAGTTGGTCGAACAAATCATCAATACGAGGCAAAGGGTAACGGTTCTTACCCGTCACTTTGTTCAACTCCCGATAATCAATGCACAAGCGAAAACTCCCGTCCTTCTTCTTAACAAACAGAACTGGAGCTCCCCATGGCGAAGAACTAGGTCTAATGAAACCCCTATCCAATAGCTCTTGGAGTTGAGTAGATAGTTCTTGAAGTTCGCCTGGTGCTAGGCGTTATGGTGCGCGTGCAACTGGAGCTGCTCCAGGCGCAAGATCAATTTGGAACTCCACCTGACGAACGGGTGGAAGTCCAGGTAATTCCTCTGGGAAGACATCTGGGAAATCTCGGACTACTGGGATGTCCTTAATCTTGGTTTCAGTTTCAGCTCGAGTGTCAGATATGTTAGCTAAAATGGCTGGACAGCCCTTACGAATACACTTCTGGCCCTTCAAATAGGAGATGATGCCCACCATGGCACCACCTCGATCACCCTGTATAGATAAAAGTTCTTCACTTGGGAGGGGAATACGAACAATCTTCTCCAGATGGAGAATTTTAGCATGCTGCTTGGACAACCAGTCCATGCCAACCACGAGGTCAAAGCTACCAAGGGTGATAGGTAAGAGGTTGATGGCGAACAGTTGCCCATTCAACTCGAGCTTACAGTCACGATGTATATGGGTTACCTCGACAAGCTTCCCATCAGCCAATTCAATAGAGTATGGGGTATCAAGAAGAGTAGGAACCATCCCTAATTGTTTACTAAGTTTTGATGACACAAAACTATAGTCCGCACCAGTATCATATAAAATAGAAGCAAGAGTGTCGTTCAAGGAGCACGTACCCGTCACGACGTTATTATCAGTTCTAGCCTCCCCAGAGCCAATCACGAATGCTCTCCCACGAGCCCCATTGTTGTTGTTCCTGTTGTTGTTGTTGTTTCTAGCATTAGTGGTGTTGTTGTTTCCCGTCCTATTACCACCACCGTTGTTGTTGTTGTTGTTGTTGTTGTTACCCCTGTTGTTGCCATTACCATTACCATTCAGCTGTAGACAGTTCCTCTTGAAATGATTCTCACTCCCACACTGGTAACAACCTTTACCACCACTCTGTTGTTGCCCCTGCTGTGCAGCCGGCGGATTTCCCGGGATATACATCCTACAGTCCCTCTGTTTATGACCCATCTTGCCACATAGATCACACTTAACATTGCCACACATCCCAGTGTGATGCCTATTGCACCTGTTGCACTTAGGTTGGTTCCCCTCATAACCTCCCTGAGAGTTGTTGCGGTTGTTACTACTGCCATGGTTGTCATGCCTCTTATTTTGTTGCTGCTGCTGACTGCCATTCCCTGAGGGTTTGCCAGATGCATTCTCCCACTTCCTCTTGTTATCATTAGTACCAGTTAATGAAGCACCACGAGGAGGTAACAATCCCTCTTCCACCTTCTGATCAGTCAGCTGATGGGCCATACGAATAACTTGCTGGATGGTGTTGAGGTTAGCAGCAGTAACCATGCTCTTGATTTGGGGCACCAAGCCCTTGATGTATAACTCGATTCTCTTGTAGGGCGGATTGGAGTAATTTGGGCACATCGCCACTAGTTCATGCGATCTGGTGGTATATTTCTCAATCTCCGATCCCACCATCTTTAGATTGAGATACTCAGTCTCTAACTTTTGGATCTCATCTCGAGGACAGTACTCTTCCTTCATCAGTTCCTTGAAATCCGCCCAAGGTGTTGCGTTAGCCACTTCCACACCTAGCATCTGCACTTGAGAGTTCCACCATGATAATGCCAAATCCTCGAGAGTAGCAGTGGCATATTTCACCCTGTCAGCTGGTGGACAGTTACACATAGCGAAGAAAGATTCTAGTTTTTCGAACCACCTCAGTAGCCCGACAGCCCCTTCAGATCCTCCAAAGTTCTGTGGCTTGCAGTCCATGAAGGACTTGTAGGTGCAAACTGGAGGGTGATGCCCAGGTTGACCTGAGTTACAAAAAGCGAAGAAACCACGAATGAATAAAAGAGCGTGACATTGGAGTCTAGAGGAAAGTTTAGAGCGAGATAGAGTTACCAGCTTGAAAAGTTGCGAGGGCTTCCACCACCCTGTTGTTGATAAGTGCATTCAACTCCGCTTGAGTCATGTTGATGTTGCCTCTCCCGTGTCCTCTTCCCGCCATAGTAATTCTACATTTACACTATACTCATGAGAAAACAATAATATGTCCCACATACAATCGTTCATATAGTACAAGTAAACTAGAATATAAATAACATGCGCGAGAATAGAATAAAGGAATCAATTAATAGTAGTAAATAAGAATCCAATCATAAGATAAACAATCCTCAAGTCTCACAACGATAAACAGAAGTCGTAATAAGAATGTATATGGAATACTAAGATAACAAGAAGATAAAAAGTAATCAATCATCCCCACGATCCATGGAGATACATGAGCCCTCATCCTCGCTCTCATCCTCAATCTCTATCTCCAGTGGCTCCTCCTCCTCAGGCTCAAGCTCTTCCTCGAGAGCCGCATCCATCGCTGCCCCGAAAGCATCAACTCCTCCTACTGCAGGCTCTTCCTTGGGATCCTCTTCTGGATCCTCCTCTGGGTCCTCCTCTGGTTCAACACCATTTTGAGCTAGAGCTTCCTCAAGCTTGTTACGGACCAGGGTCAACTCCTCCCTTAATAGTGCTGTCTCCTAAATAACAATTGACCTCTCATGTCTATCCTGTGCAGCTTCCTTATTAACCCTTTCCAATTCACCAAACAAGTGGTCGATTTCTCTTTCCATGCGTTTAATAGCCCCATCAGCATTCTGCCTCCAAGACTGAAATTGCCTTACAGCATTATAGGCATTCTCTAGCTCTGTATGCACGTGCCTAACCATCCCTGCCAAAGACCTCTACAAAGAGTCAATAATGGGAGGGACCTGAGCTGGCACTCCGTACCCTACAACCCACGAGTGCAGCATGTCTGTGAACCACACCCAGCGATTGGTATTCTCCTTCGGATTCCCTGCCTGAGCTGGTTGTTCATACGGGTTCAAAGATGTATTTTGCGAACTCCGAAGAGGACGATAAGATGAGTAATTACGATGAGCGGGGTTAGTCATGTTTTCCTGCAATACGTTAGATCAGTATACGTATCCAAGAAATAACAAGTAGTGTGCTGAGGATAGTGTGTGTACTAATACTTATGCTATGATGATTATAGACTAGATGCAATTCCTAGTTCACTATAACCAATGGCTCTGATACCAATCTGTCACACCCTCAAATTTCCACTGCGGGGTTTATACCGCGAGGCGCATGACAAACCAGGATCCCATAGCCATAAGTCACATGAACGACTCTAAATGCCCAAACCATTTAGTTCGTTTTTCTAAAACCAAGTTGAAAAGTTTTAATCAGACAAAATTTAGTATAGCGGAAGCGAATAAATAAAACAGTTAAATAAAGTCTGCGCAAAACACCGCGCCCAAAACCAGAAGTAAATAGTTAAATGTTTAAAAAAAATAATAGTTTAAATGTTTATTGTCCCATGACATATCATGATGCATGTCCTAGCCGTGCTCCATACCTAGTTACCTGCAAAAGCATGCTAACGTGTATCAACATAAAGTCGGTGAGTTTACAAAGTAAAGCAATTGAGTATATAAATGCACTAGTTTCCAAAACCACGTAACCAACTAAAAGCGTAGGTCCTCCAGACCAAAATGTTCAAGAGTTATCAGTTTAAGCGTGTCAGGGGTAGCTAACCAACTCATTGCAACTAAACAGAATTATTGGGACACCTTCAGTAACATAATAATTTGCCTCAATAACCGGTGTCTATCAACACCAGTTCTCAAATGTGGTCAGAAGTTCATGCCCGTGCCTCAAGCACCTCAAGCATGAGGTTGCTACACAACCTAATAGCGCTATCAACTAATACCCTTTCGCCTCCAGCGATTAACCAATAATACGCAAGGACTTTCCAAATGATAAAGTGTTTAGTTCACAAAGGACCACTAAGTTTTAAACTGATCAAAAACCCGATCCACACAAGGAATCGTAAACCCCACCCACACAAGGAGTCAAACCTGAGTAGTCCCAAACCAGACTAGAAAACGTTTACCAAAGTTGTCTCCACCCGAGACGCATGCTTTTGAGAAAAAAGTAGTGAAACTCACCTTAGTATGCAAGCAAATAAATCCAAACTCCAATAGGGTACACTACCGACTACCTAGTATAAGTGTCACTAAGTAAGTATATGTGTAATACCATTACACCATATAACCCGTTTGTCCAAGACGTTTAAATGTTCAAAAGTGTGTAGGTGACACCTAGTAATTCTACATGCATAAGTAAATCCTACGGACCCGTTGGTGAATATGTTGGTTACATTTAGTTTTACACTCCATATGCGTCAAATACAAGTGCCCATTCAAATACATATCAAACACATAACACATAAGACCTCAATTAGTCATGTAAACACATAATACACAATCTGCGTTTTTAGGACAGATTGTGCGTCACCAAAACTAATTTATTTAAAATACTAAATCAGTGAGTTAAACTCCCAAATTTATACTGAATATTCTTTGGGATTCGTTTAACAACCCATATTTTTTTTGTCTCAAAACCAAACACAAAAATTATTAAAATTCGTTCAACACAGCTATGTTCAGAAAACTTTCATAACAGGTCAGTTTAGTAGAAAAATTCCCAAACATTGTGTATTCATCCAAACGAAATGAATCCACTTGGAAAGGCCAAACTATTCCCATGTTAATCTTCTGTAAAAATTTCATAACTTAATTCTTTATAAAACTCGAGTTATGACGGTTTAAAGTCGACTCAGTTTGTTAACCCGAAATTCTGATATGACCTATTTTCAAAGAAAATTCCAAAAACGACTCAAACGACGTCCAAATCACTCGATTTTACCCATCATGAAAAGATAAGACCAGGTGTATTTAACCATGCAAAGAAAACATCAAAACCATCATGTTAAAGCCACATAACAGACCCTACAAGTTAACCTAAACATTCTGTCCAGATTTTAATCATGCATAAACCGTTATTTAAATGACTCACGTGTGCGTATAAATGATCAACAATCATCAACAATCATTACAAAACATTCCTAAGACCTATTAAGATCAGAATCTATCATAATACATGCAAGAATCATAACCCTAATGATCAACATATCAACAACTTGCGCAACAAGTAATCTATTACATCACTACTCGCCTATCATCATGTTTAACTCGTTAAATCTTCAAAAACATCAAGTTTTAATATTTATAAAAAGGTCTCAGACGTGGAAAACCTTAGTTATAGGGTTTTAATAACATAATAATAAGATTAAAACATAGTAGGTTAAGAATTATACCACAAGCTCTTCGAAACAACCAACCGAATGCTCTTGAAGCTTCCCGATCGATGTTCTTGCGCCTTAGCAGGTGGTTTGGGGTTAATATTTCGTTGGTAGGGCAGTAAGGGCGATTAGGGTTTGAGTTTAGGTGATACAAGAGGCTTAGGGTTGCTTAAATAGGTTATTAAGTCGGTTTAGTGGCGTCAGTCACCCGCGTACGGCCGCTCGGTCCCTGTGAGCGGCCGCTCACAGGGCCTTGGCCCGCGTGGGTGGCCCGTTTCGTCACCAGACGTGTTTTCCCTCGACGCTTTCGCTATTTCGGACCGTAATAAGTGTAACCCCATGTGTTAAGACCCCAATCATCCTAATGGTCCACCTTTAACGATTTCTATTAACGTATTCGGTTTAAGTTCACATAATCACATATGGTTTGCACATAGTTTCACCGAATATCACAGAGGCACATAATCGCAATCAATCCAAATCAGTTAACTCACTATTATTATACTTCATTATTCACCAACGTCCGAGGTTCACTAATCATGTATACAGTCTGGTAATTCCTCGAATTACCACCTTATGCAGTTATTAACTTACAACTATGTAACATGTGCCCTATCTAGCTAACCCTAGTTAAGTATAATGCAAGGAACGTAACTAGAGTTTAGTTAAAGTGAGAACCTGAAATTGCGGGGTATCACAAAGAACCTCTAACCATGTCTTATACTTATATGTTATCCTCATTACGGTTAAAGGGAAAACCCGGAAGGGAAAGACCTCTAACCATGTCATGATTGAACATTATTTCATTACAGTAGCTATTACATATGGGTTGCACGCATTTGTTTATGGTATTATTTATGTTAGGATTATGGAAAAGCATAGCACCCTAGTGTAAGGTAAATCGATGATTACGGTCCGGAACTCAATCATGGGTTTACAGGTACATGAGGGTGGTGTGTAATCCTATTTAGGCTGTTGGTAGACAATCAGTACGAGTCCAAAGTATCGGGAGTGTGGTGGGTTAGCTGCGGTACACCCTATATATAAGCATAAACGATACTGCGGGAGCGGACTAGGAGTCTGACCAAGAACCTACCCATTACTACATCTTCATTAGATCATTGACTAGTAGTTAGCATTGTCGATAAGAACATTTGTACACGAGTTTCAATTCGTCTTCCTAGAGTCTTTCTCTTGACCATCCACACAGAAAACTAAAACTTTATATACTCTTACACTCTCGGTTATTTGGATTCTTGTTGCATACTCTAACAACGCTCAGTTAGAAACCTTTCTAAAGTAGGGAGACTGCCTTCATTAGTACATCTGCCCCTCACCCATTACACATTCCCAAAACTTTTCTCATTTAAACTCTTAACTTTCTAACTTCGGGTCAACTGTCAAAAGATTTTGAAACTTTTACTTTGGGTATTAGACAACTACTTTAAAATTTATCAAAACATAAATGATGTGATATATATTTTTATTTTAAACCTACTTGCCTTTTTACAACACATTTTGTTTCATAAAAACCTCCACTTGAAAGGCATTTCGGGACAAAATTTTCTAAAGTAGGGAGACTGTAACATTCGCAAATTTTCTAATAAGTTAATTATAACTTTGGGGGATCTAAAGTGACAATAATCCATAGTTGAAAATCGCTTAAACCATATACTTTTTTTCGTAGCGTTTGGGGTAGTGTTGTAACACCCTAATTTTCAAAAACATAAATAATAATAATAATAATAGTTATGAGTTGACGATTACATTGATATGAAACAATTATTATTAGAGTTCTAATTTGTTTAGATATATCTTGTAGTTCTTAAAAAAATTATAATTTTGAAGTCAATGAATTTTAATAACGTATGTAGTATTCTTAAAAGTAATTTTGTTTTCTTAAAAGCATTTTTAGAAAAACTTTAATATGTCATTTAAGTAAATATGAAACTCTTGAAAATTAATTCCATGAATTATTAAGTTTCTTTTTAGTTATATACAAGAAAGTTTTTGTTAAAGTCTATTTATATGAAATAAAATGATAGCATTCAAAGGAGAAGTTTCATTTCGAGAATTGTAACCGATGATCACTTCAATTATAAAACTCATTTTTTTAGACTTTACTAGTAGACAAACCCTCTCCACATTATTAGTATACTAGACTTTTGCCCGCGTTTACACGCGGTTCACCAACGTACAATTATTTTGAGTGGTAAAACGTAAAAAAATATAGTAGGAATATTTTATTAAAATTTAAAAGAAACCAATACACATTTTATTCAAATATCACTAAATATTTCTTTATACATCACATTTTTTGTTTTAGTCTTGACCTTCCCATCAGCATCAAGTATAAGTAACTTCACACCTGCCCTGCTTTTAACTCTTGACAATGCGACATAAAGTTGGCCATGTTAGAATACAGGGTATCTTAAATACAATCCAACCTTCGATAGAGACTGTCCTTGGCTTTTATTGATGGTCATTGCGAAACATAGGGATATTGGGAATTTGCGCCTTTGGAACTTGACTGGAATCTTGTTATCAGATGGTATCTGAGGAGTATTATCTAGTAAAAAATAAATAGTAGTGAAAAATATTCCTGATAAAATGTTAAAAGTAAGACACTATTTGAGCCAGATCATTCAAAATTCGAATTAAATGTTATAATTAAATCTAATTGGTACCATTATAGATATTAAAATATGAAATTAAATTGTTAAATAGAACATTTAATATTTGAATATTTATAAAGTTTAACTGAAATCTATCAATTTAAATTCTTGTACCTCATTTGAGAAATTTATAACTAAAACTATTCTTTGTTAAATTTCAAAACTATTATTTGTTAAATTTTAAATATATTAGGAAATCTCTAATTATAATATCTCTATTTTAATGATCATAGTAGGATTAATTGTTACAATTATGAATTTAAATTCAAAATTTGAAATTTTTTAAATATTCAGATCAATAAAAATTTGAATTAAATGTTATAATTAAGTCTTATTGTTATGATTATTATCCAAAATTTAGATTTTTATAAAGTTAAAAAAATTTAAAAATTAAAATTATAGATATCAAAATATGAAATTATATACTTAAATAGAACATTTAGTATTTGAATATTTATAAAGTTTAATTGAAATATATCAATTCAAATTCTAGTAAACAAAATTTGAAATATTCAAATCTCTTAACAATTTGAATTAAATATTTTAAATGTGTTAGTTAAATCTAAATATAAATGTTAGCATAAATCTTAAATTCAAAATTTTAAGATTAAATATTTAAATAAAACATTTAGTATTCAAATATTTTTAAAGTTTAACAGAAATCTATAATTTCAAATTCTAGTATTTAATATTTTAATTTTTACTTGTAATCAATTTGAAAAACTTACAACCAAAATTATTAATTGTTATATTTTAAATAAATTAGGAAATCATAATTTAAAGATAATAAATAGGTGTAATGGTTACCATTATTAACTTTAATTCAAAAGTTTATTTTTTTTAAGATTAAGTCATTCAAAATGTGTAATTAAAAGGATAATTAGTATGTGTAAATTCATACCATTATTAAACAAAATTTGAAATTTGAAATTTTGTCTAATTCGAAATTAAATATTTCGAATTTTAATTTGAAATTTGAAATTGATAATTCGTTATTTAATTGATTACCAATATAAGTTAAACTAATATTAGGATAATATAGGGCAATTAATAGGATCAATTAATGTATTAATAAAAGTTGTCACAACTTATGTAGGGACTTTGAATCATATTAACTGTGTAAATAAAAGGATAATTAGTATGTGTAATTTCTTACAATTATTAACCAAAATTTTAAATTTTGTCAAATTCGAATTTAAGCATTTCGAACTTTAATTTGAAATTAGAAATTAAAAAATTGGATATTTAATTGATTACCAATATAAGTTAAACGAATATTAGAATAATATAGCACAATTAATATGAACAATTAATGTATTAATTGGAGAGTTGACACTACTTTGAATTTTATTAAATTTGTAATTAAAAGGATAATTAGTATGTGTAATTTGTTACCATTATTAATCAAAACTAAAAAAATTGAAATTCTGTATAATTCGGATTTAAATATTTTGAATTTAATTTGAATTTTGAATTTCAAAATTCAAAATTTAACTTATTACCAATATAAATTACACTAAATTTAGAAAGTGAGTAATTTTCTCATTCTCATTTATTAAGGTAAATTTTTAAATTTAGAAAGGGCATAAATTGTTAATATATAATTATTATTAATGTGTATTTATTATCTACGAAAAATATGAAATTTTCAAATTTAAATTTTTTTAAAAAGTCGAACAATTGTTTATATGGTAAAATCTTTGATTTTGGAATGGGCGTAAATATAGTTAATATATAATTAGTTTACAAAAAATTAGGTTTTGATTAATATACAAAACATAATTTAAAAAAAGTAAAGCATGGATAATTATAAAAAAGATTTGAACAATATAGAAAAGTAACCTAGGAAATTAAACAATTAATGAACAAAATAATAAGTAGAAGGAAAACTTACAACAGATTGAGTGGCGTGCCTACAACAATTGATTTTGTTTCAAGAAAGACCCATCACTTTTACGTTTAAGGCAGATTGGAAGAACGATCTAGTTTCAAAAGAAAAGGATATAGTAGATTAATCTTCAAGATCTTAAAATTGGATGTATAAAACACACATAATACAACTAAATCAGAAGTTTTAAATCATACCATAAAATTATATCCATATTAAATAATATCATTCAATTCTATATCCCCATAAATCGGAAGTTTTAAATCATTCCATAAAATTAGAAGCTTGAAAATAGGAAAGATCATAGATTCTTTTTAAAAAAATTAAACCACTTTCCGATTTTGACACGCGGAAGTTTTAAATCATTCCATAAATCATCCCGATTTTGAATGTAAAACGGAAATTTAATGAGTTCCTAATTTACGTCAGTTTCCTTTCTCATTCTCATTTATTTAAAATACAAAAAAAAAAACTGATTATTAATTATTATTGTTAATCAATTAAGTTGACCTCGTGATTTTTAAAATTCAAATATAGTAAATTTTAATAATAAATCTATTACACCAAATGTGGCAACAAACTTGGTAACTCAACTAATGACAATAATCATAAACCAGACCAATCCAAACCCGCAAACACTATCCATGTCTAATCAACCGATATTGAAGATCAAATCCTATTATCCAACCATTTCACAATCTTATTTCTGCATAACATAATATTGAAAACCATAATTAGATTAAATCATATGAAAACAGTAAATATGATGAGAGAAAAAAACACAATGTGTTTCTACGATAATTCAGCAAGTTTGATAATTAGGATAGTTTTGAATCATAAATGCCTTTTCCCTTGTTGACTCTCTTCATAAAAAAATCAAACCAAAATTGAAACAATTTTCACAACAAAAATCGAATGTCCATTGACCTTCATTAATTCCCTAATTTGTTTTGGTGTAGCAACTGCAAAGAAAATATGTTACTAATTTCAATATGATTTGTAAGTACATATATAATTTAAACAAAAAAAACCGTATGCTTATACATTCGTAAAAAAAATCATCGGGTGAGATTCGTTTAGCACAACCTTAAAAATTTTACGTTAATATATTTAACTTAATAATCAAGTCAATTAACAATGAATATTAGGAAAAAGATAATAATAATTATACCATTGGCACCACCAATTTGTTGAAGAACATGGAGAAACCTTCGGTGCAATTCCGGAGACCAACACATTCTTTCTTTCTTATTAGACCGTCCTCTACCTTCATCGGTGCCTCCACCGCCGTGGCTGCCACCGCCGCAACCACCTTTTGTGTCCGATGACGAACTGATAGCCATTTTTTTCTCTTCAAAAGGATGAAAACTGTCATACCCATTTTTGCGTTCCTTCCTAGTCAACTTCTTCGTAAACAAATCCTAAAAGAAATCGAGACATATTAATAAAAATCCAGTCTTCAATCAAATTAAATAAAAAAAGAGTATGTCCACTTACCTCTTTAATTGTCATTCATGTTCTAAATTGGTCAGATCTTTCGGTACCTGTATGTTATAAGAATCACTTAAAAATGTATACATGGAAAAGTTTTTACAAAACAGAATAACACTAATCGCCCACGAAAGTTAATAATAATCATATCAGAAAAAAAAACGAAAACAAAAACAAAGATGAAAGACGACTTTGTGTTACAGAAGAATGGAATAGAGAGATACCTTGAAGGAGAGTATATGAAGGAGATGGATGATCGATGATGGGGAACATTCAAAATTCGATTCATGCTTATTAATTTGGGTTCTTTACATTGGAGTGAATAAGAAAATTAGGAGAAAGAGAGAGGAAATTAGGTGAAAGAGAAAGAGAAAGGTAATTATAATTGATTGACCACATTTAATTGATTGACCACATTTAATGATTGATTTTTGTGATTTTTGATTTAAAAAAATGAAAATTTTATAAAAACTCACAAGGTGCCATGTGGCTTAATGAGAGGAGGAGAGAGGATTGCTAGGGGTGTGAGAGATTGACAAGTGTACAAAGGGGCTTTAAAATATTAGATGTATAGATATTACAATGAAAATGGTTGTTACGATATTCAAACATTCGTTAGAGCATTTGATAAACTTGATCATATGACTAAAGGTTCAAGCATTGTTCTTTGACTCCCTTTGATTGTTTTTGCAAGTTCATCTAAGACAATGTGAGTATTACTTATCCCCTTTTTCGTTTTTCACACTTTTGGGGTGATTCATGCACACTTATTCAAACTTGCAAATTTACATACACATACTTTTGATCAATTACAATTCAGATACGTGTCTTGTTTATTTTCATGCTTGTGTTTGAAAATGAACGTAACTTACATGCTTATACTTAAACTTAGACATAACTTCGGTTATGGTGCTCTATCAGACATAACTTCGGTTATGGTGCTCTATTAGACATGACTTCGGTTATGGTGCTATATCAGACATGACTTCGATCGTGGTGCTCTATTAGACTTTACACGTGTTGAGATGCTCTATATACTTTTGGGAACTCTATATTCTTGAATTCTTATTTGTTACTTACATGTTTACATAACGCATTGATATCACATGACACGTGAATTGTACGTTTTATAAACTTATACTATATGTACTAAACTAAGTAATGTTCACCAACATTATTGTTGACAAAATTATTTTCGTGCATGTTTCAAGAGAAGCTTGCTTGATGATCACATAAGGATTTGGACTTACTTAGTAAAACCAGAATTTTGTATTGCTTGATTTCATTTGTAACACTGTTTGAAACTTTAATTTGGTATTTAATAATATTTCAACTTTATTAGTGCCATGAGCTTATGAACAATCGTCACTACGTGGCACCCTGATGTTTCCGCCATCGGTTGGGGTGTTATAGTTTAGCCCAAGGTGGATATCCAATTAACTCAAAACACTTGTCAATTAAATGACCCACCTTATTGCAATGTGTACACTTAAGACTAGGATTATAATTCTTTGTTATTCTTTTTGAAAAATCCACAGACTGATTAGATTTAGACACAAAACCCATAGGTTGACTTTTCTTTGAACTATTACTAGAGTTTCTATGAGATTCTTCCCTAGAAACAATAGCAAAAGCTTCTTTAACACTAGGTAAAGTATCTTTAATCAGTAAACTAGTCCTCACAGTTTGGTACACATTGTCTAACCCCATAAGAAATTGCATCAATTTAATCATACTACTAAAGTTATTAAATACCCTAGCATCATTGCAGGTACAAGTAGGTAATTGCAGGATTTGATCTAACTGTTTCCACATAATGTTCAATTTATGGTAATACCCAGAAACAGACATACCACTTTGAGTAAAAGAATTAATTTTCTGGTACAAATCAAACATAACTGACCCATCAACTTTATCATAAGTTTCTTTTAACTCAGTCCAAACATCACAAGCTAATCTAGAAAACACATGACCCATATATAATTCTTCACTAATAGAGTTAAGAATCCATGTTAACACAATTGAATTACACCTATCCCACTGTCTAGCCAAAACAGGATCAGTTTCAGACTTAACACATGATTTGTTAATAAAACTTCATTTATTTTTCACTTGAAGAGCAAGAGTTAGACTATTAGCCCATACAGAATAGTTTTCTAATCAATGTTTCATTTTCCCCACCATCGGAAGCATGTAAATACAAAGGATTACTAACATCTAATTTACTGATCAATGTTTCATTTACCCCACCATCCCCATTACCACCTAATAGAATAGGACCATTAGGCCCTCCTACTTGTGGTTCCTCATTATCAGCCATGATATACACTTATTACACAACCAAGAACACACAAGCAGTCAGCCAGCAGTAAAACACCCAACAATCAAACCAACACAAATCAGAAAACAAACAAACAGCCTAACAATGTTCAAGAAATCAAATTAAAAACACACAACGGCGAAGCCTCGCTGGTGATCCAGATAGCCGGTTCCTCAAATGGTACCGACCCAGGTCCTCACGAGGGAGCCTCCTAATCTAGACACATCCTAAAGCTAAACAAGGACTCAGCCCTGAACAATCGACTCCTTAGGCAAACTCTAAAAAAACAGTAATTATATGGAAAGATCTCACCAAATAGGCCCAAGTTAGGGTTCGCCAAACCCTCAATCGTGTAACCTTCACTTAGGGTTAAACAGATCATGGGTGCAACTGAAGCAAACAGTAAAACTCCAATCCTGCAATTAGCAACAATCCCTAACACCAAGATGCAAGGGTCCAACCAGTCGTTCTTGAACCAATCAGCATCAGCGGAAGACGAAACCCAGAATACAACAAACAATCAGTATCAGACCCGATCTAACCTAGAGCTCTGATACCACGTCAAAATACAAGATACCAGAAGAATACTTTTATTGAAAATAAACTCAAAACTAAAGATTACAACTCTAGAAGATAAAACCAACTGATTACAAACAAATACTGGAAAACTCTTTACAAAACAACTATAAAACTATCTAAATGGTAACTAGACTTGATCACTTTATCAGATTCGAAATGAGTATGATAATGACACCTTACAAACCCCAGACGAAGATGAGAGTGAAAAGAGATCAAAAAATGTGAACGACTGAAACTGGTAACAGTTGTGATACCAGCTTCTTTTATAAGCCAAGAATTAGGCTCTAGGAGAAACACATCCGAGCCTCTAGATGACGTCCATTTATAACAAACAACACAACAAGCAATGATCTCCGCCATTGATAACTATGTCACACGGATTGCCAAATATACCAGCCAAGAGACTGGGCTCTTGATTGAACGACTGGGCCTTGTGTACAACTTGGGCTTCCTGGACTCCTTGCATAAATCAGCAACTCTACAAATGGGCCTGCCAACCTTTAGTCTAGCAATACTCCAGTCCACTACTCCAGTCCATTTAAACCTACAATTTTACTTATGCAAAATATTATTTATTTTGTAAATATTAATAAATTAAATTAAACACATATTTTGAATATTAAGATTGAAAATATATATCATATTTTAACACACTGGCTCAAAGGTCAAAATTTATTTTGAAATGTTACTTAGGTAATATATATATATATATATATATATATATATATTATGGCATCTCCACGTCTTTTGAAAGAACCCTTATCAGGCCCATTTGGCTCGCTTCCAAATTTCCGTCCAGATGTCCGGTTTTCACTTCAAATTCCTAGGTGTCGGGCAATAACCTATTTAAATCCTATCTATATACGACTATAAAATGGGTTCTGGATGGGTAAAATTGTCATTTCATATTCATTTAAATGGGTAAAAATGTAATTTCATTTAGTCACCAAGAGAAATTTAATACAACTATTAAATCAACTTGTTTAACCTATTAAAAGTAATTAATAATGGTATTAAAACCATTGAAGCATTTGAAAAGTTTAACATCATTGCATAGAAGATTTTAGAAAATTTATAATACTAGTAGGAACCCGTGCGTTACGACGGGGCTGCACGATGTTGGCTATATATAATTGGCATGTATGTAATTGGTATGTTTAGTTACATCTTCTTCAATCGTCCACGGGCCTCTCTTGACACGTGATTTATCACAATACAGAAGTCGTCTTCCCATCAATTAATTATAAAATTATAAAGACAAACACATAGTAGATGGGAATATGGGAATGGTGGTGGTTGATGAGTCCCAAAATTAGCAGGTTTTATATACATGTTTTCACCTAATTATCACACAAATTCATGTTTTTATCTTGTTATTGTCACAGTTTGTTTCCTTTTGATGATAATTGTAGGTATTGAAGGTGGAAAGAGAAAAGAAGTGAAAACCGGCATAAAAGACAAGGATTTGAAGACTTTCGAAGATGATCCAGATGAAGCACGGCCGCGCTCAGGACCATGCACAGTCGTGCACTTATCCCAGGTCGACCAATCAACATTTCCAAGTCAGCAGGAGGCAAACCGAGCTTTACTGAAGTGCACGGGCGTGTTTCAATGCAGCATGTTCTCTAAGGCTCAAACCGACCAAGACTGACAAGACGGTTACACATAACAGACAGCACGGGCGTGCCACATACATTGGCATGGGCGTGCCAGCCCTGGTACAGACAATTCTGTGCGAAAGGACTCTGCAACAGTATGTGCTGTCGAGTAGGGGCGTGCCAGACCTATTTTGCCTATAAATAGAGGCCTCCATTCCATATTTTGGGCATCCCTTTTCACCTGAGTTTCTCTCACACTTCAGCCATCTTTGGGGTCTTGCAAGTGACCTTTGGTGCTTGGGATCACTCCATAAATACTTGGTGATTGAGAGTTGAGAGAGACATCACTAAAACTCACCCAAACCACCCTCTTTAATCCCCGTTACACTCACAACTATGTGTTCTTCAAACACCCCCTATAGTGTGCTAGATGTAAAGCCAATGTTTGGCTAGATTAGTTAAGTGTTGCTAGGGTGATGACTTATTTTGGTATGGATTATATAGTTTTTATTTGTTAAGTGGTGTTGTGTTCTTGTTAAATTCTTGTCATTTAAAACCTTGTTTGATGAATTAACTAACTAATTAACTAGTCTTTGGTCTTGTGAGTGTCTTGATAGGAAGTGGGAGGACTTAAGAGTGTACCCATGGTGTGTAACAACCCATGCACTCTTGAGCTAACCTAATCCCGCGAGTAGTGAGTAGCCCACTTGTGGGTAGAAATACATACACTTAGTGGCTTAATCCTCTACTATCAAAGATCTCATTTAGGGTCGGTACGGTCTTTATACTTGGTCCTAGTGATAAGTCAAACCTTAGTTTTGCGACTTAACTTCATTGTCCATGTGAAAGCTTTGGTGCAAGTTAAGGTTTGATGAACCCATGTTGAGAGAAAACGGTCTTTATTTTCTCTCATAATTATACTAGCACACAGTTAGTGATAGACCACTCACTTTATATAATAGTTAATTGGTTCAAGTAAAGGATGCACGTGTGCTGGTTAGTCACGACTCTTTTATGAAATCAAGTGGTTTCTTGTTCGGTCATGCTCCGGCCACTGGCAAGTTGTCCACAAAGGTTTTGAGTGATTAGATGTCTTTATTGCAGCTTTGGGAGTTGGATCATTCGGGGTAGGGTATACACAGTCTTGAGTAGTCCGTCTGTCATTGTTGAGAGGTGAGCTTACCAGTTCGGGAGACCCTCACTTTAAAACAAGAACACAGCCCGTCTTGCGAAAATAGACACCTCTGGAGAATGCGGTAGCAACTCCAAGTTAAGCATAAGTGCGCACTTGTTCACACCACTTAACTAAATAACTACTATTAATCCGTCCCAAGATTAAGTTGGATCCCGAAGCAACACTTTGTTTGGTATTGATTTTTACTCTAGTCACTCTCATTCTTTTTCTTTATTTTATTCTATCTTTCTTTTTTATTGCAGCAACTTAGGACTGAGTAGGGGAAGTCGCATCTTAGGGTTTGATACTCAGTACTTGCTATAGTCTATATACGCCCGATAGGTCCACTTGCCTATCGTGTGGGTTTAGAATAATCAATAGATATCGTTTTACTTTTATAAATTTAAAACTTAGATAAGTGTCCTAATTTTAAGGTCTCATTTAATTACCCTTTTCACCAAGTCTTGACACTTCTTTCGGGAAAGTGTTAGTTTTAAAAAGGACGTTTAAAAAGACCTAATCCACACGACATCAGTGGTGATGCAAGTTTTAGAAGAATTCATATGATGAGGGGGTGTGAGGGACATTTAACAATGCCCAGGCAACAAAAACATATAGAATTGACTTCCTGCTGTGCATACTACATGCATGATCACCTCATGCATTACTTTATGTATACTCCATAGATCAAATGCAAAAACAAAACAATTATGTCTAGAATAATATCGTTACGTGGTAAGTTTTTTTTTACTAATGAAGTTAGACTAATCATTGACTGCAGGATGTGTTCGACTTACGACATTTCATAAAGTGATGACCAAACCATGAAAATTGAATAGGGGTAGACTCCAATACATATGCATCTAATTGTGCTCCAGTGGCGGACATATAGTATGTGTTGGGGTAACGCCCGCTACCCCTCAACTTTTCCGGCATAGTGTATTTTTTATTTATTTTTTTTTTACGTTTTTTTGTGTTCCGTTACATCTGAATTTATATAACGTTACCCATCAATTTCTTTTAAAACTCAAAATATTCTGAAAGTTTTATTATTAGCCCGAAATAAGAAAGATAAAAGCCCATAAATCCATTACCATTTACTCATTTTATCTATTATATATAAGATTGAAGCCCATAAGGCTTAAGCCCAATTGGTTTGCTTAACGTTTAAATTGGGGAAAAAAAACTAGGGGTGCAAACAAGCTGAATGAGCTCGAGCTCGTTTAATTTATGAAAGCTCGAGAACCGCTCGATTGGAGCTTTGTTTCTAAAGCTTGAGCTTGGCTCATAGATAGCTTTTTCAAGCATGAGCTCGGCTTGTTTATTATTTATTAAGTAAATTGTATTGATTATAATTATTATTTTATATATAATTTAGTTATTTCTCATAATTTGATAAATAATAATTATTATTATTTAAATATATATTTAATATATTAATTAAAATTTATATAAATAGTGGGCTCGTTTAGGCTCGAGTAGCTAGACTCGTTTGCACCCATGGAAAAAACAAACAAAAAGAAGCCACGTCAAACAAAACTGTCGAGAATAAGTATTAGGCGACCCTACCTGCAGTTACAACCACCAACGGGACCCACCTTCAATCCTTACTTGGCGCTCGCGCCTTTGATTTCTTTGTCTTGCGATAGTGCAACTTTTGCACAATGCTTTGGTAGATATGATTGGTTAGAGTACAACATTAAACAAGAAAATTCATATTTCTTATCTCGTTACTTGTTTAATGAAAGTGTTGGTAATCAAGGAGGAAGAGATACTTATGCACAATACTCTAATTTGTGCAATTGAAAGGGAACCTTTTGATAAAGCAAAAGCAGACGATGTAATTACTCGCTTTCAAAAACCTAAGAAGAGAAATCTATTAGCTATGTGTTTAAATTTATTTATTATCGTGTTTTTATTTTGTTTGATGACTCCACGATAAAAAAATTGAATGTTACCCCTAAACTTTTAGTCTAGATCCGCCACTGTTGTGCTCTAGCAATTGACCTAAATAAAAGGACTTGGAGTCGTGCTCATGTAGACCTAAACTTCGGAATGTCAAGGAAAAGCAACAGTTCATGGTAAGTTTCAGAGCTGAAAATGCATAACAATGTAAACAATAAAAGGACTTCAAAGATATTATGGCGCTTTTTGATGAAATTAGACTACAGCACTACAATGACAAACCAACAAAAAACAAAGACTCTTGATTCATTCAATCAAAGACTCTTGTATAAACCCACGAATCAAAATCTAATTAGAAATAGTTATCCAAAATTACCAATGACATGACGATCGTAGAATGAAAGATGAGCGACAAACTTAAATTAGAACATATTAGGGTTTGATTGGAAATTTTTGTTTATGGGGCCAACATTTGAAAAAGGAACATGCAAATGTATTCCAAGAACCGTTGGTTTCTAACGTATGGATTAACTGATCCTATGAATGCAATTAAGAACACTATCATTAATGCTTGGAATCATCGATCTGGATCTATAACTGTACGATGGCATCTTAAAGAATTTAAACAGACGCGTCTCTGTTAGGAGTGTGGATGCGTGAAGCACATGTTCTACATTTAGCTTTAAGACTTGTTTTATTGGCAAATCATATAGATAACCATAGTAGATATATTTATATAGATATATATATATATATACATATATAGTTGTTGTTGTTGTTGCTGTTGTTGTTGTGCTGCTGTTGTTGCTGTTGTTGTTGTTGTAGTAGATTTTTTTAGCAAAGTGGTAGCATAAATTTTAAAGAAAGTACATAATTTACTTATAGTTTTATGTAATATTTGTGTAATTTCATAACATACCAATTACATACATGCCAATTATATATAGCCAAATATCGTGCAGCCCCGTCGCAACGCGTGGGTTCCTGCTAGTTTGAAATGGTTAGAGATAAACCATTATGACAATCGTTTCAAAACTTATTGGTATATATATAAAATAAACCGTTTCTAACACGCTCGTTAGAAAATTTAAACGTCTACATAAAACGGTGTTAACTTTGATTTTTCTAAAATAAACCCATTTCAAACTCGCTCGTTAGAAACCATAAAAGTTTAACCCAACCGTTTCATTGTTGATTATTTTGGTTTATTTTGTACAATAATATTTTCTAACACACTTGTTAGAAAATGTAAAACTCGTTAGAAATGTAAACATCTTATTTGTCTTTACAAAATTATTAATTTCTAACACTCTCGTTAGAAAAATAAATATTAAAGTTTAAAAATTAAACTTACGATTTTGTAAATAGTTATTTCTAATACGCTCATTAGAAATGTTTTATGACACATTATTCTCTCCACGCCATCGATTCCAACCTGTATGTTAGAAATACATGTTTCGGAACCTTTTATTTCGAAACTATTTACTAATACTGTCGTTAGAAAATGTAAACATTTCAAAAACTTTGAAACCATCTATATAAGATGCTCACTAGAAAGAAAACATTCGCAAATGTTTTTTACATGGGTTTACAAATGTTAGGATCTGAGTTTGATTGTTTTGATTGTTTAAGTAAATGAATAATGGAAGTAGATAAACTATAAATGGAAAGTGCAGCCGAATGATAAACTATAAATCAAAACAAGAGAATAATTGTTTTAGAATCGTAAGCTTTCATTTAATGGAATGATTACAGACGATTACAATTACTCCCCCTCAGCCTGATCACTCGTGTAAGTTTGTCTAAGAGAATGTTTTGAGTGATGAATAGAACAGTACATGCACTGTTCTATTTATAGACAATCTAAACTACTGATGACCTAAGCTGACGTCACCTAAGACAGTGACCTCTAACAGAATAACAACATAAAACATCTGATGACACAAATAACTATTACATTGGAAAACTTTGAAAGGCAAACAGCTGATAGGAAACCTTTGATGGTCTTGAATCATCTGTTGGAGCCTAAGTGCTGTTGGCTCCAACACACCATTAATCTTCAGTACTTTGATCAGCAGTTGTTCTTCATCAGACCTTTGATCAGCAGTTGTTCTCTATCAGACCTTTGTAACAGCAGTTGTTCCAGCAGTTGTTAGGGTACAGCAGATGTTAGGGTCAACAGTCTTTTGGGAGAAGTAACTTGTAAATGCTATTCTTATTAAGGATCAATTGTGTAGTATATTTTGGCTTTCCAATCAACTGTTCTTCTCCAGGTCCGCAGACCCAACAACAAAAATTATGTCTTTTCTAATACGCTCATTAGAAATTTAGTATTTCAAAACGTCTAAAAACATGTTAATATTTGTTATTGATCTAGTTTATCTAAACACGACACAAAACCTATGAGCCCAAAAAAACTTGAATCTTCGTATTAAAGATTTCACTCCAATCATAAGTTTAATCCGATTCGGTGTACCCAACATATTTCCAAAATAAAAACATTTAGAAACTTTTGCGAACCAAAAAATCTTTAAGAAGAAGGTTTTAAGATTGGTTCTCAATCTACCCAAAAGTTTGTTTTACTAATCTGTTTAAGTATGTTAGAAACTTACATTTAAATCGAAGACGGAATCATCAACGTGAACCGGGCTTGTATTTGACACAATTCCCTTACACAGATTCACGGTCTATTCCCGGGGTACACCGGTTCTTAACAGTGGTGGTGCACTGCCGGACTTGCACAGTTGTCTGAAAGATAATTGGACATCGATTGAGTTTGTTTTCTATGTATATGTGTGTTTGGGTATTTCTTTTTTCTATCTTCTCAAATGAGGCACAAAACCCCATTATATACGAACATGGATGTATGAAGAGTCTTCTTAATTAGAGACTTAATTTGAGACATAAAGACTCTAATTAAGTGACATAAAATCTCTAATTGAATGAAATAAAACCTCTAGTCAAAAACATAAAACCTCTACTCAAGAGTTTAGTTTGCCCTTTGAACTGTAAATCCTCATCAGGCTTTCTCTGATTTGCCATTTGAACTGTAATTCAAAGCTCAATGAGAAGAAGTCTTCTGCATCTCTTTCAAGCTCTAAGTTTAGCAATGTTTGGAGATCATCTGCACATAGGCCATGTGCATCATCCATACTCAACTTTTGGGCTTCTCCATCTGATCTGAGCAGAGTCAATTCATGGTTGTCTTTGTTGACCTTCCATTTTAGAAATTCTGAACCAGAGGATCTGTTGAGCTGCAAATTTATTTTTGATGAGTTTGGTGATGGAGGTCTCCCAATGAGTTTCCTGAGTTCTTCAGTTGTGGGATCAGAGAAATAATGTACTTGGTTGAAGAGACCCTCTTTTACAAATGTATCAGCAAACTTCTTCTGGTCTTCTTCAGACATTTTCTTCTGTTTCTTGAACTGTCTCTTGGCAGCAACAGATAGGTTAGAAGTATCAAGCAAGTTGTCAAATGTAAAGGCCTGTTGGGGTCTCTTAACCATGGGAGCATCTGAGTAAATTGGTTTTCTGGGCAGTGTAGGATCTTTCTTTCTATTCTCTTCCAACTTCTTGTATGTTTCAACCAGCCTTAGCTCAGCCCATCTTGCAAGTGACTTCATCTACCCATATTTAGCAGCTACAATTTCTTCTCTCATCCTTTTGAAATTCAAATCTCTGATTGGATCTCTTCCTTTCCTAAAATCAGGGGCAGAGATTTTCATTTGGGGATTTTTAGCCATTTCTTCAATTCTCATAAGTTCTTCTTGAAGAGCATGAGTGGTCCAGCCTGCAAACTGTTTCTTGTTTGCTTTGTAGGGCATGGTTTCCAACATCTGGTCAAGAATAAATTCCCTTACCACCCTTTAAAAATCATTGCTGAGAGGCATGGTGGACATGGAGTTGCTCAGGGTCTTAGCAAATTCTTCAATCCTTCTCAGTTTGCTAAGCTCTGCTAAATAGATGCCCTGAGCAGTCCTGTCATCTTTCCCTTTAAATCTCTCCTTGATGATCAAATCAGCCTGTTCAGTTTTGAATATTATAAATTGATCTATATTTCTAGGAGCAGGGAAATTTGGAAGAGATGGAAAAGATCTTTTGGATGGATCCTCAGTATTGTAGAAGGATTGCATTTCCCCCTTGAGTAGATCAAGCTCAAGAGGTTACTGAGTAGCCAATGGTGTCATGGATGGTGGTGGTTTATGGGAAGTTATATAAGAAGTGTGTGGTGAAAAGGAAGGATGAAATTGGAATGGCTGGAATGGGTGCAGATTTGGATGTTGAAGTGGAAGGTGGTGATGTTTGTATGTTCTCATCTTGTACCACAAAGGTTGATTTTCTCCTCCTTTTGTACAAGATACGTGGTGATGGTGGTGTTTGGGCAGCAGTGGTTGTGTTAACATCTGTTGGCACTTGAGCAGGACCAGCAGATGTTTGGGATGGTGAAGTGATTGGTATGGTTATTGTTGGTGTATTGGTGGTTGTGGTAATGGGTTCAATGGTTGGTTTGGTGGTTTTAGTGGTAGGTTCAATTGTTTTGGTGGTATCAGTGGTTTTGGTGGTAGCAGATGTTTTAGCAGCAACAGTTTTGGATGGTGGTTGCCTTGTGTGTTTTGCAGACATTTTCTTCCTTTTAGAGGAGCCAACATCCTCAACTTCCTGTTGCTTCTCTATCTTCCTTTGCACTAGAGCCTTTGCTTTGCATTCCAATGTGTCAAGCCTCTTTTTCTTATCTTCAACAGCCTTTTCAGCAATGACATTAGTAGTTTGATCAATATCTTTTGCTTTTCCTGCATTGATTGCTTTAGCATCAGTAGTGGATTGAACATTGGGTTGTTGTGCTGGTTCAGACCCCGGTTTTGTTCCAAATGGCTTTAGCTTTGGTAGTCTATCTCTGCCACTCTCCTCCTTTTTGGCATCATCAGTTGTGAACTCATCATCATCTTCATCTCTTCTAATGGTTGTAGGGGCAGAGCAGTGGTCTTCAGCAGATGGTCTTTGATGGCTTTAATATCTGCTTGGGTATCTGTGTACCTAGCATCTACCATAGTTCCGATCTGAGCCATGTAGGTTTCATGTGTTTGATCTGCTAGTTTTCTATGAGCTATGATGATGGGGGGAAACTGATTTCCATAGCTCACTAGCAATTTCTTCTTTGGATGGTTGACTTTTGGTTAAAGCAGCCAAAGATTCCATGATTGTCTTGAGATCTGTCTTGATGTCAGCAACAGAGGTTTCAATGGAGTGAACTCTAGCCGTCAATTCTTGGTATTTTAACCCATCACCTAAATTAATAGGATCATCTGGATTCCTACCAGTGGTAGTTGTATCTGGTTCAGTCCTAGGAGGTGAGTCTATAGTAAGAGAACCAGATGCCCCTTTGTCTTGGTTCTAAGGACTTCCAACTGATTTTGGGGTCACTATAGTGGCCTCATCAGTTGTTGCCTTCAAGGAAGTCTTAGCTATGTAACCACTTTCTTGTTGTGAGACAATGGTCTCTACATCAGTAGTGGGTGCTTCACTTGAAAACTCACCTAGAGTTTCATTGAACTCCAAGGGTGTAACCTCCTCTGTTCGTGGGTTAGCTAATTGATTTTCCTCAGTCCCAGTCACTTGTTGGTGTGTACTCTCATTGATGGGTGAAGGAGAGGAACTAGGAATGTCCTGAGTTTTATCAAAAGATTCGAACAATGGTTTCATTGTTGGAAGGACATGTGATGGTGAGGGTGAGGGTGGAGGAGTGAAAAGAGAAGTAGCCCTGGGAGAAGGGCTTATGAGCATATGGTCAAGTGACTCATAGGCTTCATGATGTGTTTCCCTTTGGCTTACAACATGATACTTTTGTGAGGATTCATGAGGAGTTTGTTCAGGTTGAGATATATCCAACTATTGTGAGGAAGTAACAACAGTGGTTTCGTGTTGCTTTTGTGCTACAACAGGGTTTTCCTCTGGTATCTCATCTTCCAAAGGTCCCTTTTTGATTTTCTTGGTGGTTTGTGTGGATGGACGTTTTCTTTTTAGAGGTGGCTGGTGTGGGTTTCACAGCACTGGATGTAATGCCATGATCACCAGGAGCAGTGGGCTCAACAACAGAGGTTTGGGCAACACTTGTTGTCTTAATCCTCTTTGTTTGTGTTTTAGAAACTTTAACTTTTGACACTTTTTCTTGGGTGTTTGAACCCAGCATTCTTGTAAAAGTTTCATTAGTTAAACTCTTCATTTGAAATGATTTACCCTTTTTAAAATCCTTTTCAGGCAAAACCTTTTGTAGGATTACACTTAAAAGTCTTGGGCATTTCAGAAAAGCATTGTTTGACCCAGACTTTATTCCCTTCACATTTGATACCAAATCCAAGAACAGGCCATGGGATAGATTGTAGTCAGATTCTGACAACATAGCATATCCCAAGTACTGAATTTTCAATGGGATTTCATTAAAAGAAGTGGATTTAGCAGAGAAACAGCGAAGGAATGTATGAAAGAAAAATTTCATGACTGGTGGGAAAAACTTTTTCAAAAGAGTTGAACCAGTCATTTGTGAATCATAACCCCTTTCCTGAAACTCAGTGTGAAGTTCAGCCTTAGGGAAAGAGTCGTTACCAGACAAGTCATTCAATGAGAAGGTTGTGGATATCAGTTGGAGTGTATGACAGAAAAATTTCATGACTGGTGGGAAAAACTTTTTGTCCTGTAGAAGAACCTCAGCATTTAACCAGAATTCTTACAGAGTATCGATGTAAATCGGGGCATCAGCGGTTAGTATTGTTAGGTATTTGGAGTTGAGAATGATGTCGATGGTGGTATGGAACGGGACATTTTCATCTGTTTTGACCATATAGGGAAGGTAATTGTGGGTGGCTTTAGCTTGAAGATCCATTGTAATGGATTTCGAGTGTGAGGATGAGAGGAATTAGAGTGGGGGTTTGAGGTTGAAGAAGGCGGTTTCAGTATTTTGAAACAATGAGACAGTGTAACATCTATTGTGGTAAAACAGGGTTTTTATAGCCTCTGGTGAAACCGCTGATGTGGCCAAAACTCTGCTTTTGAGAGCAGACGTGGCAAACATCTGGTGGAATAAAGTTGTTGCCAAAGGACTGATCCAAACAACTGTTGTTCTACCAAAGTGCTGATGCTAGCAGCACTTGTTTTTTTTTTTAATATATATATATATAGAGAGAGAGAGAGAGAGTGTGTGGAAACAGTTGTTTGAAAACAAACCAAACAGTGGTTGTTTTATCTGATCAGATGTTTGAAACAGATTTTTCAACTAACAGTTGATAGAATGGATGAAACAGTGGTTGTTTTATCCTTAGCAGATTTTTCAACCTAAAAGCTATTTTTAAGGATGGATTTTGATTTTCTGAAACAGTTTAATGTTTTTATTTAAAACATTTTTGTTGTTTAATCCATGTTTAGGATACCAATTCTAGAAATCAGGTTTTCAAAGGTAGATGTGTCTAAAGCTTTTGTCAACACATCTGCCAACTGATCCTCTGTTGGAATATGGTGCAGAGAAATCAAACCTTTTTCATAACTATCTTTGACAAAGTGATGTCTGATGTCAATGTGCTTTGTGGTTAAATGAGAGACTGGATTTTTGATGATATTTTCAGCAGCCTGACTGTCCAGCATGAGTGGAGTCATTAGTGCAGTTATACCAAAATCCAGTAGTTAATTTTGAAGCCACATGAGTTGGGCTGTACAGCTTACAGCAGCAATGTATTCAACATCTGCTGTTGAAGTTGAAATAGCTGCTTGCTTTTTTCTTTGCCATGAGACTAAGGCATTCCCTAGAAACTGGCACCCTCCTGATGTAGACTTCCTTGTGATGTGGTAACCAGCAAAATCACTATCTAAATAACCTGAAAGCTCAATGTTCCCATTAGCAGGATACAAAATACCAAGTGTGGGAGCACCTTTTAGGTATCTGAATATCCTTTTCACAGCAATAAGGTTTGACTTTCTAGGTGAAGCCTGGGATCTTGCACAAACACAAGTGGCAAACATAATGTCTGGCCTAGATGTAGTTAAGTACAATAAAGACCCAATCATGCATCTGTAATGTGTTTGGTCAACCAGTACATCCTTGTCATCAATAGTGAGTAGCTTGACTGTACTCATGGGTGTACTACATGGCTTACAGTCATTCATCTCAAATCTGGTTAACAAATTTTTCTATTAGCAGGATACCAAATACCAAGTGTGGGAGCACCTTTTAGGTATATGAATATCCTTTTCACAGCAATAAGGTTTGACTTTCTAGGTGAAGCCTGGGATCTTGCACAAACACAAGTGGCAAACATAATGTCTGGCCTAGATGCAGTTAAGTACCATAAAGACCCAATCATGCATCTGTAATGTGTCTGGTCAACCAGTTCATCCTTGTCATCAATAGTGAGTAACTTGGTTGTGCTCATGGGTGTACTACATGGCTTACAATCATTCATCTCAAATCTGGTTAATAAGTTTTTCACATATTTTTTTTGATGAATGAATGTGCCATTTTGCAGCTGCTTCACTTGGAGACCAAGGAAGCACTGAAGTTCACCCATAGCACTCATCTCAAACTCTGTTGTCATGAGTTCCCTAAACTCTTCACACATTTTGTTACATGTGGATCCAAAAATGATGTAATCCACATATATTTGAACAATCATTAAATCTTTCCCTCTCCATTTTAGAAATAAAGTTTTATCAATTTTACCTCTTGTGAAACCAATGGATAAGAGAAAGGTGGAAAGAGTTTCATACCAGGCCCTAGGTGCTTGTTTGAGTCCATACAAAGCTTTGTTGAGCTTGTATACATAATAAGGATAGAATGTGTCTTCAAAACCAGGTGGTTGACATACATAGACCTCCTCCTGAATTTTGCCATAATGGAATGCACATTTAATGTCTATCTGATACACCTTGATGTTGTGGTTGACAGCAAAGGCTAGGTAGAGTCTGATAGTTTCTATCCTAGCTACAGGAGCATAGGTTTCATCATAGTCTATCCCATCTTCTTGTCTAAAGCCTTGAACCACAACCCGGGCTTTTTTCTTGACAACTATACCCCTTTCATCAGTTTTGTTTTTGAAGACCCACTTTGTGCCAATTGGACAAACATCCTTTGGCAGTGGTACAAGTTCCCATACTTGTTGTCTTTTAAACTGAAGGAGCTCTTCCTACATGGCTTCTATCCAACTGTTGTCTTTTAGTGCCTCTTGGTACTTGACAGGTTGTGTGAGAGATGGAAAGCCTGCAAAAAGACAGATGTTTGAGGATTGGCTTCTTGTGAGCACACCCTTTCTGATGTTTCCAATGATTTGGTCTGGTGGATGAGCTCTTAGGTAGATTAAATCTCCCAGATATGGTATGATGGCATTTTGAGGTGAAGGACAAAGGTTTGGTGACTCTGTTGTGTTAACATCTGTTTGCACTTTTGTAGTACCAACAGATGTTTGAAATGGAGGTGGGGGAATGGGTCCAAGTGGTGTGAAATTGGACTGACTTTTGTCAACAGAGATTGGACTTTTGTCAACAGATTATTGAACAGTGGATGAGGTTGGTGAGGCAGTGGTTTGAGGGTAAGACTAGCCAACAGTGGCTGACTCAGCTGTGGCAGAGTTTTGACATGTGTTTTGAACAGCTGCTTCCCCTGATACTGAATTGACTTTGTAGTGACTTGGAATCACAACATCTGTTCTGTAGTCTTGTTGTGGAGACTGTGGAATACCTGCACTGTTAGCTTTGACAGTAATATCTTCAAATTTGAATTTATCTAAATCAAACAATTCAGCAGGATTTGCTAGGATTTTTAAGGATGAAAGTTCATTAAACTTAACATTCAGAGTTTCTTCTATTTTCCTAGTCCTTGTGTTAAACACTTTATAGGCCTTGGCAGTAGAAGAATATCCCAGAAAATATCCACAATCTACTTTGGCTGCAAATTTGAAATGGAATCTTTAAGATTTAAAATGAAACATGGGCAGCCAAAGATTTTGAAAAATGAGATTAATGGTTTGATTTTGAACAGAATTTCATAAGCAGTCTTTTGATGTCTTGGGTTGATTAAAACTCTGTTTTGAACATAGCAAGCAGTGTTTACAGCTTCTGCCCAGAAGGACAGTGACAAACCAGAATCTGCTAGCATGGTTCTTGCAGCCTCAATAAGAGTTCTATTTTTCCTTTCAACCACCCCAATTTGTTCTGGTGTTCTTGGAATGCTGCACTGCCTCACAATTCCTTTTGACACACAGAAGTCATCCAACTCCTTATTTTTAAACTCTGTTCCATTGTCACTTCTAAAGACGTTTATGTCACACCCTCAAATTTCCACTGCGGGGTTTATACCGCGAGGCGCATGACAAACCAGGATCCCATAGCCATAAGTCACATGAACGACTCTATATGCCCAACCATTTAGTTCGTTATTGTAAAAACCAAGTTTTAAAGTTTTAGCCAAACCAATAATAGTATAGCGGAAGCGAATGAAAAATAGTAAATAAAGTCTGCGCAAAACACCGTGCCCAAAACCAAATAAATAGTAAATGTGCAAAATAGTTTAAATGTTTGAGACCCATGATATGATGCATGACCTAACTGTGCTCCGTTCCTAGTTACCTGCAAAAGCATGTTATCGTGTGTCAACATAAAGCTGGTGAGTTCACAAAGTAAAGTAATTTAATATGCAAATGCGTTGGTTTCCAAAAACCACGTAAGTAAGTAATAACGTAGGTCCTCCAGACCAAAAAGTTAAAGAGTTATCAGTTTAAGCGTGTCAGGGGTAGCTAGCCCACTCAATGTAACTAAACAGGATTATTGGGACACCTTCAGTAAAATAGTAATTTGCCTCAATAACTGGTGTCTATCAACACCAGTTCTCAAATGTGGTCAGAAGTTCATGCCCGTGCCTCAAGCACCCCAGACATGAGGTTGCTGCACAACCTAATAGCGCTATCAACTAATACCCCGCTCGCCTCCAGCGATTAACCCAATAATATGCAAGGACTTTCCAATGATAGAGTGTTTAGTTTACAAAGGACCAATAAGTTTTAAACTGATCAAAAACCCGATCCACACAAGGAATCGTAAAACCGACCCACACAAGGAGTCAATACCTGAGTAGTCCCAAGCTGGACTAGAAAATGTTTACCAAAGTTGTCTCTGACCCGAGACGCATGCTTTTGAGAAAAAGAGTAGTGAAACTCACCTTAATGTGCAAGCAAAAGAATTCCGAACCGCAAGAAAAGTATGCTACCGACACCCTAACATAAGTGTCACTAAGTGAGTATAGGCGTAATATCGTTACACCACATAACTCGTTTGTCCAAGGCGTTTTAAACGTTCAAAAGTGTGTATGTGACGCCTAGTGGTTCTACATGCAATAGTAAACCCTACGGACTCGTTGGTGAATGTGTTGGTTACAATTAGTTTCTACATTCCGTATGTGTCTCAAACAAGTGTACTTCAGTTACATGTCAATTCCATACAACCTAAGACCTCAATTAATCACATAAGCACAAAATACACAACCTGTGTTTTCAGGACAGATTGTGCGCCATAAAAACGAATTTATTTAAAATAGCAAATCAGTGAGTTAACCTCCCAATGTTTTACTGAATTTTCTTTGGGATTCACTTAACAATACCTATTTTTGTTTTGTCTTAAATCCAAACACAAAAATAATTAAATTTTTTCTAATACAGCTATGTTCAGAGAACCTTCCTAACAGGTCAACTTGGTAGATAAATTACCAAACATTGTGTATTCATCCAAACGGGATGAATCCACTTGGAAAACTCAAGTTACTCCAATATTAACCTTCTGTAAAAATTTCACAACCTAACTCTTTATAAAACTCGAGTTATGATGTCTCAAAGTTGACTCAGTTTGATACCCGAAATTCTGATCTGACCTATTTTCAATGAAAATTCCAAAAACGACTCAACCGACGTCCAAAACACTTGATTTTACCCATTATGAAAAGCTAAGACCAGGTGTGATTCAACCATGCAAAGAAAATACCAAAATCATCATGTTAAGGCCGTGTTACAGCTCCTACAAGTTCGTCTAATCATTCTGTCCAGATTTTAGTTTCGCCTAAATTATATTTTAATCGACTACCGTGTGCATAAAAACAATCAACAAACATCAATCATCATTACCAACCATCCCTAATACTTATTTTGATCAGATTCTACTACTAAACATGAAACGAGCGGCCGCTCGGGCCCTGTGAGCGGCCGCTCACAGGCCCGAGGCCCGCGTGAGTGTCCCGTTTCGTCACCCGGCGCGTTATCCTTCGATGTTTTCATTATTTCGGACCGTAACAAGTGCAACCCCATGCGTTAAGACCCTAATAAACCTCATGCTCCACTTTTAGTGATTTTTATTAACGTATTCGGTTTAGGTTCACACAATCACGTATGGTTTTCTCATAAGTTCATCAAATATCACAGAGACACAAAAGTTCATTATTCACCAATGTCTGAGGTTCACTAATCATGTAACCAGATATTAACTCACAACAATGCACGTGTGTCCTATCTAGCTAACCCTAGTTAAGTATAATGCGAGGAACATAACTAGAGTTTAGTTAAAGTGAGAACCTGAATTTGCGGGGTGTCACATCATCCCCAAGTTGAAAAGAATTTTGTCCCGAAATTCAGCAAGTAAACAGTAAAGCCAACTTGAAAAGTGTACGCTTGGTTCCCGGATGTCACATCATCCCCAAGTTGAAAGGAATTTCGCCCCGAAATTCACTTTTAGCGAGATGCTTTATGTTCGGCATTTGATCTATGCACAGGTTCAGGTTCAGTAAAGAGGTATGGGTATTTGAGCCGCATCTGATCTCTGTGCTCCCACGTGTATTCCGGTCCTAGACGGGAATTCGACCGTACCTTAACAATAGGTATAGTGCGTTGTCTGAGTTTCTTGACGCCCTGCTCAAGAATCTCCACTGGTTCTTCCACGAACCGTAGCTTATCGTCCACCTGGATCTCCTCCAGTGGCACTACCAGTGTCATATCTGATAAGAATTTCTTCAAGTTCGAGACGTGGAATACATTGTGCACTCCACTGAGTTCATCTGGTAGGTTTAGCTGGTAAGCTACCGGACCAATCCTTTTGACAATCTCGAAAGGTCCAACGTATCGTGGGTTCAACTTCCCTCGTTTCCCAAAGCGTATCACTCCTTTCCAAGGTGACACCTTTAACAAAACCTTGTCCCCAACCTGGAACTCCAAAGGTTTTCTACGTTTATCAGCATAACTTTTCTGTCGATCCCGAGCAGCAGCCATCCGGTTTCTAATTTGCACTATCTTCTCAGAAGTTTCGTGCACGAGTTCGGGACCTGTTAGTTGGCTATCCCCAACCTCAGTCCAACAGATGGGAGACCTACACTTGCGCCCGTAAAGTGCCTCAAAAGGCGCACACTGTATCGAAGTGTTGTAAATGTTGTTGTAAGAGTATTCGATCAAGGGCAAGTGCTTATCCCAATTATTGCCAAAGTCCACCACGCACGCTCGTAGCAGATCCTCTAATGTTTGGATGGTACGTTCACTCTGTCCATCCGTCTGCGGGTGATAGGCTATGCTCATATCAAGACGAGTTCCTAAAGCATCTTGGAGAGTAGTCCAGAAACGAGAAGTGAATCGCCCATCGCTATCAGATATAATAGAAGTAGGCACCCCATGCCTAGAGACTACCTCCTTGATGTAAAGGTTCGCCATTTTCTCTAGTGAGTCTGTTTCCTTTATTGCCAGGAAGTGGGCCGATTTGGTTAAACGGTCCACGATAACCCAAATCATGTTATGGCCCGTTGGCGTTCTAGGAAGCTTTGTAATAAAATCCATGGAAATCCCATCCCATTTCTACATCGGGATTTCTGGTTGTTGGAGTAGGCCTGAAGGTTTTTGATATTCAATCTTAACCTTCGCACACGTCAAGCACTTACTAACATAAGTGGCTATCTCAGCTTTCATGTTTGGCCACCAGTAAAGAGTCTTAAGATCTTGGTACATCTTGTCCGAACCAGGATGCACCGAAGAGCGAGAGGTATGTGCTTCATCAAGCACCAGTTGTCTGAGATCCCCAAATCGTGGTATGCAGACTCGATCCATGAAGTACTGTAGACCATCCGTTTTTTAGTTCCAAGTGCTTATCAGCACCATGTAGGGTCTCAAGCCCGATGTTTTCTTCCTTCAAGGCTTCACCCTGGGCTTCACGTATCTTATCAGGAAGATGAGAATGGATGGTGAGTTGTAAGGCTCGCACCCTTCTGGGTTTTGTTTCCTTTCGACTGAGGGCATCAGCTACTGCGTTAGCCTTCCCTGGATGATACTTGATGGCACAGTCATGATCGTTCAAAAGTTCAACCCAGCGACGTTGTCGTATGTTCCGCACCTTCTGATCAAATATATGCTGAAGGCTCTTGTGATCAGTGAAAATTGTGCACTTCATTCCATAGAGGTAATGTCTCCAGATTTTGAGAGCGAAAACCACCGCTCCCAGTTCCAAATCATGAGTGGGGTAATTCTTCTCATGGACCTTCAGTTGTCGCGATGCATATGCAATTACCTTATCACGTTGCATCAGTACGCACCCTAAGCCTTGGATAGACGCATCACAGTACACTACAAAGTCCTCTGTACCCTCAGGCAATGATAGTATCGGTGCACTGCAAAGTTTGGACTTTAGTAGCTGAAAAGTAGATTCTTGGGCATCTCCCCACTTATAAGTAATACCTTTCTGTGTTAGGGCGGTGAGAGGTTGAGCGGTCTTAGAAAATCCCTCAATAAATCTTCAATAGTATCCCGCGAGACCAAGAAATTGGCGCACTTCAGTAGGGGTCCTAGGAGCCTCCCACTTTTTGATGGCGTCAATCTTGGCTGGGTCAACATGTATTCCTGCCTCGTTGACTACATGCCCAAGAAATTGGACTTCTCGAATCCAAAAATCACATTTAGAAAATTTTGCATACAGCTGCTCATTTCTTAGTAATTCCAAGATTAACCGCAGGTGCTGCTCGTGCTCCTCCCTGCTCTTGGAATAAATCAATATGTCATCTATGAACACTATGACGAATTTGTCCAAGTAAGGCTTGCACACACGGTTCATTAGATCCATGAACACCGCCGGTGCATTAGTTAGCCCAAATGGCATTACCAAAAACTCATAATGTCCATAACGAGTTTGAAACGCCGTCTTTGCCACATCCTCCTCTCGGACTCTCAGCTGATGGTATCCTGACCTCAAGTCAATCTTAGAGTAGAAGCTCGACCCTTGCAGTTGGTCAAACAAGTCATCAATACGAGGCAAAGGGTAACCATTCTTAATCGTCACTTTGTTCAACTCCCGATAATCTATGCACATGCGAAAGCTCCTGTCCTTCTTCTTAACAAACAGAACTGGAGCTCCCCATGGCGAAGAACTAGGTCTAATGAAACCCCTATCCAATAACTCTTGGAGTTGGGTAGATAGTTCTTGAAGTTCACTTGGTGCTAAACGGTATGGTGCGCGTGCAACTGGCGCTGCCCCAGGTGCAAGGTCAATCTGGAACTCCACTTGACGAACGGGTGGAAGTCCAAGTAATTCCTCTGGGAAGACATCTGGGAAATCTCGGACCACTGGGATGTCCTCCATTCTGGTTTCAGTTTCAGCTCGAGTGTCAGATATGTTAGCCAAAATGGCCGGACAGCCCTTGCGAATACACTTCTGGGCCTTCAGATAGGAGATGATGCCCACCATGGCACCACCTCGATCACCCTGTATGGATAAGAGTTCTCCACTTGGGAGGGGAATGCGAACGATTTTCTCTTGACAGAGAATTTCCGCGTGCTGTTTGGACAACCAGTCCATGCCAACCACGAGATCAAAGCTACCTAGGGTGATAGGTAAGAGGTTGATGGCAAACAATTGCCCGCTCAACTCGAGCTTACAGTCACGATGTATATGGGTTACCTCGACAGGCTTCCCATCAGCCAGTTCAATAGAGTATAGGGTATCCAGAAGAGTAGGAATCATCCCTAATTATTTACTAAGTTTTGATGAAACAAAACTATAGTCCGCACCAGTATCATATAAAATAGAAGCAAGAGTGTCGTTCAAGGAACACGTACCCGTCACGACGTTGTTATCGGTCCTAGCCTCCCCAGAGCCAATCACGAATGCTCTACCACGAGCCCTATTGTTGTTGTTCCCGTTGTTGTTGTTGTTGTTCCCAGTATTGGTGGTGTTGTTGTTTCCGGCCCTGTTACCCCCACCGTTGTTGTTGTTACCCCTATTGTTGTCATTACCATTACCGTTACCGTTAAGTTGTGGGCAGTTCCTCCTTAAATGGTTTTCACTCCCACATTGGTAACAACCTTTACCACCACCCTGCTGTTGCCCTTGCTGTGTAGCTGGCGGGTTTCCCGGGATAAACACCCTGCAGTCCTTCTGCTTATGACCCATCTTGCCGCATCGTTCACACTTAATGTTGCTACACGCCCCAGTGTGATGCCTACCACACCTGTTGCACTTAGGTAAAGTCCCCTCATAACCTCCCTGGTTGTTGTTGCGATTGTTAATACTGCCATGGCTGTCATGTTTCTTATTCTGTTGCTGCTGCTGACTGCCATTCCCTGGGGGTTTTCCAGATGCATTCTCCCACTTCCTCTTGTTTTCATTGGTACCAGAAGATGAAGCACCACGAGGAGGTAATAATCCCTCTTCAACCTTCTGATCAGTCAGCTGATAAGCCATTCGAATAACCTGCTGAATGGTATTGAGGTTAGCAGCTGTGACCATGCTTTTGATTTGGGGCACCAAGCCCTTGATATACATCTCAATCCTCTTGTAGGGCGGGTTGGAGTAATTTGGGCACATTGCCGCCAGTTCATGCGATCTGGTGGTGTATTTCTCAATTTCCGATCCCACCATCTTCAGATTGACATACTCAGTTTCTAACTTCTGGATCTCGTTTCGAGGACAGTATTCCTCCTTCATCAGTTCCTTAAAATCTGCCAAAGGTGTTGCGTTAGCCACTTCCACGTCTAGCATTTGCACTTGAGAGTTCCACCAGGTTAATGCCAAGTTCTCGAGAGTAGTAGTGGCATACTTCACCCTGTAAGCTGGTGGACAGTTACACCTAGCGAAGCAAGATTCCAGTTTCTCGAACCACCGCAGTAGCCCAACAGCCCCTTCAGATCCACCAAAGTTATGAGGCTTGCAGTCCATGAAGGACTTGTAGGTGCAGGCTGGAGGGTGATGTCCAGGTTGACCTGAGTGTAAAAGCGAAGGAACCACGAATGAATAAAAGAGCGTAACATTGGAGCATAGAGGAAAGTTTAGAGCAAGATAAAGTTACCAGCTTGAAAAGCTGTGATAGCTTCTACTATCCTGTCATTGATAAGTGCATTCAACTCCGCCTGAGTCATGTTGATGTTGCCTCTCCCGTGTCCTCTTCCCGCCATAGTAATTCTACATTTACACTATACTCATGAGAAAACAATAACATGTCCCACATACAATCGTTCACACAGTACAAGTAAACTAGAATATAAATAACATGCGCGAGAATAGAATAAAGGAATCAAAATAAGAATCCCATCATAGAAATAAAGAATCCGCAAGTCTCACAACGATAGGGAGAAACAAAAGTCATAATAATAATGTATACGAATACTAAAATATATATATATATATATATATATATATATATATATAGAAGAAATTAGTCGCCGTCGCGCTCCATGGAGATGCATGAGCCCTCATCTTCGCTCTCATCCTCGTTCTCTATCTCTAATGGTTCCTCCTCCTCAGGCTCGAACTCTTCCTCGAGCGCCGCATCCAATGCTGCCTCAAGAGCATCAAATCACCCAACTGCAGGCTCTTCCTCGGGATCCTCTTCTGGATCCTCCTCTGGATCTACCTCTGGTTCTGCACCATTCTGAGCTAGAGCTTCCTCAAGCTTGTTACTGACCAGGGTCAACTCCTCCCTTAACAGTGCTGTCTCCTGAATAGCAATCGATCTCTCGTGCCTATCTTCTGCAGCTTCCCTTTCAACCCTTTCCAATTTACTATTAACCCTTTCCAATTCACCAAACAAGTGGTCGATTTCCCTTTCCATGCGTTTAATAGATCCATCAGCATTCTGCCTCCAAGACTGAAATTGCCTCACGGCATTATAGGCATTCTCTTGCTCTGTATGCACGTGCCTAACCATCCCTGCCAGATACCTCTCCAAAGAGTCAATAATGGGAGGGACCTGAGCTGGCACTCCGTACCCTACAACCCACGAGTGTAACATATCTGTGAACCACACCCAGCGATTGGTATTCTCATCCGGGTTCCCTGTCTGAGCTGGTTGTTCATACGGGTTCAAAGACGTGTTTTGCGAACTTCCAAGAGGGCGATAAGAAGAGTAATTACGATGAGCGGGGTTAGTCATGTTTTCCTGCAATACGTTAGATCAGTATACGTATCCAAGAAATAGCTAGTAGTGTGCTGAGAATAGTGAGTGTACTAATACTTATGCTATGATGATTATAGTCTAGATGCAAATCCTAGTTCACTATAATCAATGGCTCTGATACCAATCTGTCACACCCTCAAATTTCCACTGCGGGGTTTATACCGCGAGGCGCATGACAAACCAGGATCCCATAGCCATATGTCACATGAACGACTCTATATGCCCAACCATTTAGTTCGTTATTGTAAAAACCAAGTTTTAAAGTTTTAACCAAACCAATAATAGTATAGCGGAAGCGAATGAAAAATAGTAAATAAAGTCTGCGCAAAACACCACGCCCAAAACCAAATAAATAGTAAATGTGCAAAATAGTTTAAATGCTTGAGACCCATGATATGATGCATGACCTAAATGTGCTCCGTTCCTAGTTACCTGCAAAAGCATGTTATCGTGTGTCAACATAAACCTGGTGAGTTCACAAAGTAAAGTAATTTAATATGCAAATGCGCTGGTTTCCAAAAACCACGTAAGTAAGTAATAACGTAGGTCCTCCAGACCAAAAAAGTTAAAGAGTTATCAGTTTAAGCGTGTCAGGGGTAGCTAGCCCACTCAATGTAACTAAACAGGATTATTGGGACACCTTCAGTAAAATAGTAATTTGCCTCAATAACTGGTGTCTATCAACACCAGTTCTCAAATGTGGTCAGAAGTTCATGCCCGTGCCTCAAGCACCCCAGACATGAGGTTGCTGCACAACCTAATAGCACTATCAACTAATACCCCGCTCGCCTCCAGCGATTAACCCAATAATATGCAAGGACTTTCCAATGATAGAGTGTTTAGTTTACAAAGGACCAATAAGTTTTAAACTGATCAAAAACCCGATCCACACAAGGAATCGTAAAACCGATCCACACAAAGAGTCAATACCTGAGTAGTCCCAAGCTGGACTAGAAAATGTTTACCAAAGTTGTCTCTGACCCGAGACGCATGCTTTTGAGAAAAAGAGTAGTGAAACTCACCTTAATGTGCAAGCAAAAGAATTCCGAACCGCAAGTAAAGTATGCTACCGACACCCTAAGATAAGTGTCACTAAGTGAGTATAGGTGTAATATCGTTACACCACATAACTCGTTTGTCCAAGGCGTTTTAAACGTTCAAAAGTGTGTATGTGACGCCTAGTGATTCTACATGCAATAGTAAACCCTACGGACTCGTTGGTGAATGTGTTGGTTACAATTAGTTTCTACATTCCGTATGTGTCTCAAACAAGTGTACTTCAGTTACATGTCAATTCCATACCACCTAAGACCTCAATTAATCACATAAGCACATAATACACAACCTGTGTTTTCAGGACAGATTGTGCGCCATAAAAACGAATTTATTTAAAATAGCAAATCAGTGAATTAACCTCCCAAAGTTTTACTGAATTTTCTTTGGGATTCACTTAACAATACCTATTTTTTTTTGTCTTAAATCCAAACACAAAAATAATTAAAATTCGTCTAATACAGCTATGTTCAGAGAACCTTCCTAACAGGTCAGTTTGGTAGATAAATTACCAAAAATTGTGTATTCATCCAAACGGGATGAATCCACTTGGAAAACTCAAGTTACTCCAATATTAACCTTTTGTAAAAATTTCACAACCTAACTCTTTATAAAACTCGAGTTATGATGTCTCAAAGTTGACTCAGTTTGATACCCGAAATTCTGATCTGACCTATTTTCAATGAAAATTCTAAAAACGACTCAACCGACGTCCAAAACACTTGATTTTACCCATTATGAAAAGCTAAGACCAGGTGTGATTCAACCATGCAAAGAAAATACCAAAATCATCATGTTAAGGCCGTGTTACAGCTCCTACAAGTTCGTCTAATCATTCTGTCCAGATTTTAGTTTCGCCTAAATCATACTTTAATCGACTACCGTGTGCATAAAAACAATCAACAAACATCAATCATCATTACCAACCATCCCTAATACTTATTTTGATCAGATTCTACTACTAAACATGCAAAGATCACAACTTTAAAGACCAAAACATCAATAACTTGCGTAACAGTATCCTATGATGTTACTAATCGTTTATTATTATGTTTTAATAATAGTTAAAAACTTTATGTTTTAATGATTATTAAAAACTTTCAGACCTGGACAAAGTTTGTTACATGATTTTTATAACAAAAACACAAGATAAAAGTGTAAGGAATCAAAGATTATACCCTTGGCTCTTCGATTCGATCAACCGCGCGCCTTGGAGCTTCCCAATTGATGATCTTGAGCCTTAGCAGGAGCTTTAGGGTTAATATTTCGTGTGGGGCAGTAAGGGGGCGATTAGGGTTGAGTTTAGGGGTTGCATGGGGGTTAAGGTTGCTTAAATAGGTGTGAAAGGCGGTTTAGACCCGTCAGGTGAAACGAGCGGCCGCTCGGGCCCTGTGAGCGGCCGGTCACAGGCCCGAGGCCCGCGTGAGTGTCCCGTTTCGTCACCCGGCGCGTTATCCTTCGATGTTTTCATTATTTCGGACCGTAACAAGTGCAACCCCATGCGTTAAGACCCTAATCAACCTCATGCTCCACTTTTAGTGATTTTTATTAACGTATTCGGTTTAGGTTCACACAATCACGTATGGTTTTCTCATAAGTTCATCAAATATCACAGAGACACATAAGTTCATTATTCACCAACGTCCGAGGTTCACTAATCATGTAACTAGATATTTACTCACAACAATGCACGTGTGTCCTATCTAGCTAACCCTAGTTAAGTATAATGCGAGGAACGTAACTAGAGTTTAGTTAAAGTGAGAACCTGAATTTGTGGGGTATCACAGTTTACTGGAAAGTCATATTGTTTTTCAACTTTGGTGACAAAGTCCTTCAAGATACCTGCAGTCTTATCTTTAGAGTGTAAAAAGTAAGTCCATGTAAACCTAGAAAAATCATCAACTATGACAAGACAAAATATTTTTCTTCTTAGACTCATGATTTTAACTGGGCCAAACAAGTCCATGTGCAACAATTGTAGACATTGACTTGTTTTGGACTCATCAATGGATTTGTAAGAGCTTTAATGTTGTTTCCCTTTTAAACAGGAAACACAATGCTCATCACAATTGAATTCTTTTGACGGTAGACCTCTTACAAGGCTTTGTTTGGAGAGTGAGTTGATAGTTTGAAGGTTGGTGTGACCCAGTCTCCTATGCCACAATTCTGTCTCTTTAGTGGAGGCAGCAGAAAACAAATAGATATTTGCCATAGGATTGTCCTTCAACATATCAACTACATACACATTGCCACTCCTATGAGCAACAAGTTGTGCTTTGCTCTCAGCAATGATGGTGTCAATCTTTTTCACCACTTGTGGCCCAATAATGTTACAAGTTTTCGTAGTGAAGAATGAGCCATACCCTTTGTCACTCATTTGTGATACACTAAGAAGATTAAATTTAAGATTATCAATAAGATTGACATTTTCAAACTTGAGTTTCCCAGCCTGAACAGTCCCTGAACCCAACACCTTACCTTTTAAATCATTACCAAAGGATATATCACCCCCTCCATGAGCTAAGAAGTCCAGAAGAAGGGCTCTACATCCTGTCATGTGCCTGGAGCCTCCACTATCTATATACCATAGACTATCTAAACAAGCAGAAGCTCCCTGCACATCAGTAATGGATTAGTTTTGGTGAGTGTCCAAAGCCAAGTTGGCTTTGGATGGGTCCACAGACTTTTCAACCTCAAGCTTAGGAAGATCATAAGTGGTTTGAACTAGTTTTTGGACCAAGTTCAACAACCGTTGCTGACCATTTGCCAGTTCTTGGATGTCAACACTTGGTGCAACAGATGTTTGATCACTTCTTGTCAGATGATAGTAACCATTGGGATTTCTGTTCACTCTTGGTTTAGAAGGCCTCTTGGGTTCTTCATAAACATTTGACAAACTATGACAAGGTGTTTGTCCATATCCTCTTGGGTACTTGCTTATGGATGGAGCATCTGTTACTTAGACAACCCTGGGAACAGATGTTTCAAGACTTTTGGTAACAGATGTTTGGGTTGGTACATAAGTCTGTTTGGGTTTTCCTTTTGGAGTACTCACCACTTGACTTGCAAGAGTTTTAGCCTTGTACTCTTGTATTTTGACATCAAAATTTTTGAGATACAGACACTCTTTGGTCTTGCGATTCTTTTTACCACATATTGAGCATGTGGTTTTAGAATCACACACACTTGTTCCTTTGTTGATATCATATGCTTTTAGAAGAAAACAGTTTTTAGTAACATGATTCTTCTTTTCACGGAAATCACAAAACAAGTGGACAGACTTTTTTTCTTTTTCCCTTTTTCAACCTTGTTTTCAACAGATGTTTGAGCATCTACTGGAAGGTCTTTCAAGGGAATAACCTTTTCCTGTGGTGCTTTCTTACCATCGGGGTTTTGAAATCAACTGGTTTGAAGTTCTCAAGAGTATCACACTCATCAGACCAAGTAGTTTTAAATTCATATTTTTCAAGTTCAGTGAATGATGAGGAACCTTCAAGCTTTTCAAGAACAATTTTCTTGCCATTAGGTTCAGTGATTTTAATCTCTTGACCCTCCAAATTAGTTGGTACTACCTCAACTACATTTTGTTCCCTTTTTTTAGTGTTTTCAAAAGTTGGGGCAGTGGTTCCAAAACCAAAACCAAACTTCACATGACTTTTGGTTTGTTTGTTGAGGTGCATCTCAAAACCTTTACATGATTCCACCCATTTTTCACATTCAACTTGGGTGGCCTCAAGCTCCTTTTTAGAACTATGATATTTTGTTACCATAGTTTGGAGCTAGTCTTTGGTTATAGTTGCTTCATGTTTTAAGCTGCTGATTTCAGATTCTTTTTCAGTCAATTTTGATTTTAACTCTTTTGAAAGTTTTTCAAATTGAACTTCATCATCTAAAATTTTCTTCCTAAGGTTTTCATTCACCTCTTTAATATTAGCAAATGCTATTACACATTTGTTTGAACACAAATCTTTTAGGATTTGAGGAGATACCTTAGCAGCAGCCATCATGCACAATCACACTTGCACTCACAATCATCTTATGCACCCCGGGGATCTGAGAGATTCACAACCTCTTCTTCAGATTTTTCACCTGCAACTACTTCATCAACAATATCATCAGTCACAATATCAGATTCAGTTACCACATCCTCAGATTCAACCTCTTCAACCATATCCATGAAACAAAAATTTTCTGGTTCATTTTCAGCTTTGGCAATAAGAGCAAAGTTTTCATTTGTTAACTCATCTGGTAGACTGCTCCAATCAACAAAGCCTTGTGTGAAGAAACTCTGTTGACTGGTCTCTGCAGGAGCAGAGGGTGGAGCAGCATTTATATCACTTAATCTTTGATTTATCCAACCCCACCTTTGACCTGCCAGTCAACCCTGGAAATCTTCTGCCAGATTTCTTGTAAAAATTATTAGTTCTTACACTGAGCAGAGCCAATTGGTGCATAATGTCCATTTCTTCCAAATCATCAGGGTCAAAGTACTTTAAGTCATCATACTCAAAGGATATGTTATCAGATGCCTGAATATCACCACCACTTGCTGTAAAAGCAAAGTTTGGTGAATAAGAATCAGAGTTAAAACCCGAAGTTATGTCAATGAAATGATCATAACTCTGATCCTTATTGTTACCAGGAACCTCATCATGACCCAAAAGTGTTGTATTACCAAATACATAATCATCAGACACTTTTCCAGAGTCCTGGAGCTTCTTTTTCTGGTTAAGCTCTCTCTCATAGGTCAAGAGCTTACCATGAAGCTGGGCCAGTGATAGGTCCTTAAATCCAATTGAGTTTCTCATAACTATAGCAATAGTGTCCCATTTGTCTGGTAATGATCTTAAAAACCTATGGTTCAAAGTTGAATTAGGATAAGTTAGACCAACCAGTTTTAGTTCACTAATGAGACAGTTAAACCTCTCAAATTGTTGAGTTAATGACTCTCCCTTTACATGACAGAATGTTTCATATTGTTGGTTAAGTATTTCACGGTTGTTTTCAATAACCTCTCCAGTCCCACCAAATTGTTCTTTCAATGCATCCCACAACTCCTTTGCACTGTTACAGTGTAACAGCCCAGCATAGATATCATTGGGTATAGCCATGGCCACAATACTAAAGGCCTTGGCATCTAACTCAATTTTCTGAAAAGCCTACTCGGAGTTATTTTCAAGTTTCTTAGGCTCTTGAACCTTGGGATCTTCGGTACTCGGCACCATCGGAACATGTGGTCCACAATACTGGACCTGAATCTGACCCGACTTGATGAGACCCGTAACAGACCCACCTCGACCCGAGCCAAACCATCGACCAACTAACAGCCCGAGACCCGAAAATAACCAACCACTAGCCAAACAGACCACCATCTGCACATCACAACCATTAGCACCCATCGGACCCGAACCAAAACCGAGGCAAACCCAAGTCCCATCCGGACCTGATGTGAACCGGTACCCAAACCCGAAGCCATAACCACCATGAATCTCCACAGTCTCCGGCCATGCCTACTGTCGGGCCCAAACCACTACCGCCACCACCTGCTTCGTTTCCAGCAACCACCACACAAAACCACCACCACTCGCGTTCTCCACCGGACCTACCCCTGAAACCACCCATTGAACCAGGTACCACCCACGTGCACCATCATCAACAACGAGACCCGACCCTAGCCTGAGAACCATCACAATCCCGTCTTCAATCAGCCACCAGAAACCCGAGATCTGGAATCATCTGACCGAGAACCCCAACCTGGACTCGATTCTGCTTTTTACGCCACTGTTGCTGCTTATTGTTGATGTTTTCGGGGTCATAAGGCTGCGCCGCCACCAACACAGCCCTTCCGGGCCATAAAACCATGCGCCGCCACCACCATAAGGTGGGTGGTGGCCGGCCGCTGCTGTTAACAGAGGGAGCTGAGAGAGAGCGTGAGGTAGAGAGAGACGAGCGGGAGAGAAAGAGATGTTTAGAGAGAGAGAGGGGGCACCGGTTTTTAGAGAGAAAGAGGGGTTAGGGTTTGTGTGTTGGGTGAAAAATGAGAAGAAGAAGAAGAAGAATAATAATATGTTTATATACCTAGGGTTTGTTGGTAGGTGACTTGTACCGCGTATCGAACCCGTATAAACGTACAATGCCTCGGTTCCATTTTAGGCTCGATAATTAATTATAAAAAGTGGTCGGTTTCATTCGAATTTAAAAATAATAATAAACCGAGCAAAATTATAAATATTTTCGTTACCCGATGCGTGCTTTCAGTTCGCGCGTTTAAATCGCGTTAATTAAATCGGTCGCAGTTTCGATTGTGAAAACGGTCAGTAAACTTCCGAAACTTAATAATTAACAATATTTATAATAAATATTTATTTAAAATCACATCGGTATTAATCGGAAGTTGCCGGTTGTCACATTCTCCCCATGTTACAGAAATTTTGCCCTCAAAATTTAAGATAGGATATCATCCAGGAACGAATGGTAGTACAATAAAATTAGTCAACGGACTTGCCGGTACAAATGGCACGAAATAAAGTTTCAGAATCAACTGAATGCAAAGTGTAAACAACAACTCTGTCAACAAATACAATTGGCGCACCTCAAACGAAGCAACTAGTGCACCAACTTTTTCGTTACACACCACAAGGTGTGTCTGCATTTAAGGCAATAACAAACAAGTTGATGAAAGTGAGACATGTCAATAAAAATCATTCATTATTCCAAGTCGATTGAATATTCACCGCAAGGTGCTGTATCAAATTCCAACAATTTGATTCAACTGAAATGTCGACTTTAAAGAAACTCATCGACGAAGTATCAAAGGATTCATTGCCCACGATGGCCTAACATAGCAAGACTAGAAGACAAACATTACGAGCAACGTAATGATAAAGCAAATCATTAATGAAACAATTGTTTGATGCGAAGCCCCGCAATGGACCTTCACAGATTTAAAGAATCCAAACATACAATAGTTGACACATGTACAAAAATATGTGTCTAATTTGGTGAAAAGAATAAGGAATCAACAAAAATTAAATTCCTTTAAGATTGAATGTTGAAGGCCACGAATACAAAAGAAGAGAGATGTAGATCATACTCAAAAAGATATAACTAGGTTCTACAACATGAACCTTAGAAGTTCAAGAAACGAGATCATCAAGAACTTAAACTGGTTTAAGAAAAGCATGGTCACAAATGACACGAACAGGGGAGAATCGACAATCACGTCCGTAACAACAAAATAATGAAAAAAAAACCCTTATCCATTATATATATATAAATGTATATACAACAACCTAATAGCATAGATACCCTCACGATAGATGTCTTTAGAATTATCAAGTGCCTGTAAATTCGCAATAACGTGACGTCTGCGTTATCGAGAATTTACCTCACCAGATCATCCTATTAACCTCCATCATAAGTTATATCACGAGCACTCGTTACATTCATATAATAACACGTATATATATCATAATATAATGTTCGCCGTGTGCGCCACTTTTTCCCAGTGCTCTTCCCATCCGCATTCCAGCTTCACAGCATCATCAGCAAAACGAGGTGCCTTATCAAGACGTTTCTCACCCAAGTCTACTTTGACGACATAGCATACTCCGAACCCGGGATGCGAGACCGCAAATGCTGCAACAATCCCTTTGCCGATTCGTCCAACAAACGTGACACGTGTGTGCGTTCCCAATACGTCCAAGCTTGAGTCGACAACCATTGGCGATACGTACTATATATACTTTAAGTAAATGCACACAGTATATAAACAAGTAAGTTGTTTCACATTCCAAGAAACAATGACTCAGCTAATTCTATGTGAATAACCACTCTGATATCTAAAGCAATGACTCGCCAGTCACCAGTGAGGTATGCCTAACCACCACGTGTTATTATCCTTTCTATATACCACTATAGAAAATACCGACTTCCTATTCACATAAGAAAAATAAATGTTCCTTGCGCCGAAGGAATGTACGCTGAGCTAGTGTGATACACTAATAGTCATGTAACATACTTGGCAACGGTTGGAATTCCAGTTCCTAGGCGTTCATAATAAATATCATGTCTTAGAAATTTTGGTCCCAACTTCAAAACAAACTCAGGTTAAAGCCTAGATATCTACCCAGACACCTAGTTCGCTAAAACCTATGGCTCTGATACCAAACTGTCACACCCCGACTTTTCCCTCGTCGGTTGCGACGTTTGGTGCCTTTGCCAGCGCAGCGGAAAGTTGCATCTAAGACCCTTTTATATCCTGAACGCCAATTCTACCCTCTAGGATCCCCGATCCCAAGATGTCGCCCACTCCAACCGTGCCGTTACCAAAGTTTAAACCTGAAAGACATACTTAAAAAGTCAACATAAAGCTGGTGAGTTCATAAGTTTTGCAAAATGTTATCAAACATTACCAAGTTCCAAAAGTGTTACCATGTTCACCCTGTCAATACTATGCAAAATGTATACCAAAGTACGCTAGCTAGGCGTATGTTTTGTTACTACTACGATTGGAAAACCATTACTAACTCGCAAACCAGATGTCGTGCCCGAATAGTAAACCTGTTCCTATTTGAGACAATATGCACTCGCCCGGCCCTCCAAGCCGACGAGCGGGGTTGGTCACTCCCAATAGATCTATTCACATTTCCCCGTTGTGCAAACCCGCACATTCATGGTTTCCCCTGGGACTTCCAGAGATCGTATAGTAAACCATAGAAACCCATAGTATGACAGTTGTTACCAAAACATAAGTTTAACACATGTTTTCTCCCCCAAAAAGTGAAACCAGTTAAAAGAGGGGCCGTAAACTCACGCAACCCGTTTCATTTATCAAAAACTTGTTCGTTTGGAATCCCTCAGGTTTTCATAAAAGAAGCATGTCTTCCACTCTGAAAACATTTACGAAAACAGTAAAAAGTGGGGTCATGAACTCACCTTAATTTCCTTGCTAAGCTAGCAAACAAAGCCTGAATCCTCGACCGACTTCCTTGTGCCCTAATACAACAAAGGACACCTTAAAGTCTAACACATATAAACCTAGCCTATTATCCGGCTAAAAGATAGTTTATCCAACTATCTAACTTGTGGGTATTAACCCAGGTCTTAAGCATTTTAACTCGTCGAACCGATCGTGACTTAAATATGTTTTCTACGACCTAGTACCCAAGTTACTCACTTGTCACTATTCGTGTGTAAACCTTGTTGGACTATAACCCCGAAACGTATAACTATCCTAAGCCGAAGATCATCTCGTAAATCATTTTAGAAAATACTCTTTGAGGAAAGACAAGTTTAGTTATTAAAACCAATTAATAACATTTGCTACTTTTTCCCAAACATTGTTTGAAAATCATCCTTATTGTTACAAATAGATAAACTTTGAAAACACCTTGATTTTGTATATAATAATGCATTTGTCCAAAACGCTGAAGGGAATTTATTTAACAGAAATAGCAGTTCGTTACGTTTTGGTTTTTATAAAAATTTGGGCAGAGTTTCCTCTGTTTTTGTACAAACCAGACAACACCCGTTGTCTACAATTTTCCCCCAAAATCAACTTTCAAACACAATTCAACAAGTTCTTTTTATCCACAATTCCGATTCACGAGATTATACGTTTCGACACCTAAATACACTTAATTATATAAATATATATATATATATATATATACCAATATATATATATATATAATATAGTCCGACAATATAGTCCAATTATATTTAGTCCGAGTTCGAAACCATAAGTCACGTCAAGTTAATTGTTTACCAAATCGTTCGATATTTAATATTGTTACCGGTTATTGTTTTTATTTGGTTCGTTCGCGAGTCAAGACTATTTCGTTTGAATCAATATATTTATAAATATATAATATTCATAAATACATAATATTTACAAATACATATATATTTATAAATATACAACATTTATACTAATAACGAATACGGATTTAAGTATACCAAGCTTTACACCGAGCCAAAGACTGCACGTTGACCAGATCTGACCGAACCGACCGCAACCGCGACTGAAACCCGAACTGGACCTGAATCTGACCCGACTTGACGAGACCCGTAACAGACCCACCTCGACCCGAGCCAAACCATCGACCAACTAACAACCCGAGACCCGAAAATAACCAACCACTAGCCAAACAGACCACCATCTGCACATCACAACCATTAGCACCCATCGGACCCGAACCAAAACCGAGGCAAACCCAAGTCCCATCCGGACCTGATGTGAACCGGTACCCAAACCCGAAGCCATAACCACCATGAATCTCCACAGTCTCCGGCCATGCCTACTGTCGGGCCCAAACCACCGCCGCCGCCACCTGCTTCGTTTCCAGCAACCACCACACAAAACCACCACCACTCGCGTTCTCCACCGGACCTACCCCTGAAACCACCCATTGAACCAGGTACCACCCACGTGCACCATCATCAACAACGAGACCCGACCCTAGCCTGAGAACCATCACAATCCCGTCTTCAATCAGCCACCAGAAACCCGAGATCTGGAATCATCTGACCGAGAACCCCAACCTGGACTCGATTCTGCTTGTTACGCCACTGTTGCTGCTTATTGTTGATGTTTTCGGGGTCATAAGGTTGCGCCGCCACCAACACAGCCCTTCCGGGCCATAAAACCATGCGCCGCCACCACCATAAGGTGGGTGGTGGCCGGCCGCTGCTGTTAACAGAGGGAGCTGAGAGAGAGCGTGAGGTAGAGAGAGACGAGCGGGAGAGAAAGAGATGTTTAGAGAGAGAGGGGGCACCGGTTTTTAGAGAGAAAGAGGGGTTAGGGTTTGTGTGTTGGGTGAAAAATGAGAAGAAGAAGAAGAAGAATAATAATATGTTTATATACCTAGGGTTTGTTGGTAGGTGACTTGTACCGCGTATCGAACCCGTATAAACGTACAATGCCTCGGTTCCATTTTAGGCTCGATAATTAATTATAAAAAGTGGTCGGTTTCATTCGAATTTAAAAATAATAATAAACCGAGCAAAATTATAAATATTTTCGTTACCCGATGCGTGCTTTCAGTTCGCGCGTTTAAATCGCGTTAATTAAATCGGTCGCAGTTTCGATTGTGAAAACGGTCAGTAAACTTCCGAAACTTAATAATTAACAATATTTATAATAAATATTTATTTAAAATCACATCGGTATTAATCGGAAGTTGCCGGTTGTCACAGACCTGACAAGCATCGGTGGCTTGTTGTTCGTGCCAGTGTTATGTGGATCGTGATTGATTGAAGCCATTCTCTAATTGTTTCTAAAACAAAGTCTGTTTATAAAACGGTTGAATCGTAAATAAACTATTACTCTGTTTTCAATCCGACAAACAAACGATATCAATAATTGTGAGCTGATCTGTTTATATTAAATTGATTAGTTAGATCGAATTTAATTGACCAAGCTCTGATACCAATTGTTAGGATCTGAGTTTGATTGTTTTAATTGTTTAAGTAAATGAATAATGGAGGAAGAGATAAACTATAAATGGAAAGTGCAGCGAAATGATAAACTATAAATCAAAACAAAGAATAATTGTTTTAGAATCGAAAGCTTTCATATAACTGAATGATTATAGACGATTACAATTACTCCCCCTCAGCCTGATCACTCGTGTAAGTTTGTCTAAGCGAATGTTTTGAGTGATGAATAGAACAGTACATGCAATGTTTTATTTATAGACAATCTAAACTACTGATGACCTAAGCTGACGTCACCTAAGATAGTGACCTCTAACAGAATAACAACATAAAACATCTGATGACACAAATAACTATTACATTGGAAAACTCTGAAAGGCAAACAGCTGATAGGAAACCTCTGATGGTCTTGAATCATCTGTTGGAGCCTAAGTGATGTTGGCTCCAACAGACCTTTAATCTTCAGTACTTTGATCAGTAGTTGTTCTTCATCGGACCTTTGATCAACAGTTGTTCTCTAGCAGTTGTTCTCTATCAGACCTTTGTAACAGTAGTTGTTCCAGTAGTTGTTAGGGTACAGCAGATGTTAGGGTCAACATTCTTTTGGGAGAAGTAACTTGTAAATGTTGTTCATATTAAGGATCAATTGTGTAGTATATTTTGTCTTTCCAATCATCTGTTCTTCTCCAGGTCAGCAGACCCAACAACAAAAATTATGTCTTTTCTAATACGCTCATTAGAAATTTAGTATTTCAAAACATCTAAAAACATGTTAATATTTGTTAATGATCTAATTTATCTAAACAAGACACAAAACCCATGAGCCAGAAAAAACTTGAATCTTCATATTAAAGATTTCACTCCAATCATAAGTTTAATCTGATTCGGTGTACCCCAACATATTTCCAAAAGAAAAACATTTAGAAACTTTTGCGAACCAAAAAATCTTTAAGAAGAAGGTTTTAAGATTGGTTCTCAATCTACACAAAGTCTGTTTTACTAATCTGTTTAAGTTTGTTAGAAAAGTTACATTGAAATCGAAGACGGAATCATCAACGTGAACTGGGCTTGTGTTTGACACACTTCCCTTAAATAGATTCATGGTCTATTCCCAGGGTACACCGGTTCTTAACAGTGGTGGTGCACTGCCGGACTTGCACACTTGTCTGAAAGATAATCAGACATCGATTGAGTTTGTTTTCTACGTATATGTGTGTGTGAGTATTTCTTTTTTCTATCTTCTCAAATGAGGCACAAAGCCCCCCATTATATAAGAACATGGATGTATGAAGAGTCTTCTTAATTAGAGACTTAATTTGAGACCTAAAGACTCTAATTAAGTGACATAAAATCTCTAATTGAAAGAAATAAAACCTCTAATCAAAGACATAAAACCTTTACTCAAGAGTTTAGTTTTTAATTAACCACACTAAAAGTCTTATTAATAATTATAATTTACTAAATTATAATTTCAATATAATCCATTCATCATATTTCCAACAGCCAGCGCCTAAAATTTGATAAAGACTTGTGGTACCAAGATGTCGGGGGGAAGAATAGAGGTAAAGCGTATAGGTTAAGCAATGTTAATACCCATATGTACATGGAAGACAAGACCATAAGGTACGTTAATATTCTTTTAAGTTTGTTTGGTTCAAGGCTACATGTACTCGTATACATAATTTCATAATCAACATAATTAGCCTTTTATGTTAGAAAGGCTACACATTTGAACTTTTTAATCTATATAGTTGGTTTTACAATGCTATAGTAAAGCTAACTGTATGAACATCCAAACTTGAGGCTTTATGTTGGTATCATTAGGTACTAATGTGTTGTTTTTTTATTGTTGTATTGGGTGTCAAATTGTTATGGATATGGTTGCTTGGAGGTGCTGAATCATGTTAATTTTATTAATCTTGTAAAGCTTACCGATGTTGATTAGCGAAGAAACAACGAGTATGACTCGAGTATAATGAGGGGGTGGCTACTCGTGTTCTCTACAGGATGTAATCCTTTGCTCACATCGATGATAGATCCGTGGTCTGACTAGCTAAAAAGCGAATAAATAAGCAATGCACAAATACACCAGATATAAGTGGTTCGGTCTCGTTGAACTACGTCCACTGAAAAAGAGAGTCTTTATTGCTTTGAACGATTACAAATATAAAGACAAGGTACAAGTCTATTACAAGTGTATGTGTTTAAGTGGAGAATTCTTTGACCCTATAAAAGGTGTAGAAGTCCTCCTTTTATAGAGGGTGGGTGGGCCAGATGCCTGCGGCCCACTTCAGGAACGCTGGGCTTGGGCCCAAGGGTTGGGCCTGCCTTCCAGAAGCCCATTCGATTGGATTTGGATCCAGGGTTGAATAAAGTAAACCAGCTAAGAATGGCGCCTTGTGATTGGTCCATGTGGCGCGCTGTGATTGGTTGTCAGGGGAGGCACCCTACCACTAGTGCACGCGACGTATTGTGGTAGACTGCAGAGGCATCATTTTCTTCCTGGTGACAAAGGGCGTCAGGCGGCTATCTTCTTCTGGAAGATAGGCTGAGGTGACACCTGACACTTGGGAGGTAGTGCAACAAGTGGGGCTCAAGGGGAGCTGAACCTTGTTGCCGCCAGCTGTCATATTTCATGGGTGACCGTCGCCAGAATCGGCGCCTGGCCATGCAAGGATAGATTTCCCTCCTCATATGTAGGAAGTTGAACCCCATGGAGGTGTGTTGTGATCTCGAACGGCCAACCCTCCGCGGGTGTATTTATAATGGCAATGTTTGTGGGGTAGGGTGCGCCTACGCGCGATAATTGGTACCCTACCCCTTCAAGTCCCCCAGTCCAGTGCCTCTCTTGGTCTTGCTGAGAGGTCTGGTGTGGCGCTATACTTTGATATTGCGCTTTGGTGGATGAACGCTCATCCATATTGTGTTTAAAGAGTGCGCGTTGCAGCTCTTTAACATATATCAAGATAGAAAAGTGTGCGTGTTGCAACTCTCTAACATATATGAAGATGAAAAAGAGTGCACGTTGCCGCTCTTTAACATATATCAAGATAAAAAGAGTGCCCCCTTTGGTCTTGCGATTGCTTGTTGTTAATCGTTTGGCGGGCGTCATTGGCAGACGAATACTTGCCTTCATCCGCGGTGCCAGAGATTCGCGACCAGTCAGACTGTTTACCTTTGTTTTTGTTGGTGTTGTGAATTTGCTTGAATCCGCGCTGTTGTTTGAAGGAGTGCTCAGATGATGCAAATATCTTGGAAGCCCTGATAACTTCATCCCAGGTGTCTGGGTCGCCGTCTTTGCCAGACAGGGTCTTCATAAGTTCCTCACTACGGACACCTTGAATAAATCCCGCGCGCGTGAGTTCCTTGCCGTATCCTATTTGCAGCGCCTCTTTATTGTAGCGCATGATGAAATCGTCGATGGATTCATTGTCCGTGCGCTGGCACAGTAGGATATGTGATTTATCCTTCTTATGCTTCATGAGGTGGGAAAAGTGGTCTTTGAACTTTTTGATGAGGTCATCAAAATCCACTATTCCTCCCACCGGGAGATTATCAAACCAAACTCTCCCCGCGCTAGTTAGCGTCTGGGCAAACAAATGGCACCAGACCTGAACGGGCCAGAGGACTGTGGTTCCTGCACATTCAAAATCATGCAGAAGATCAGTAGGGACGCAGAGGCCATCGTATTTGTCGATGCTGCTGGAAAGTTTAGCATGTTTTTAAATGGGAGCAGTGGCTATTCGCTAGCAAAATTTTGAGTTGGTGGAGAATGACTTAGGCCTGTAGGGCCGATTCAGGTCGTCGTACTCCTTTTTATGTGACGTTGCGGAAGTGGCCCGTGACGTCCGGTGCTTCTTGGCTTTGGAGGCCTTGGAGTAGTTTGAGTTGCTGGTTGGCTGGTAACCGTCCGACTCAGATGCCGATTTCTCGAGGTCCTGATCGCGTGTATTTCTACCGCGACCTCCGCCACGAGATTTCGATCGTTCAGTTTCTTTTTCTTTTCCCTTTTGGCTTTGTTTGGCTGAAGGGAAGCAATGTTTATTGATTTACCTGCTTGTAGCTTGGCGAGCATGCCCTAGTAAATCTTTGTATTCTTGAGTTGTTTGCGGAACTACCACTCATCTCGGTCAATGGGTCAGGCGGGTTCCTCAGAATCTGAGTCTGAGCAAGTAACCGTTCGGACTGGTGATTGCACCCGCGGAGATGGCTGCCTGTTCCGATTATCCATAGTACCCAGTACTCCCGTCAATGTGTCATGGAGCACAATAGATGGGGTTGGACCAGGGGTTCCGGCTGGGCTAGGATCTGCCATTGGTGAGCTGAAAAGATGAGGTTGAGAAAACTAAGTTTTCAGCCGGTACGGATGGCGCCAATGAAGAAACAACGAGTAAGCCTCGAGTCTAATGAGGGGGTGCCTACTCGCGTTCGTTACAGGATGTAATACTTTGCTCACAACGATGATAGATCCGGGGTCCGACTAGCTAAAAAGCGAATAAATAAGCAATGCGCAAATACACAATATATAAGTGGTTCGGTCTTGTTGACCTAAGTCCAATGAAAAAGAGAGTATTTATTGCTTTGAACGATTACAAATATAAAGACAAGGTACAAGTGTATGTGTTTAAGTGGAGAATTCTTCGACCCTATAATAGGTGTAGAAGTCCTCCTTTTATAGAGGGTGTGTGCGTCGGGTGCCTGCGGCCCACTTCAGGAGCGTTGGGCTTGGGCCCAAGGGTTGGGCCTACCTTCCAGAAGCCCATTCGGTTGGATTTGGATCCATGGATGAATAAAGTAAACCATCTAAGAATGGCGCCTTGTGATTGGTCCACGTGGCGTGTCATAACCCGACCACGGTGGGCCTGGTCGAAATACAAATTGGTACCAAACTTGCACAGCAGAAGTAACAATTACTATATTAAAGGTTTATTACAATTTCTAATCTCTATATATAATAAAGGAATAAGGTTAAAGAGCCATGAGGCCATTTGGGGAACTGTGTGCTGATGTGTCATCACCATATTAAATATGCTAACATGTTCATTTCTGGTGCATTTGGATCATTTTGGATCATCCCGGCCCGTTTGTCTCTCTCTTTCAAAACAACACAAAGAGACACATAAACTCATTTTACTCTTTCAAAACCCTCTTTTCACTCTCTCTCTCTCTCTCTCTCTCTCTTCTTTTCCTCTTCCCTCTACTTTGTTCATCTGATTTCGTCAAGATTCGTCAAGATCTATTGGGTTCTTCATCATCTCTGCCGACGCTGTGTTTCTTTTGTTTAAGGTATTTTTTTCATTTATTATTTTGTTTTTAAAAGTCTAATTTATGTTTTTCTTATGAATGTTCTCTTTGTTTTCTCATCGGCGTTGTTATGTTCTTCTGAAACACCAGTTTTGTCTTCTTGGTAAAAGGTATGTGTTTGTTTTGTTATTTTTGTAATGTCTGATTTTTTGTTTCATTTGTTATACTAATCGCTGATGTTTTCTTCTATTACATCACTGTATCTGTGTTTTTTGGTTGATGAAGAACATATGGTTGTTACGGTTTGCTATTAAGGTTATGTTACTTCTAAAAACATTAGATGCATTCTCTTTTCGTTTAAATGTATTCGTTCGATTACTCTTTGTGTTTTTCTGTTTATTTGTTTTTAATATGTTTATTTTAAATTTCATAACATTTTTTTTTAAATCCTTAATTTTTATTTTATTTCTGTTTTTGTAAATTATTTTTTATATTTTTATAATATGTTTAAAGGATTTGTTTTAGTTATTCTATGAATATGTTATTTGATTTATGTATGGTACATGTAAAACATCATATTTTGATAAAAATATACGTATAAAAATTTCTTAAGATCTCTTCTGAGAAACTTTGTTAGTTTAAATAATTCTTTTATACAGACCCTAAGTTGTGGATATGTTTTTTTTAGTTTAAATAATTGTTCTAACTACTAATGAGTTAAACTACGGATGATTTAACTCCTGATGAGAAACCTCTGATCAGAATACTACTGATAATGAACTATTGATGAGTTAACCAAAACCTATGATTTTTTGTTATTGTCATTAATATTATGTTGTTATATGTTAGATTAGTTATCTATGATTATTGTATATGATTATGAACTACTGATGGTTTAACTCCTAATGGGAAACCTCTTATCAGAAAACTACTGATAATGAACTATTGATGAGTTAACCAAAACCTCTGATTTTTTGGAATTGTCATTAATATTATGTTGATATATGTTAGATTAGTTACCTATGATCTATGATTATTGTATACGATTATAAAGTACTGATGGTTTAACTCATGATGAGAAACCTTTGTTTAGAAAACTACTGATAATGAACTGCTGATAAGGAAACCAAAACCTCTGATTTTTTTGTTATTGTCATTAATATTATGTTGTTATATGTTAGATTAGTTACCTATGATCTATGATTATTGTATATGATTATGAACTACTGATGCTTTAACTTCTGATGAGAAACCTCTGATTAGAAACTAGTTATAATGAACTATTGATGAGTTAACCAAAACCTCTGATTTTTTGTTATCGTCATTAATATTACGTTGTTATATTTTAGATTAGTTACCTATGATCTATGATTATTGTATATGATTATGAAGTACTGATGGTTTAACTCCTGATGAGAAACCTCTGTTTAGAAAACTACTGATGAGGAAACCAAAACCTCTGATTTTTTGTTATTGTCATTAATATTATATTGTTATATGTTAAATTAGTTATCTATGATTATTGTATATGATTATGAACTACTGATGCTTTAACTCCTGATGAGAAACCTCTTATTAGAATTCTACTTATAATGAACTATTGATGTGTTAACCAAAACATCTGATTTTTTGTTATTGTCATTAATATTATGTTGTTATATGTTAGATTAGTTATATATGATCTATGATTATTGTATATGATTATGAACTACTGATGGTTTAACTTCTGACGACAAACCTCTGTTTAGAAAAGTACTAATAATCAACTGCTGATGTGGATACCAAAACCTCTGTTTTTTTGTGATTGTTATTAATATTATGTTGTTATATGTTAGATTAGTTACCTATGATCTATAATTATTGTATATGATTATGAACTACGGATGGTTTAACTCCTGATGAGAAATCCCTGATTAGAAAACTACTGATAATGAACTACTGACTAAGAAAGCAAATTCTCTGATTTTTTGTTATTGTCATTAATATTTTGTTTTTTTGTTGTTACAGGGTTATATTTGAAACATGGTTTCTCACATTTTTACCCTGTTATTTAATCCTGAAATGTTAACACTGGTATTTAAGTTTTCTTCTCATATTTATGTTTTTATTTAAAAAATTTTGTGTCTTCTTTTTTTTGGTTATACATTTCTGATTTAGATGCTGACCTCACTACAAAAAAAAAAATGTAATTTAGTGACACGCAAAAAGTGTCACAAAAAACTAAAAAAATGCCGCTAAAAGCCATTATAGGAATGGGCGACACACAAAAAAAGTGCCACTTTTATGGCACTTTTTTTGTGTGCCACTATAAACTCTTAAGACTTTTAGTGACACTTATTTTATCTACCACTATAATTCGTGAGCTTTTAGAAGAGCATAATACTTTTGCCACAAAAATAAAATCAAATTAAATGCCATTGACATTTAATATTAATTTTAATTAATTAATGATATTATTTATTGACATTAAAAATAAAAACAAAAGGCTACAATATGTAGAAATCATAATATAATCACTTAAATTACATGTTCACTCGGCTTCCATACATTTCAAATGTTTTAAACAAATGACTAATAAGCGTCAATCTAAGTCTAAATATCAAAATACAAAACAAATAACTAATAAATGTTTGAATAAAAACTCAAAACTTCACTGAGCTCATGAACTTCTTTCACAATCTTCATGCTAGTTAAATGATCATAGTGTTAATTGTTTCTTAGCAATCATATTTCCCACTTCTTAGTTGTTTCCTGCATTTATCTCTGTCACATAACCAACTCACTATGTTAAACCTAAAATTTCACAATTCATGTTCATTCGATTAGATCTCATAACCATAATCAAAGATGTAAGAGCAATTATGTTGGACTAGATTTAAAGGTTTGTGTTGTCTTGGGTTATATGGTACTGGGTACGGCCTATGTGGCCCATGTAATGGTGACCGCCTATGATAAGTATAAATAGGGGTTTCATGTTTTGTTTTGGGGTTGCTTGTCATTTTGTTTTGTTGAACGCGTGTGTACCAGACGACTCTTTGAAGTCGTGTGCACTTTATCAATACCCGGTAGAGAAGATCTTGGACTTACAATTGGTATCAGAGCCTAAGAAGTCTTTCGAAGGCTCGGTTCGGTATCAAAAGAAGAAGATCAAAGAAGTTCTTGCTAGCGAAAAGGTTGATTTTATTGATTTGATTCATATTGATTTCATAGCTATGTGTTTTATTACTGATCAGTGTGTTTTGTGCAGCCATGTTTTATTGATTTGGTTTTGATTTTCATTGTTTCTTCATTCAAAATTTTGAGAAAATTCTTGATTTGATCCGATTTGGTTGAAAGTCAACATTGTTTGCTAAAAATAAGAAGATAATTGTGTTTTTAAAAAGGAATGGTTTTTATTGTTTAACAATCTCCTTAAATTTTTAAAAAGGTCTTCGAAATTCTTGGAAAGTTTGTTACTAATCCTATGCAGGTTACCATATTCAAGACGTGTCCGAGCTGAAGACTGTGTCCGACCTCAACTTTGTGTCCGACCTCCAGCTTGTGTCTGACCTCAAGCCTGTGTCCGACCTCCTCAAATGTGTCCGACCTCCTCAACTGTGTCCGACCTCAAGCTTGTGTCCGACCTCCACAATTGTGTCCGACCCACAAACTGTGTCCGACCTAAACTGTGTCCGACCTCACAACTGTGTCCGACCCAGTATACATGTGCCCGAGTCACATACAGCACTGCTTCAACTGGACTGGATTTTAGCAAACTTTGGACTGGATTGTGGACCTTCCAAGACTAATTTAAACTTTAAAAAATTTTAAAATTGGACTAATAAATTTAAGCTTCTATTTCAGAAATGGATCAAATTGTTAACCAGACAAATTTGAACGGACTAAATGCTGACCAGCTACTTGTGGCTGCTCAAGTGGACAAAGCTATGAAATCTGTTAACGGAACTCATCAGAAGATACCTGTTCTTCAACTTGGAATGTCCTATCCTGAAATGGAAATCAAAATTCGGACAAGATGAAATGGAACAATGAGCCGTATTGTTGATTGATCTCTCGAATCCTTGCCCAAGGCAGAGCTTTGTCATTGTCTTTTGAAAGTGCCTATTTGATATATATTTTATCAGAACCAGATAACAATTGTAACAAAACAAACTAATGAAAACAGTGTTTGGATACAGTTCTTCTTTATGAAATAATGGTAATTATGAATTCATCTAAATATTAAGCACTTACTACTAAAATGAACCCTAAATAATCATATTCTGATTTTTGAACCACAACTAATCACACAATCATAATCACTATACATAAGGTTTAAAATCAAAGTAAACTACTCTAATAATTCTAATTTCAACCTCAAAACATCACCCATCAAGAAACAAAGGGAAAAATTGAAAATTTTAACCTACTTGTTTGATAAGCCGGAGAGCAGGGATGCCATTAGAGGTGAGATTGGAGTTTTCTTTGGTGAAAGAGGGAGACAATGAGTAGAAGAAATGGATATCTGGCTTATTGTTCTTGTACTAGGGTTTATTGTGGAAGATGAGTTTGTAGAAATAAATGTAGAAAATTAGGGTTGGGGTGATGTGTGGAAAGAAATTTTAGGGAATAAAATTTTAGTACAGGCGGGAGAAATTTGAGAGGGAAGTTTTAGTTTTGTTTTGTTTTTTGAACGATCAAACGTTGCATTTTTATTCAATCATACTAAAAACATACAACTACTAAGTTTACAAATAAACGCCCAAAGCCCATTTAGCGAATTACTACCTAGGCCACATACAAGTTGACCCATATATTAAATACATATCATAGTGCCCCAAATAATTATCGCCCGATCCCACTATGTTGCCGGTTTACCCATTGTCGTACACCGAAAAATCCCACCACTTTGCTTTGTCAAGAGCCGGTTGTCGTCCCCCTTTAATCATCCACAAGTAGGATTATCTTTAAAATAAAGCATTTCAAATTTCAGCAGCACCTAAAAAGTGCCATTAAAAACCTATATTATGGCATAAATGCTAAATGTCACTAAAATTATTTGTAAAATAATATACCATACCAAAAGTGCCACTAAAAATTTATATTAATGGCATAAAAGATATGTGAAAGCCGGTAGAAATCCAGGTACTATCCGAATAAATAAAATAACTATAAATATGATTGCATGTGATATGATATATTTGTTTTGGGCGATAACTGAAAGTTGTTATTGGAAATTAATATTGTTGGAAATATTATGGGGATTTTAGTGATTCCATATCACGTAGTGATAGATTACCGTATTAGACCTTGGTGACGACCCGACTAATGGTAGAAAGTTTAGTTAAATCGTAATACGTAGTCAGACATACTAAGTTATTATATGGATGAGTGTGATTATTATTATTGGATTAAGGAGTGAAAACCTTAGATAAGTGAGGTTAATGGGTTTTATAAAAGGTAGGATTGTGTATATTATGTAAAGGTTTTTATAAAAAAAAAATAATATACCCAACCCCCCCCCCCATGTCTCGCTCTCTCTCTCTCTCTCTTTATACATAATAATGTGTAAGTGTAATATTATTATTATTATTATTATTATTATTATTATTATTGTTATTATTATTATTAATAACCATAATCATTAGCCTATTTAAGGGATGCTCCATCCCAAGAGCACACCACATTAACACTCCACCTTTCACTCTCTCACTCACTCTCTCTCTCTACAAAACCATCCATATTCCCTCTTCTTCCCCCTCTCCCAACCGAAATACCCTCTTCACCACCACTTTTCTCACTTTCAATCATGTATTCATCATAAGAAGCATGATATTATGAAGTGCTAAGTAATCTTGGTGATCTAGAGTTAAAAAGGTTCAAGAAATAGAAGTTTAGAAGGAAAAACCCCAAGTTGTAGTAAGGTGAGTATAAAACTAAACTATTTCATTATTTATTCTAGTTTTTACATAAGTATTCGCCAAATACACAAAGGTTTTTCAATCTAAAACTAATGGGGAAATAAAATGAGAAAGTATATGAATGTAGTGTATGTATGCGTGAGTATGTGTGTGTGTATGTGTAACCGTGTGTGTGTGTGTGAGTATGTTTAGAGTAATAATCTTGATGTTTTGATGCTTAAAATGTTAAGATCCTTCATATTTAGACACATGCAAGAGGATTAAAAGGGTGATTAGAAATCTGAATAATAACCAAACATTTGAGAAATTACTAACTTAGATAAATGAGTTCTTGGATGAACTAAATGGAAGATGACTTATGGACCCTTATGGACTTGAAATGGACTTTGATAAGACATAAGTTTGGATGATTTTAAATATAAACTCAGACCTGATTATGATAAAGTTTTAATGGATTTTATGAACTTAAACTAGTAGAAAACAAGTTTTGATATGATCTACATGATTGGGAACCATTGCATGTACGATCGGAACCCATTTTTCAGCTTAAAAGTGCCAAAAACTAAGCTTTAAAGGATGATTTTCTAAACTGATTTAGAACAGATTTTTATGACTTATTTTGATGATAAATAAAGTGTTATAAGTTTAACATGAAAGACTTAAGGTTAAAACTTAAGAATAATGGCTTAGGATGCATAAAAATGCCCAATATCGTTAGATTTGAGCACTAGAAATGCATGCATGTAGATCTGATGTAAAATGTTTATATAATGGAAAATGTAGTATATTGAGCACTAATCAAGGTATGTTAGGTATTTACCTTGATAAGGGGCGCTTACAGTGCGAAACTATGCTCTGAAAGTGGCCCGAAACATAGTTATGAGGCATAAATGTTAGCAAAATGTAGCAAGACTTGAATAATAAATATAAGGTTGTTACTTGGATTGGATATTTGTCTTATGACTTAAATAGAAGCTATATTAGAATCATGAGGATTAGTTGTTAAAAACAACATATGAAGCTTGAAATGTTAGATAAAATATACAATGGTTAGACTTAGCCTCTCGTCACGTGTCACACCCTCAAAATCCACTTGCGGAGTTTTACCGCGAGGCGCATGACAAACCAGGATCCAAACCAACGATCACAATAAACAAGTCTAAATGAATATAAATGAAATTTCAAAACATAGTTTAAATCCCCGTTTACAGCGGAAGCTTATTCAAAACAGTATCTCAAAAGTAAACCAAATGTTTAACATATGAAACCATGCGACTCTAACTAGACGCGTGCGCCCTAGTCCAGTAGTGCTACCTTAGCGACCTGAGAAAACATGTAAAAGTTTACGTCAGCACAAAAATGCTGGTGAGTTTACAGGTTTTGTAATCCAAGTACCAAGTCCACCTGTCCATACTATAACAAATCGAAAACCAGTGTACGCTAGCTAGGCGTATGTTTTGTTACTACCACGATTGGAAAACCATTACTAACTCGCAAACCAAATGTATGCCCGATGTAGTAACCCTGTTGTTCATGTTGTTCCTGTTTGAGACAATATGCACCCGCCGACCCTCCAAGTCGACGAGCGGGGTTGGTCACTCCCAATAGCGCTATTCACATTTCCCCGTTGTGCAAACCCGCACATTCATGGTTCCCCCCGGGACTTCCAAAGATCGTGTAGTACACAATAGAAACCCATAGTATGACAATAGTTACCAAATAACCGTTTTAACACATGTTTTCTCCCCCGAAAATATGAAACCAGTTTAAAAGAGGGGCCGTAAACTCACCTTAAGTTGCGTTACTCCTTAACACGAGTAAACTCAGCTGCTATGCTAGTCCCGTAAAGCGGCGACCTAACATATGACAGTTACAAGTACTTAGACTAATAACCCGCAGGTTAGTTAGTCCCTAGATGTCCAGACCATAACCAAGTTCGTTTGAAAACACCGTGACTGTTTAATTGACCCAAAGTACAAGACTCGACATCCCATTGGTGACCCGAGACTTCCCGTGTTATGTTTACGCTCTCAAACATGTAATCATGCAATCACACTTAACATACGTTAACGCACAACAAGTTATAGCACATAGTTCACGTATCACCGAATTACATCCAAACATATGTTACCAAGTTATTAGATACGTTACGGGGTTCCTAGCATGTTCCTACATGTCAAATCGGGTCTCGGAATGCTAATTTACACTTACAGCAGCAGTACACGCGATTAGGAAAAGTCAACTAGCATTTAGGTTGGTCAACTGGCATTTAGGAAGGCTAATCGCATGTAACTACTAGCATTTAGGGCTGATTGCATGTAACTACTAGCATTTAGGGCTGATTGCATGTAACTACTAGCATTTAGGGCTGATTGCATGTAAATACTAGCATTTAGGGCTGATTGCATGTAAATACTAGCGATTGGGGCCTAATCGCATGAAAGATGGGCGATTGGCCTCCTAATCGCCTCTAACATAGGTGATTAGGGTTGCTAATCGCCTGTAACCTTGCTGTTCCGGTTTTTCGCGCGTTTAACGCTCCAAATCAGATCCAGAACGTGTGTAACCACCCAATATCATCCCAACAACTACTCTAAACATGTTTAAACCAAAATCCTTCGTTTAACCTCGTATTATCAGTCCTGCATGCAATCACGTATTCCAAACACCATTCACATAGCATGCAACAACACACTAACATGCGTAACTATCACCCTAATAATCAGTTACTCAGATTTTATCATCATAATATCATTATTATTATGATCTAACATAATAACATGTCATTCATTCATCTTGAATCATAAAAACCCTAGCTTTCTAATCATAAACACACATAACACATGTATACTAGTTAGAATCCGATTATCAACATTTATTAACGATTTTCAGAAAGCTTTTTCGTTTTAGAACAGGTCTGGACCATTAGGGATTGAATGAAAACGTTTATAAAGATTCATGGATGGAAACCAAACCTTAGATTTGTGAAAGAATGATGGATTAAGCTTTTGGGGCCTAATCGCCTGAACAGTCATGCAATTGGTCCCCTACTCGCCCCTAAAGGGCCTACTCGCCTCCCTTATAGGCGATTAGGCCTCCCTAATCGCCTATAGGGGCTGGTTTCGTGTGTTTTGCGCGTTAAACCCCGTTTTAACATATGTTAACACATATTCACATACCGACAAGTCACATAATGATTGTAAACACATAACACATGTAAATACACATATTCACACTCGTTCACCAATTCCCGGGACTCGAGACTTGTATGTTCCGTATGCCCTGACGATCCTACAAATCGTCACCGTTTATACACTTGGTTAAGGACTGACATCTAATGAACCTCTAGACCAACATCCAATGATCTTCTAGACTAAACCGATAGTTCCCGAACCATAACCCGACTTAACTAACCCAGTTAAGTACAATATACGCGTGACTCGCTAAGGTAGACTTTCATCTAGACAACGTTGTTAACCAGAATTTGCCCAGTTAAGTACAATATACGCGTGACTCGCTAAGGTAGACTTTCATCTAGACAACGTTGTTAACCAGAATTTGCCGGGTGTCACATCATCCCCACGTTAAAAGAATTTTCGTCCCGAAAATTGCACAAGTACCAAAAAGAACAAAAGAAATAACGAAGGGAACAAACAAAAGATAGAAATCAAAAGAGAAATTTACCCGAGTTGTCACATCATCCCTACGTTAAAAGGGAATCTCGCCCCGAGATTCATTCAGCTGCAGGAGAGACATATCTCGACTCGAACGCTTCCTTAGGAAAGAGATGAGGATACTTAGACTTCATCTGATCCTCCCGTTCCCACATGTACTCTGGTCCTCGGTTCGAGTTCCAGCGAACCTTAACGATGCGAATCTTGCTATGACGTAGGCTACGAATCTTGTAATCCAGAATCTCCACAGGTTCTTCCACAATCCGAAGACGATCATCAACCCTGATCTCTTCCAGTGGAACGATGAGAGACTCGTCAGCCAGACACTTCTTTAAGTTGGACACATGGAAGACGTTATGTACGTTACCGAGCTCCGTCGGTAAATCAAGACGATACGCCACCGGTCCAATCCGTTCCAGGATCGTAAATGGACCGACATATCGAGGGTTGAGTTTGCCACGCTTCCCAAAGCGTATGACGCCCTTCCATGGTGAGGCTTTTAGAAGTACTTTGTCATTAACTTGGAATTCCAATGGTTTGCGACGCTGATCAGCATAACTCTTTTGCCGATCCCGTGCCGCTGCCAACCGGTTACGAATCTGTACGATCTTTTCCGAAGTTTCGTACACTAGTTCAGGCCCAGTGAGTTGACTCTCACCCACTTCAGCCCAACAAAGAGGAGAACGGCATTTCCGTCCGTACAGTGCCTCGAACGGAGCCGCCTTGATGCTCGTGTGATAACTGTTGTTGTACGAGAATTCTACTAACGGTAGATGAGCTTCCCAACCTTTGCCAAAATCGATCACACATGCCCGCAGCATGTCTTCTAAAGTTTGAATCGTGCGCTCACTCTGACCGTCAGTCTGTGGATGGTAAGCCGTACTCATGTCTAGTTGGGTACCCAAAGCCTTGTGCAAAGACTTCCAGAAGTGAGAAGTAAAATGGGAGTCACGATCCGAGATAATAGAAACTGGCACCCCGTGCTTAGAGACAACTTCCTTCAAATAAAGACGAGCCAAACGATCCATGGTGTCGGTCTCCTTAATAGCAAGAAAATGGGCTGATTTCGTCAACCGATCGACAATCACCCATATCTTGTCATTCCCGCTTGGTGATTTAGGAAGTTGCGTGACAAAATCCATGGTAATCCGTTCCCATTTCCATTCCGGAATTTCAGGTTGTTGCAAGAGACCCGACGGTTTCTGGTATTCCACCTTGACCTTAGCACAGGTCAAGCATTTGCTCACGTATGAAGCTATATCCGACCTCATGTTTGGCCACCAGTAAAGCACCTTCAGATCTTGGTACATCTTATCCGAACAAGGATGAATAGAATACCGGGACTTATGAGCCTCATCAAGGACAAGCTCCCGTAGTCCCCCGAATAAAGGAACCCATATGCGTTCTGCGAAGTAGTGCAGGCCATCAGGCCTTCGCTCGAGGTGCTTGTCGGCACCGTGCATAGTTTCAGCTTTAAGGTTTTCCTCCTTCAAAGCTTCTAACTGGGCAGAACGGAGTTGATCAGGTAGAGATGAATGAATGGTGAGCTGCAACGCCCGAACGCGACGAGGTTTAGTTGATTCTTTCCTGCTCAAGGCGTCTGCTACAACATTCGCCTTGCCAGGATGGTACTTAATAGCACAATCATAGTCGTTCAGAAGTTCAATCCAACGACGCTGCCGTATGTTCAAATGTTGTTGGTCGAAGATATGTTGGAGACTCTTGTGATCGGTGTAGATGGTGCATTTGGTACCGTACAAGTAATGTCTCCAAATTTTCAACGCGAATACCACGGCACCCAATTCCAAGTCATGGGTGGTGTAGTTCTTCTCGTGCACCTTGAGTTGACGAGAAGCATACGCAATCACTTTCTCGCGTTGCATCAACACGCAACCGAGACCATGAATAGAAGCATCACAGTAAACAACGAAATCATCAGGGCCTTCAGGTAAGGACAAAATAGGAGCGGAACAAAGTTTAGACTTTAGTTCCTCAAACGCTGACTCTTGTGGTTCACCCCAGTCAAATTTCCTATCCTTCTGCCTGAGAGTGGTCAGGGGTTGAGCGATCTTCGAGAACCCCTGAATGAAACGACGATAGTAGCCCGCAAGGCCTAGGAATTGCCGCACCTCAATTGGCGTCTTTGGTGCTCCCCAGTCCTTGATCGCTTCGATCTTAGCTGGATCGACATGAATCCCTAGTTCATTAACCACATGTCCTAGGAACTGAACTTCGCGTAACCAAAAGTCACACTTTGAGAACTTAGCGTAAAGTTGTTCCCGTCGCAAAAGTTCCAAAACCAAACGTAGGTGTTCCTCGTGTTCGGTCTTGTTCTTAGAGTAGATCAGAATGTCATCAATAAACACAATGACGAACTTGTCCAGATATGGTTTGCAAACGCGGTTCATCAAGTCCATGAAAACCGCCGGTGCGTTCGTGAGACCGAAAGGCATGACCAAGAATTCGAAATGGCCATAACGTGTTCGAAAGGCAGTCTTTGCAACGTCAGTTTCCCTTACGCGCAACTGGTGATAACCGGACCTCAAATCAATCTTGGAATAATAACTAGAACCCTGGAGCTTCTCGAATAGATCATCAATACGTGGAAGAGGATAACGGTTCTTGACGGTCAATTTGTTCAGTTCTCTGTAGTCCACACACAATCGGAAACTTCCATCCTTCTTCTTGACGAATAGAATCGGGGCTCCCCAAGGGGAAGAACTTGGTCTGATGAAACCCTTGTCCAAGAGTTCCTGTAACTGACTAGACAATTCCTGCATCTCGGGAGGTGCAAGACGATAGGGGGCCCGAGCAATAGGAGCAGCCCCTGGTACAAGATCAATACCGAACTCGACCTGACGATGGGGAGGAAGGCCAGATAAATCATCGGGAAAAACATCAGGAAACTCGCGTACAACTGGAATATCGTCGATCTTCTTCTCATCGCTAGAGGAAACAGATAAAAGTGCCAAAACGGCTGGATAACCCTTTCGAAGACACTTAAGGGCTTTCATGCTAGAGATGATGTTTAGCGGAACACCACCCTTGATACCGTACACAGAAAGGAATTCTCCATCAGGGAGAGGAATCCGAATAACCTTATCGTAACAGACAATCTCCGCGCGATACAAGGACAACCAATCCATTCCTACCACAACGTCAAAACTACCCAAAGGTACCGGCATAAGGTCGATGGGGAACGATAAACCCGACAACTCTAATTGACACTCCCGAAGGATACTAGTAGCTTCAATCTTTTTACCGTCAGCCAACTCAATAATATACTTAGTCTCTAATGGTACGGGTGCTACATCTAGCAGTCGACTAACTTCCATGGATACAAAACTCTTGTCGGCACCAGAATCAAATAACACACTAACAGAACGATTATTGAGAAGGAACGTACCGGTAACTGTGTCAGGATCCTGTCTAGCCTCAGCGGCTCCAATGACGAAGGCGCGTGCATTCCTGCCACCGCCCCCGTTGTTCCCATTACCTTTGTTTCCACCCTGCTTCAGTTTTGGGCAATCCTTCTTGTAATGCCCAGTGTCACCACAGTTGTAACATCCTTGTCTTCCCGTAGACCCTTGAGTAGAAGGAGCTAAGTTAGTAGTCGGGGTCTGGGTCGATGGAAGTGTAACCCGACAATCTTTAGCATAATGCCCTGTTCGCTGGCAGCGATGACAACGGTTACTGTCGCAGTTCCCTTGATGATGACGTCCACACTTGTTACATTTAGGCAGTTTCCCCGCATAACCACCCTGCTTGTTACCCGAAGAAGAAGAAGAACCCCCATTATCAAACCTCTTACCCTGCTGTGTTGGCCCAGATCCTTTCCCGTCATTTTCCCACTTGCGCTTGTTGTTCTCTGGGGCCTTAACAGTCGAACCCTTCACAGGCAAAATACCCTCATTCACCTTCAAGTTGGTCATCCTATGAGCCGATCGGACCACCTCTACGTATGTAGGATGATTTCCCGCAGCCACTAACCCTGCGATTTCCGGTACTAACCCCGAGACATAGTGTTCAATCCTCCTGTACTCTGGCACATGCAGATCAGGACACAGCACTGCCAACTCGTTACGCCTCACAGTATACTTCTCAATTTCAGACCCAGTCATCTTGAGATTCCACACTTCGTGCTCTAACTTCTGCACCTCTTCCCTCGGACAGTACTCACGCTTCAGCAACTGCACAAAATTCTCCCAAGGCATAGCATACGCCTCCCCAATACCCATATTCTGGGTGATGTTATTCCACCAAGTCAATGCAACATCCTGGAATAACGCAGCAGCATACTTAACCCGATCTTCTGGGAGACAGTTACACATCAGAAACACTGACTCCACTTTCTCCAGCCACCTAAGCAAGCTCACCGCACCCTCAGTGCCAGAGAATTCCTGGGGCTTACAGTCCCGAAACATCTTGTAGGTACACATGGGTGGGGGTGGGTTAACAGGACCACCTGAAATGAAATGCGTGAGAAATCACGACGAATGTAAACAAGGTTCACTAATGAGGCAAAGAAAATGGATAAATCAACTTACCACCACCATTGTGCCCTAACTGGAAGGCAGCTTGGAGCAAGTTGTTCAGATCAGCCTGCGATAGGTTAATACCTCCACGACCACCAGCACCACCGCGACCACCACCACGTCCACCATTGCGACCACCTCCACGTCCTCCTCGTACTCCAGACATGATTCTGGCAGAAAGAACGAAAAAATTTAGTTTCGCAGATAAAGATAACCACTAATGTTCACAAGATCAAAGCTAGATCCAATCCAGGACTATTACTCCAAACCCAGAGCTCACCAGAGCTTCCATGCTTTTCGGTTTATGATTTTGTGTGCACCCAAAATGATAAACCGCTCTACATGGTCCTCCAAGTGTCCTCCTAGTTCAAAGTTCAAATCACCGAACATAGACTCTTAGCTATACACTGTAATACTACGGTAGTTTATGGCAAGTGTTTCTATTGGAGTACGAAAGGGAGATGTCCGGCCTTGGACAAATCTCAAGAGTACACGATTTACTCCAATATACTACACTGCCTAGAAAGTAAGTAACCCGACCTAAGATAGAACGGATGATGTAACGTAGAAAGACCAAATGATTTAGAGACACCCCGACAAGACCATACGTAAACCACCATAATGTTTAGTACCATGTGATCGTCTAGTGTGTGCGACTCGGCTATAGACTAGACTCTACATGCAGTCCTAGTTCACTATAACCATTGGCTCTGATACCAATCTGTCACACCCTCAAAATCCACTTGCGGAGTTTTACCGCGAGGCGCATGACAAACTAGGATCCAAACCAACGATCACAATAAACAAGTCTAAATGAATATAAATGCAATTTCAAAACATAGTTTAAATCCCCGTTTACAGCGGAAGCTTATTCAAAACAGTATCTCAAAAGTAAACTAAATGTTTAACATATGAAACCATGCGACTCTAACTAGACGCCGTGCAGACGCGTGCGCCCTAGTCCAGTAGTGCTACCTTAGCGACCTGAGAAAACATGTAAAAGTTTACGTCAGCACAAAAATGCTGGTGAGTTTACAGGTTTTGTAATCCAAGTACCAAGTCCACTTGTCCATACTATAACAAATCGAAAACCAGTGTACGCTAGCTAGGCGTATGTTTTGTTACTACCACGATTGGAAAACCATTACTAACTCGCAAACCAAATGTATGCCCGATGTAGTAACCCTGTTGTTCCTGTTGTTCCTGTTTGAGACAATATGCACCCGCCGACCCACCAAGTCGACGAGCGGGGTTGGTCACTCCCAATAGCGCTATTCACATTTCCCCGTTGTGCAAACCCGCACATTCATGGTTCCCCCCGGGACTTCCAAAGATCGTGTAGTACACAATAGAAACCCATAGTATGACAGTAGTTACCAAATAACCGTTTTAACACATGTTTTCTCCCCCGAAAATATGAAACCAGTTTAAAAGAGGGGCCGTAAACTCACCTTAAGTTGCGTTACTCCTTAACACGAGTAAACTCAGCTGCTATGCTAGTCCCGTAAAGCGGCGACCTAACATATGACAGTTACAAGTACTTAGACTAATAACCCGCAGGTTAGTTAGTCCCTAGATGTCCAGACCATAACCAAGTTCGTTTGAAAACACCGTGACTGTTTAATTGACCCAAAGTACAAGACTCGACATCCCATTGGTGACCCGAGACTTCCCGTGTTATGTTTACGCTCTCAAACATGTAATCATGCAATCACACTTAACATACGTTAACGCACAACAAGTTATAGCACATAGTTCACGTATCACCGAATTACATCCAAACATATGTTACCAAGTTATTAGATATGTTACGGGGTTCCTAACATGTTCCTACATGTCAAATCGGGTCTCGGAATGCTAATTTACACTTACAGCAGCAGTACACGCGATTAGGAAAAGTCAACTAGCATTTAGGTTGGTCAACTGGCATTTAGGAAGGCTAATCGCATGTAACTACTAGCATTTAGGGCTGATTGCATGTAACTACTAGCATTTAGGGCTGATTGCATGTAACTACTAGCATTTAGGGCTGATTGCATGTAAATACTAGCATTTAGGGCTGATTGCATGTAAATACTAGCGATTGGGGCCTAATCGCATGAAAGATGGGCGATTGGCCTCCTAATCGCCTCTAACATAGGCGATTAGGGTTGCTAATCGCCTGTAACCTTGCTGTTCCGGTTTTTCGCGCGTTTAACGCTCCAAATCAGATCCAGAACGTGTGTAACCACCCAATATCATCCCAACAACTATTCTAAACATGTTTAAACCAAAATCCTTCGTTTAACCTCGTATTATCAGTCCTGCATGCAATCACGTATTCCAAACACCATTCACATAGCATGCAACAACACACTAACATGCGTAACTATCACCCTAATAATCAGTTACTCAGATTTTATCATCATAATATCATTATTATTCTGATCTAACATAATAACATGTCATTCATTCATCTTGAATCATAAAAACCCTAGCTTTCTAATCATAAACACACATAACACATGTATACTAGTTAGAATCCGATTATCAACATTTATTAACGATTTTCAGAAAGCTTTTTCGTTTTAGAACAGGTCTGGACCATTAGGGATTGAATGAAAACGTTTATAAAGATTCATGGATGGAAACCAAACCTTAGATTTGTGAAAGAATGATGGATTAAGCTTGAAACCTTGTGTTTTGATAAAAAATCGCGTTCCAGAGGTTGTGTGTGTGTTGGGGCGGGTTATGGGACGACTAGGGTTTGTATAATGAAGTTTAGGAGGTCAAGTATGGTATTTATAGTCGTTTTTAGTCGTCCAGCCCGTAACACGCGATTATGCAGCCTTTACACGCGATTAGGAAGCCTAATCGCATGTAAGTTCATGCAATTGGGGCCTAATCGCCTGAACAGTCATGCAATTGGTCCCCTACTCGCCCCTAAAGGGCCTACTCGCCTCCCTTATAGGCGATTAGGCCTCCCTAATCGCCTATAGGGGCTGGTTTCGTGTGTTTTGCGCGTTAAACCCCGTTTTAACATATGTTAACACATATTCACATACCGACAAGTCACATAATGATTGTAAACACATAACACATGTAAATACACATATTCACACTCGTTCACCAATTCCCGGGACTCGAGACTTGTATGTTCCGTATGCCCTGACGATCCTACAAATCGTCACCGTTTGTACACTTGGTTAAGGACTGACATCTAATGAACCTCTAGACCAACATCCAATGATCTTCTAGACTAAACCGATAGTTCCCGAACCATAACCCGACTTAACTAACCCAATTAAGTACAATATACGCGTGACTCGCTAAGGTAGACTTTCATCTAGACAACGTTGTTAACCAGAATTTGCCCAGTTAAGTACAATATACGCGTGACTCGCTAAGGTAGACTTTCATCTAGACAACGTTGTTAACCAGAATTTGCCGGGTGTCACATCACGTGTCACCAATGGGGTTAATAGGGTAAGGGATAAGTAAAATCCGGGGATTTATTGGTTTACTAAGTCAGGAGATTTGGTGAATAACTTAATTAGACTTAGTATGGTTACTAAATCGACCTACGTATGGGAGGTGATTTAGGTGAATGATTGTGATCGGGATTGGAAAGTTCCCAGAAGTATTGCACTAAGGTGAGTTTCACGGCCCCTTTTCTCTTTTAAATGTTTTGAACGTTTTATAAATCGGGGAATTAACATGCTTATATGATACGATAGACAATAAAATAGAATATTGATGGCCTTAGGATAAGTGCGCCGGTGGTTACATAGAATAAACGTGATGTAACATCGCAAAATTTTCCCCAAAATTTTAATTCATAAAAAGCCCTTATATATATATATATATATTTTTATTACACCTTTATCATTAATATTATACAAATGTGCCTAAGTCTTTATTTATCCTAACTCACAACTTATATACATACATAAATGTATATAAATAATAATAATAATATGATTCTAAATTCTTTTTTTTTTCACATACAAGATTTTTTTTTTTTTTTTTAATAAAGCCTTGAGTCAAATAGTCAAAGTCTTAGTCAAAGTCTTAGTCAAACAGTCAAAGTCTTAGTCAAACAGTCAAAGTCTTAGTCAAATAGTCAATTCATCATAAAACCTTACTTTATGGTGTTGACCAATTTTAATGGCTAATTGACTCCAAAACTAGTATAAAAACCCACCTATGACCCATTATACTTTGCACCTCTAAATCGATTGTTTCAATTCGATTAAACTCTCCCTCATACCTTTCTTCTAGAGTATATTACTTCTACATTTGAAGCTTTGATTATAAGCTCTTGCAATTGGCGAATTGGAAGCTTGATATTCTTTCTTTTTTCGTTTTCTTCAATTTGGACTAGCTACGTTATTGAGTCTTTGGGATTCGCCTCGCATACATTCACAACACATTATTCTATTTTTTTCACGAGACATAACATTTTGCTAAGGTGAGTTTTACATAGCCCCCTTTTCTATTTATCACCATTTCTGGGGTGAAACATGTTACAACATCATTTTATGCAATTCAATCATCAATGTGTCTATGTGTTTTCTATGTTGCATTATGTCTTGAGCATGATTAGAGTAAGCACCATTCTAGCATAATCATTAACTCCGTACAAGCCGGCGGTAAACATTGATAGATCTATTGGACTGACAATCCCACCCGGATACGTGCCTCCTACAAAGGTAGCGTGGGTGTTTGTTATCGTATAACATATTCAAGTGGACCATGAGCGTATGGTATGTATCATATTATAACAGTCATCAGGGTTGGTTATGCACTCGATTTATTTCTAGTATGTTCTCACATATGGACTAGATTGACATGACACATGAATTGCACAACATTTTTATTCAATTATCAAAAACCTATATAATTCTCACCAACTTTTGTTGACCCAAAACATTTTCAACTTAACATGTTTCAGGTTCTATTTGCTTGAAGATTTGAATTGATGCTTGAAGATATGTGTATAGTTTTATTCAATTTGATGTACAAATTCTAGAACAATTGTATGTAATTCATTTAAATCATTTAATGAAATTTATCATTCACCATGAGCTACTGAACAATCATCAATACGTGACATCCCGATGTTTCCGCCATCGGTTGGGGTGTTACAGATTGGTATCAGAGCCATGGTTATAGGGAATTAGGTTATTAGAAAAATAATTTAGTCTATAACCATAGGATTTAACCAGTACTTGCTTCTTTACTTGCTATACTCTATCTCCCTCCTACTTCATATCTCTACTTTCATCCCTACAAGAAGGTTGCTCTCCATCACTGGATCTACTCTTGGACTAACAGGACAAAATCCTCAGGTTTAACCTAAACCCCCTTGAGATCTCGTCGAAGTTCTAGATTTTAATAACGAACACGTGCAATCTGGAAGGGTGAACGCCTGTATTCTGAGTCTTCTGTCTAGGCTGGCATTGCGCATATATCCCAATCAGACGAGGGACCCGGATGCCTACCTGGGAATTCTTGGGATGAGTGTTCACTTATAGGCTAAAGCATGTCTTCATATGTTATTAGAATTTAGAATCTTTGATAAGTCAACGTTTTCGTTTATTCGTTTTAATTAAATGAATAAATGATTACATTCCTTATATTACCTCATTGTCCTTCATTCAACCCATATCTTATTGAACATTCATTACCCAAATCACTTCCGTAACCGATGCCCTAAACTAAACAGAGATCAAGATCCTCCAGCTACCTAACCGCAATTCTCACCATTTGACTATTGGTTGCTTTTATTCTATGTATTGACGCTATTTGATTCAAGTAATAAAATATTTGTCTGAGAGTTGTTACATGGTGCATGATTGTTTGAATGTGAACTAATTATATAAATCTATACAACTACAACTCATATATTGTGCTTGTTATACTTGCTTGCATAAACATGTAATCAATTTGCAACCTATGTGTATAATAAATGCTGCACTTAATAGAGGTCATCATGCCTTTTCAACAGTCGGGAGAGGCCCTACAACCTGCTCCACGACTGGTGGAGGCTATCGAACCTACTCAACGATTGGTAGAGGTTATTATGCCTTTTCAACAGTCGGGAGAGGCCCTACAACCTACTCCACAACTGGTGGAGGCTATCGGACCTGCTCAACAATCGGTGGAGATATAGAAGGACGCAAAACTTTAATGTAAGGTAAATTGGTGATTGCGGTCCGGAATGTAATCATGAATTTACAGGTACGTTAAGGTAGTGTGAAATTCTATCAAGGTTTTCAGTAAATAACCAATTATAAACTCTAGTTACCTGGTAGTTCATTTAGTCTTTCTATAGTCAATCAAGTCATGCATTTCTTTTAGGAGCCCTAAAACTTAAGATTCTTATTCTCCTTGCTATTTCAGATGAACCTAATCCAACCCTTAAAACTCACACATATCAAAACTCTTACCCAAATTATTCGAAACACTTTATTCTTTTACCTATAAATTTATGTCATGCCTTAACTCGAAACTTCCCAAACCACCCTTGTCCTAATTTCTACCCAATCACCTTCAACCCTGTGTTTTCAATAAACTTCGGGACGAAGTTTCCAAAAGTAGGGGAGACTGTAACATCGCAAAATTTTCCCCAAAATTTTAATTCATAAAAAGCCCTTATATATATATATATATATATATTTTTATTACACCTTTATCATTAATATTATACAAATGTGCCTAAGTCTTTATTTATCCTAACTCACAACTTATATACATACATAAATGTATATAAATAATAATAATAATATGATTCTAAATTCTTTTTTTTTTCACATACAAGATTTTTTTTTTTTTTTTTTAATAAAGCCTTGAGTCAAATAGTCAAAGTCTTAGTCAAAGTCTTAGTCAAACAGTCAAAGTCTTAGTCAAACAGTCAAAGTCTTAGTCAAATAGTCAATTCATCATAAAACCTTACTTTATGGTGTTGACCAATTTTAATGGCTAATTGACTCCAAAACTAGTATAAAAACCCACCTATGACCCATTATACTTTGCACCTCTAAATCGATTGTTTCAATTCGATTAAACTCTCCCTCATACCTTTCTTCTAGAGTATATTACTTCTACATTTGAAGCTTTGATTATAAGCTCTTGCAATTGGCGAATTGGAAGCTTGATATTCTTTCTTTTTTCGTTTTCTTCAATTTGGACTAGCTACGTTATTGAGTCTTTGGGATTCGCCTCGCATACATTCACAACACATTATTCTATTTTTTTCACGAGACATAACATTTTGCTAAGGTTAGTTTTACATAGCCCCCTTTTCTATTTATCACCATTTCTGGGGTGAAACATGTTACAACATCATTTTATGCAATTCAATCATCAATGTGTCTATGTGTTTTCTATGTTGCATTATGTCTTGAGCATGATTAGAGTAAGCACCATTCTAGCATAATCATTAACTCCGTACAAGCCGGCGGTAAACATTGATAGATCTATTGGACTGACAATCCCACCCGGATACGTGCCTCCTACAAAGGTAGCGTGGGTGTTTGTTATCGTATAACATATTCAAGTGGACCATGAGCGTATGGTATGTTTCATATTATAACAGTCATCAAGGTTGGTTATGCACTCGATTTATTTCTAGTATGTTCTCACATATGGACTAGATTGACATGACACATGAATTGCACAACATTTTTATTCAATTATCAAAAACCTATATAATTCTCACCAACTTTTGTTGACCCAAAACATTTTCAACTTAACATGTTTCAGGTTCTATTTGCTTGAAGATTTGAATTGATGCTTGAAGATATGTGTATAGTTTTATTCAATTTGATGTACAAATTCTAGAACAATTGTATGTAATTCATTTAAATCATTTAATGAAATTTATCATTCACCATGAGCTACTGAACAATCATCAATACGTGACATCCCGATGTTTCCGCCATCGGTTGGGGTGTTACACGTGACACCAGTGACAACCGACGGGTTGACACACTCTCTCAGCACATCTTAATCTTTAACCTTCAGAAAAGGCCGTTGTTTATGTTATAGTACTATTGGGTTGACGCCCCCCGTTTTCATGATTTGACTGGATCGAAATTTACTTGAAAAATGAACATAACCTCCAACAAGTACCTCTCAAGGAGAGGCCACCACAGAGAACCAAGTTATGGATGGATTAAGAGCCTTAGGATACATCATACTCGTAGACCTCATGACTCTACTTGATTTTATTTTAGTTCTATTCGATCATATGCTATTACTAAACTGAAAGTTTACTATTACTCATAAACCTGTGAACTCGCCAACATATTGTTGATGTTTTTAAGCATGTTTTTCAGGTACTGATGCATAGGTAAAATGAGAGTGGTTTGGCTAGGGCACTACGGTGGACATGATGTTGGGACCTAATAATAATGATAACTTTATCTAAAACTTTGTTTTTATTTGTGTTTTGTAATACAATATTAACATATATTTTCGCTTCATCTTGGTAAAACTTGTTTTCTTGTTTCTAACAATGCTTTGTTTATTACGAAAATAAAACAACGTTTCACTAGAGGGTGTTAGCAAGATGTCCACACGTAACTTTATGTGATCCGCTAAACCTTATGGTAACAACTTCCGTTACCTCATGACTTGCTTTCCGCTGTGCGCTGTCGGGGTGTGACAGAAGTTGGTATCAGAGCGGTGGTTATTGATAAGTAGAAAATTTTAATCTACTCTATAACCATAAAAGCTCTCGAATATTATTCTAATTTATGTCAAGACTTACTATGCATCGTTTAAAGTACCTTAGAAAATAGGGCTTAGAATTAATTATGTGATATTATGTTACTATTGTGATTAAGTAAATTAGTATAATATAAAGCTATATATATACTTATCTAGTACGGATATACTTGTCACAGATCATGGCTACTTCACACGCCAGTCTCTCCAGTACCGACAGTGAGCCCCAACAGGATCCGTATAACCCTGTACTCGTGGCTCCAGCTAAAGTGGAACCGATAGTTGCACCGACTGCTGACACAGAGTATGTGGTTAAGGCGTCGATCATGGAGGAGCCTATACCTGCATTCATGTTACCCTAAGAGCCTAAGAACGACGGTCTTTTCGCTATGTTCAGGTCACAGCCCAAAGATACTGAGATTAGCACTCCAGCGATTGCTACGTTACCTATACGCAAACGACCGATGGATACCGAGGGACAGTCGTCGACCAGCAACAAGATCAGTAAGGTTGAGTTTGGTTGTTGGGAGTGGTTGCCTAAGAAGTTGAAGGATTGGGGCAGAGATTCAAGGCATACCTCGCACGTATGAGTTGGGTGAGTCTTCATCAGCGGCAGATTATCCATTATTGACGGGTGAGCCCGCAGCACGTACTGTGGCTACGCTAGCAGCCAGAGGAGCTCGCACAGAGCACAGGATATCTCAGCTACAGGATAGACATTCATCCTTGGATAGGAAGATTGATGCGCTTCAGCATGGGGTTGTTAGGTCCGAGCAGTATAGAGAAGGCATGGGTAGTAGGATGGACTCTTTGGATGATCAGATTGCGTCTCTGGATGACAACATTAGAGGCATGGACACTAGAGTTGATGGGATGGATGATAGTATATCATCGGCAGAGGAGTATATGATCAATGATAGCCAGGCACGAGATGGACAGTTGGCTAGGTTGGAGCAGTTAGAGTCCAAGTTTCGTGGGGTTCAGGAAGAGATAGGGGATGCTCAGAAGAAACTAGTGGAGAGTGAAGCTAAGGTTGAGGAGACCGAGGCTAGCATTCTGGGTTTAGAGTAGCGACTAGTGGCGGCAGAGGAAGGACAAGTGCTACGATGGCTTTGGCATTGATGGTCTTGATGGTGACAGCGTCTGCCCTTCGTGGGGGCAAGGCTTCTTGATTTCTGATTCTGATGTTGTTCATGGGCATATTAGGCCCTATCTTTTGGTTGTATCCGTATTTGCTTGTCATTTTGGTGGTTGATCTACCACGTTGTTTAGTACGATCTCCTAAAACACTTTGATGTTTGGTTGTAAGATCCATGTAAATAGTGAACAAGCAATCTAATGGTTTATTTTGGTTTATTATGTAAACATTATAACTGTGGTTTATGGATATTATCTTTCCTTGATTGTTGTTTGTTTGTTATTTTTCTTCTATGCATTGATTTATGGTGGTGAATGATGATTTTTTTTTTATGAATTACCTTGGTTGTGCATAGATCATGAGGAGTGGTCTATGATATGAACAAGAATGGTTCTTAAATCATTAGCATGTTTCTTATATATATGTATTTCCTAAATATATAGAAAAAGGATCATGGCACCCGTTACCAGATCAGGCACAGATGCGGGAGGATCATCACTTCCGGTTTCAAACGAACAGCTAGCCAGGATGATAGCTCAACAGGTGAATTTCGTATTCGACCAGCGTGAGGCCCGAGGCAGAGGTGGCGGCGCATCAGGCGGTGGCGCACCAGGCGGCGACGCATCTGGCAGTGGCGCACGAGGTGGCGGCGCACCAGGCAGTGGTACACCAGGAGCTGCCAGAGGACCCAGAGAGCGAATCAATATTGAGAATCCATCAGGTAAAAACCTTTGGAATGAGATCGATGTTTCATGAAGTTATAGTTTTGATTGCATATCAACTAATAACCAAGGCCTACTTGAAGGAAACAGGAAATGCCGAGGTAGGTTGCACTTATAAGACATTTCAGTCTTGCCATCCTCGAACGTTCTCCGGAGCTGAAGGTCCACTGGATATCATTAGATGGATTGAGAAGATGGAATCAGTCATGATGATCAGTAACTGTTCGGCTACCCAAAAGGTTAAGTACTCTGTTTGCTCATTTCTTGATGATGCTCTTACATGGTGGAACACGCAAGTGCAAGCGTTAGGAGAAGAAGTTGCATATGGAATTTCGTGGGACGACCTTAAGGATATGTTGTTGAGAGAATATTGTCCACGTAGTGAAATACAGAAGATTGAGGCTGAGTTCTGGACTCTTTCTATGAAGGGAGCGGAGGTTAAGGCTTACACTACCAGGTTCAATGAGTTAGCCAGATTAATTCTGCGATTGGTTACACCGGAATATGCTCGTATTGAAAGATACATTTGGGGTTTAGCACCACAGATCAGAGGTATGGTATCATCTTCTAGGCCAACTATGATACAGAGCGCTATATCTCTAGCGAATTCTTTGACCGACGATGCGATCAGGATGGGAACGTTGACTAAGAATAGTGACGGTGGAAAGAAAGTATCGGATGTCGTAGAAAAGATTCCTAAGTCGGAAGTGGTATCATCAGGAAGGAAAAGGAAAGGATCTGAAAGGTCAAAGAAGGTGTCCAGAATCAAGAAAGGTAGGAATCGTGAGTCGGGAAAACTCTATGCCACCACCAGTGAAGGTAAGAAGGTGGAGGGGGCGATACCTATGTGTCAGAAATGCAACACTAAGCATACTGGTAAATGCAAGGTGGTTGAATGTGAAAGATGTGGATGGTTCGGGCATACAGCTGCAAGGTGTAGAGCAAGTTTGCCTTTGGAGAAAGGCAAGAGCGACCAGGGATGTTTTTAATGTGGCGTGGTAGGACATTTCAAGAGGGATTGCCCTAAACTTCGAGGAACGAATGCAAGGGGCAGAGCCTTTGAAATGAACACGGATGCAGCACGCCAAGATCCTACAGTGGTTACCGGTACGTTCCTTGTCAATAATCAATTTGCATCTATTTTATTTGATACTGGAGCCGATATGAGTTTTGTTTCAAAGAAATTTGAACCTTTACTAGGTGCGAAATCAAATGAATTAGATAAGATTTATTCTATAGAGCTGGCAAATGGTAAGTTAATTAAAGCCCGTAAGATGATTAAAGGTTGTACCTTACAACTCGAAAGTCATACATTTAGCATAGACCTCTTGCCAGTAGAATTAGGGAGTTTTGACATCGTCATAGGAATGGATTGGTTATCCAAGTATCGAGCGGAAGTAATTTGTCACGAAAAGTTAGTTCGCATTCCGGTTGCGGATAACGAGATTTTAATCATACGAGGTGACACCGAGAAGAAACCTCTAAGATTGATTAATGTGATGAAGGCGCAGAAGTTTCTACGGAAGGGTTACCCGGCGTTTCTAGCTAGTGTGGTTAATACCAGAGTTGAGGAAAGGAAACTTGAAGACATTCCCGTGGTTAGGGAATAACCTGAAGTTTTTCTAGAGGATTTGCCTGGATTACCACCTACGAGGCAATTGGAGTTTAAAATAGATCTTGTACCAGGTGCAGCGCCAGTCGCTAAGTCTCCTTATCGATTAGCACCTTCCGAAATGCAAGAGCTTTCAAATCAATTGCAAGAATTACTGGATAAAGGTTTCATCAGACCAAGTTATGCTCCCCAAGGATCGGGTGATGTGCACCGGTCTTGTTCGTCAAGAAGAAGGACAAACCTTTAGAATGTGTATTGATTATATGGAGTTGAACAAACTCACTATAAAGAATCGATACCCATTACCCAGAATCGATGATTTGTTTGATCAGTTGAAGGGATCGAGTTTCTACTCAAAGATCGACCTTAGATCTGGTTATCATCAGCTGCGAATTGTAGAAGAAGATATTCCAAAGACCGCTTTCAGGACACGATACAGTCATTATGAGTTTCTTGTTATGCCATTTGGTCTAACTAACGCTCCAGCAGTGTTTATGGACCTAATGAACAGAGTTTGTAAACCTTATCTAGATAAATTTGTCATAGTGTTCATTGATGACATACTTATCTATTCACGAACAAAGGAAGAACATGAACAGCATTTGAGACTCATTTTGGAGTTGCTGAAGAAGGAGAAGTTGTTTGCGAAATTTTCCAAATGCGAGTTTTGGATTAGAGAGGTTCATTTCTTAGGTCATATTATTAACGAGAAAGGCGTTCAGGTGGATCCAGCGAAAATCGAGGCGATTAAGGATTGGAGTACACCAAAATCTCCTACGGAGATTCGTCAATTCGTAGGGTTGGCAGGATATTACCGGCGATTCATTGGTAATTTCTCCAAAATAGCGCAGCCTTTGACGCTATTAACCCAAAAAGACTGCAAGTTTGAATGGACAGAGAAGCAAGAAGAAGCCTTCCAACTTCTCAAGCAGAAGTTGTGTAGTGCGCCAATATTATCTCTTCCGGATGGAAGTGATGGATTCGTTGTATATTGTGATGCTTCGCATCAAGGGTTGGGATGTGTACTAATGCAGAATGATAAGGTCATAGCATATGCATCGAGACAACTCAAGGTGCATGAGAAGAACTATACAACACACGATTTGGAGTTAGGAGCAATAATTTTTGCGCTCAAGATATGGAGACATTATCTTTATGGTACCAAATGCACAGTCTTTACTGACCATAAAAGTCTTCAACATATCTTTGACCAAAAAGAGCTCAATATGAGGCAGCGTAGATGGGTCGAGCTACTCAATGATTACGATTGTGAGATTCGTTATCATCCCGGAAAAGCCAATATTGTGGCAGATGCCTTAAGCAGAAAAGAGAGAGTTAAACCGTTGCGTGTTCGCGCGCTGGGTTTGACAATCCATTCGAGTCTTATAGCTCAGATTAAGGAAGCACAACAGGAAGCGTTGAAGGAAGAGAATTTGAAGAAAGAATTCCTTTTCAAGTTGATTAAGGATGTGAATCCGAAGGATGATGGAGTGATGTATTTTATGGATCGTGTTTGGGTACCAGTTAAGGGCGGTATGCGCGAGTTAGTTATGGATGAAGCCCATAAGTCTAAGTACTCGATACACCCTGGTTCCGACAAGATGTATAAGGACTTGAAAGAATTTTACTGGTGGCCGAGCATGAAAGGAGAGATAGCAGCTTACGTGAGCAGATGTTTAACATGTGCAAAGGTTAAAGCTGAGTATCAGAAGCCTTCGGGATTGCTTCAACAACTGGAGATTCCTCAATGGAAATGGGAATGTATTTCAATGGATTTTATCATGAAGTTACCCCAGAAATCAAGTGGTCATGATGCCATTTGGGTAATTGTTGATCGATTAACCAAGTCCGCACATTTCTTACCGATTAGGGGAACCTATTCTATTGAGAAGTTGACTCGTATTTACATCAAGGAAGTTGTCTCCAGGCATGGTGTTCCAATATCGATTATTTCCAATCGAGATGGTCAATTTGTGTCAAGGTTTTGGCAGTCATTGCATGACGCACTAGGAACCCGACTTGATATGAGTACCGCTTACCATCCCCAGACTGATGGCCAAAGCGAGAGAACGATTCAAACACTTGAAGATTTGTTAAGAGCATGTGCGATTGATTTTGGAGGTAACTGGGACACTCACCTTCCCTTAGTTGAGTTTTCCTACAATAACAGTTATCACTCCAGTATCAACGCCGCACCCTTCGAAGCTCTATACGGTAGAAGATGTCGCTCACCTCTTTGTTGGGCAGAAGTGGGAGACAAATGTTTGACAGGCCCAGAGATAATACAGGAGACAACAGACAAGATCTTTCAGATAAGAGATAGATTGAAAGCTGCCAGAGATAGACAGAAGAGTTATGCAGATAACAGAAGGAAGCCGTTGGAATTCCAAGTGGGAGACAAGGTCATGTTGAAAGTCTCGCCTTGGAAAGGGGTTATAAGATTTGGCAAACAAGGTAAGCTTAGTCCTCGTTACATTGGACCCTTTAAGATTATAGCAAGGGTAGGTCCCGTTGCATACCGATTAAAGCTACCACAGAAACTAGCAGGCTTTCATGACGTTTTTCACGTTTGCAACTTGAAGAAATGTTTAGCAGATGAAACGTGTAACACCCCGACCGATGGCGGAAACATCGAGGTGTCACGTAAGAATGAGTATACAGTAGCACATGGTATTCAAATTTTAATTGAAATTTATTTAAGGTGCAAATATCCAAAATTGAAAATACATAATGAGTTTTGAATGAAAATCTAATACATCAAAAAGCCAAAACAAAGCATAAACTTCAAATTTCTCCTCATGCTAACTCTCTAGACTTCAAGCATCATTATTACCTGTTGAGTTGTAAAAATGGGGGGGGGGGGGTCAACTAGAAGTTGGTGAGAATACATAAGCCATGTCAAGCAATTAAGTTTAAGAATAAAAGTTTAGCAATTCATATGTCTATCGTAAGTTTAAGTCTACATGAATAAACATGAAGTGTTGAATGCACATAATCAAACCTCCGACTAGTTTAGGTCCATCCCGTCATCCACGGTTCACCTTAATAATATGTTGGAACGATAACAATCACCCGCGCTCCCCATAAAAGATGGTCAACGAATCTAGGTGGGATTGTCAATCCAATAGATCTATTATTGTGTATCGTTGGCTTGTACGGAGTTAATGATTATGCTAGAATAATTGTGCTTACCATAGTAATGTTTAAGACATAATGCAACATAGAATAACACATAGACACTTATGTTGAATTGTAAATTGATGTTGTAACATGTTTCACCCCAAAATAGTGAAATGGTAAAAAGGGGCTATGTAAACTCACATTGGCTAAGGTGAATTATCCTCTAAGTGTTGTGAATGTAAGCGAGGCGAATCCCAAAGACTCAACAACGTAGCTAGTCCAAATTGAAGAAATAAAAAAACGAAAAAGAAAGAATATCAAGCTTCCAATTCGCCAATTACAAGAGCTTATAATCAAAGCTTCAATTGTAGAAGTAATAGACTATAGAAGAAAGGTATGAGGGAAAGTTTAATCGGATTGAAACAATCGATTTAGATGTGCCAAGTATAATGGTCATAGGTGGGTTTTTATACTAGTTTTGGATTCAATTAGCCATTAAAATTGGTCAACACCATAAAGTAAGGTTTTATGATGAATTGACTATTTGACTAAGACTTTGACTGTTTGACTAAGACTTTGACTAGGACTTTGACCAGGACTTTGACTATTTGACTTTATAAAAATATCTGATTTTATAATCATTATTATTATTATTATTATTATTATTATTATTATTATTATTATTATTATTATTATTATGAGAGGAGTTTAAAATGTATAGCTGGTTGGGAAAACTTTGGGACCTATGACCTTATTTGTTGTAAACGACGAATAATAATGGAAACATTTAATGAATAAAATTATTTGAGGAAAAATACAGGATGTTACAAAACGTTAGTTATTCCCTCGAAGGAAGTGAAGGTTGATAACAGGTTGCGTTTTGTTGAAGAACCTGTTGAAGTTACGGATTGGAAAATCCAAAAGTTGAGAAGGAGTAACATCAAACTGGTCAAAGTTAGATGGAACTCTAAGCGTGGACCCGAGTTCACGTGGGAAAGAGAGGACCAAATGAAGCTAAAGTACCCTCACTTGTTTCCGTCGAAATCGAAACCAGTAGTGACTAAACAAAAATTTCGAGGACGAAATTTCTGAAACAAGGGGAGACTGTGACAACCGGTAGAAATCCAGGTACTATCCGTATAAATAAAATAACTGTAAATATGATTGCATGTGATATGATATATTTGTTTTGGGCAATAACTGAAAGTTGTTATTGGAAATTAATATTGTTGGAAATATTATGGGGATTTTAGTGATTCCATATCACGTAGTGATAGATTACCGTATTAGACCTTGGTGACGACCCGACTAATGGAAGAAAGTTTAGTTAAATCGTAATACGTAGTCCGACATACTAAGTTATTATATGGATGAGTGTGATTATTATTATTGGATTAAGGGGTGAAAACCTTAGATAAGTGAGGTTAATTGGTTTTATAAAAGGTAGGATTGTGTATATTATGTAAAGGTTTTTATAAAAAAAAATATACCCAACCCCCCCCCCCCCCCATGTCTGCTCTCTCTCTCTCTCTCTCTCTCCCTCTTTATACATTATAATGTGTAAGTGTAATATTATTATTATTATTGTTATTATTATTATTAATAACCATAATCATTAGCCTATTTAAGGGATGCTCCATCCCAAGAGCACACCACATTAACACTCCACCTTTCACTCTCTCACTCACTCTCTCTCTCTACAAAACCATCCATATTCCCTCTTCTTCCCCCTCTCCCAACCGAAATACCCTCTTCACCACCACTTTTCTCACTTTCAATCATGTATTCATCATAAGAAGCATGATATTATGAAGTGCTAAATAATCTTGGTGATCTAGAGTTAAAAAGGTTCAAGAAATAGAAGTTTAGAAGGAAAAACCCCAAGTTGTAGTAAGGTGAGTATAAAACTAAACTATTTCATTATTTATTCTAGTTTTTACATAAGTATTCACCAAATACACAAAGGTTTTTCAATCTAAAACTAATGGGGAAATAAAAGGAGAAAGTATATGAATGTAGTGTATGTATGCGTGAGTATGTGTGTGTGTATGTGTAACCGTGTGTGTGTGTGTGTTAGTGTGTGTGAGTATGTTTAGAGTAATAATCTTGATGTTTTGATGCTTAAAATGTTAAGATCCTTCATATTTAGACACATGCAAGAGGATTAAAAGGGTGATTAGAAATCTGAATAATAACCAAACATTTGAGAAATTACTAACTTAGATAAATGAGTTCTTGGATGAACTAAATGGAAGATGACTTATGGACCCTTATGGACTTGAAATGGACTTTGATAAGACATAAGTTTGGATGATTTTAAATATAAACTCAGACCTGATTATGATAAAGTTTTAATGGATTTTATGAACTTAAACTAGTACAAAACAAGTTTTGATATGATCTACATGATTGGGAACCATTGCATGTACGATCGGAACCCATTTTTCGGCTTAAAAGTGCCAAAAACTAAGCTTTAAAGGATGATTTTCTAAACTGATTTAGAACAGATTTTTATGACTTATTTTGATGATAAATAAAGTGTTATAAGTTTAACATGAAAGACTTAAGGTTAAAACTTAAGAATAATGGCTTAGGATGCATAAAAACGCCCAATATCGTTAGATTTGAGCACTGGAAATGCATGCATGTAGATCTGATGTAAAATGTTTATATAATGGAAAATGTAGTATATTGAGCACTAATCAAGGTATGTTAGGTATTTACCTTGATAAGGGGCGCTTACAGTGCGAAACTATGCTCTGAAAGTGGCCCGAAACATAGTTATGAGGCATAAATGTTAGCAAAATGTAGCAAGACTTGAATAATAAATATAAGGTTGTTACTTGGATTGGATATTTGTCTTATGACTTAAATAGAAGCTATATTAGAATCATGAGGATTAGTTGTTAAAAACAACATATGAAGCTTGTAATGTTAGATAAAATATACAATGGTTAGACTTAGCCTCTCGTCACGTGTCACCAATGGGGTTAATAGGGTAAGGGATAAGTAAAATCCGGGGATTTATTGGTTTACTAAGTCGGGATATTTGGTGAATAACTTAATTAGACTTAGTATGGTTACTAAATCGACCTACGATATGGGAGGTGATTTAGGTGAATGATTGTGATCGGGATTGGAAAGTTCCCAGAAGTATTGCACTAGGGTGAGTTTCACGGCCCCTTTTCTCTTTTAAATGTTTTGAACGTTTTATAAATCGGGGAAGTAATATGCTTATATGATACGATAGACCATAAAATAGAATATTGATGGCCTTAGGATAAGTGCGTCGGTGGTTACGTAGAATAAACGTGACACCAGTGACGACCGACGGGTTGACACACTCTCTCAGCACATCTTAATCTTTAGCCTTCAGAAAAGGCCGTTGTTTATGTTATAGTACTATTGGGTTGACGCCCCCGTTTTCATGATTTGACTGGATCGAAATCTTCTTGAAAAATGAACATAAACTCCAACAAGTACCTCTCAAGGAGAGGCCACCACAGAGAACCAAGTTATGGATGGATTAAGAGCCTTAGGATACATCATACTCGTAGACCTCATGACTCTACTTGATTTTATTTTAGTTATATTCGATCATATGCTATTACTAAACTGAAAGTTTACTATTACTCATAAACCTGTGAACTCGCCAACATAGTGTTGATGTTTTTAAGCATGTTTTTCAGGTACTGATGCATAGGTAAAATGAGAGTGGTTTGGCTAGGGCACTACGGTGGACATGATGTTGGGACCTAATAATAATGATAACTTTATCTAAAACTTTGTTTTTATTTGTGTTTTGTAATACAATATTAACATATATTTTCGCTTCATCTTGGTAAAACTTGTTTCTAACAATGCTTCGTTTATTACGAAAATAAAACAACGTTTCACTAGAGGGTGTTAGCAAGAGGTCCACACGTAACTTTATGTGATCCGCTAAACCTTATGGTAACAACTTCCGTTACCTCATGACTTGCTTTCCGCTGTGCGCTATCGGGGTGTGACAAGATAAATGCCATTAAAAGTGTGTGCCACTATATGACATTTTTTTGTAGTGCCTTTACCTTTGCGAAATTTTTTGAATCCAATAAGCTTGCGGTTGGCGAATTTGATTTGATAACTGAACAGGATCTTCATTAGCCTGTTAATCTTGAATTGATCGATGAGGTTTTCTACTTCACAGATGGTTGGAAAAATATGATGAGGGGTATAGGAATGACTGCAAATTGCTTGTTTTTTTTTTAATATTTGCAGCCTCAATCTCTGAAGGTTATGTTTTTAAATCTGAACCAGAAGTATACCATTGGCAATTCTTTCTTTTTTGCGGTTCGTGATTTTCGTCTGACTATGTTGTAAGTTTCTCTTTTGTTTAATATAGTTATGTATACAGAGACTGAAGTTTTAATTTATATCTTGATTAGTTGTTTAAATGATAAAAAGTTTAATATTCTTTGCAGCCTGTTCCAAGAGCTTTTTATATCTACAACTATCATGATCTTTTCCCTTCCAAAAAGATTACCATTGAGGCTGGAGATTGTATGGAATGGGAGGTTTCTTTTTGCTGGTTAGAGAATGGGAAGAAGTATTTTTTGAAAGATGGTTGGTTAAATGTGGTTCGTGATCTTCGTTTGAGGCGTAAGATGATTGTAGTTTTCAAGCTTGTGTGTTCTTAACGTTATGAGATTGTTGCTTATCATAAAGATGGAAGAGAAGTCGATTTCGACGAATTGCAACAGGAAGCCAAGGCCGCCACTCCTTCTCATGTTGTTGTCATTGATTCGGATTATTCCGGGAGTCTCCATCCTTCTACCTCTGTATCTGCTGCCGATGCTTTTTCTATGAAAAGCAAGATTGAAAAGAGCCTGGTAAAATTTAATATTTAAATATTTAATTTATTTTTTATAAGTTACAACAGTTGGGTATTTTTCTTAATTAATTTACCATCTACTGTTTTTTGCAATATAGGATCACTTTTGTGTGAAAGCCAAGATTCAGAAGCGCATGGTAATATTCTTATTCTCTTTATATTTCGGATATATAAGTTTTATAAAGTTTAAGTTATTTAGTTTTATTAATTAATATCTTTTCAAATTTTTTAAGCAAATCACCAATACACTGGGTATGGTTTCTGGGCTGAAACTTGGAATGTCATTGAAAATTAACTTTGATGACAAAGCACTTGTGAAGGCTGAAATGGGGACTGAAAAAAATGGTTGTTATAAGAGGTAGGTTTTATTTTTTTAAATTATATTTTGTTTATTTTTTTAAAACTCTAAAATTTAAAAAAGCCTAATTGCATTTAATTTGTTTGCAATAATGTAGAAGGGTGGTGATATTAGGGTGGAATGTTCTTTTGAAGAAGAATGGATTGGTTGTTGGTGATGTTTGTGAATTTTAGTGGCTTCATTTTAATCGTCTTCTTAGAATTTCTAAGGTTTAATTTGGGGTTGTTTGTTCTTTTAACAAATTGATAACTTTTTGGTTGGTGCTTGCACTAACTATTTTTAGGATATCTATATCCGTGGACATCTAATTTGTAAAATAACTAACTACTATATCCCTTATGTCTAGATTTATGACTAGATGAATAGATTAATAGGGTGTTTATATATGTTGATTGTTTGTTCATTGTTTGTGATCGTTTTTTTAATATAAAGTTAACACAAGTTGTTTTTTTCTTTTATAGATTATCCTTATCTTAATCAGATAAAGACATGCTTTTTTTATGGAATTTCCTGAAAACTAATACTATATAAATGATATGTTGTTTTCATTTGAATTTCCAAATTTTTCACCATTGGTGTATCAATTTCATTTTTAAGAAACGTTGACCATAATGTGTTTTGTCCTTTACTAATATTGTAAGTGTGATTTTCATTACAAATGACAAAAAATTTCCCCATTGGTATATCAATTTCATTTTTAAGAAACGTTGACCATAATGTGTTTTGTCCTTTACTAATATTGTAAGTGTCATTTTCATTACAAATGACCAAATATCTAAGGTGTTTATATATGGTTTAACTGCTGATGACAAACCTCTGATAATGAACTACTGTTGAGATAAGCCAAACCTCTGATGAATAAACTTGTGATGACCTTTGTTAGTTTAAATAATTTTTCTATACATACCCTAAGTGGTTTAACTCCTGATGAGAAACCTCTGATGACAAAACGACTGATAATGAACTACTGATGACGAAAGCAAAACCTTTGATGAATAAACTTATGAAGACCTTTGTTAGTTTAAATAATTGTTCTATAGAGATCCTAAGTGTTGATTTGATTTTAAATTATGTTAATCATTTTTGTAGTTGTTATAATATGTTTAAAGGATTTGTTATAGTTATCGTATGAATATGGTATATTTGTTGCTGATATAAATGTCATTTTCTTAAGATCTCTTTTGATAAACATTTTTCATTAAATAGTAACTTTCAAACTCTTTTTTATACTTTGACATACTATTTTCAATTTCAACTTACCGAAATTATTTTCCCACTCATTTCAAATCGTTTTTTAATATAAACTTAACATAATTTGTTTTGTTTTTTTATATATTACCCTTATCTTATTAAAATAAAGACGTTTTTTAATGGAATCTTTTGAAAACTAATATTATATGAATGATATGTTGTTTTCATTTGAATTTCCAAATTTTTTCCGATTAGTGTATCAGTTTGCTTTTTAAGAAATGTTGACCATAATTTGTTTTGTCCTTTACTAATATTGTAAGTGTCATTTTCAATACAAAGATTTATGTAACATCGTTTCACAAACATAGTGCATACACTCTTATCAATACTAATGACACAAGTTTTTTAATTTCAACTTACCCAAAAAAATTTCCCTTCACTAATTATTGTATACATACCCTAAGTGTCGAATATGTTTTTGGTTAGTTTAAATAATTTTTCTATACATACTGATGAGTTAAACTACTGATGCTTTAATTGTTGATGAGAAACCTCTGATAATGAACTACTGCTGAGGAAAGCCAAACGTCTGATGACTAAACTTCTGAAGACCTTTGTTGGTTTAAATAATTGTTTTATACATACCCTAGGTAGTTTAACTCCTGATGAGAAACCTCTGATGAAAAACTACTAATAATGAACTTCTGATGAGGAAAGCAAAACCTTTGATGAACAAACTCCTAAAGACCTTTGTTAGTTTTAATAATTCTTCTATACATATCCTAAGTGGTTAATATGTTTTTTCTTACTTTAAATAATTGTCCAATTACTGATGAGTTAAACTACTGATGGTTTAAATGATGATGACAAACTCTGATAACGAATTACTGCTCAGGAAAGCCAAACCTCTGATGAATAAACTTCTGAAGACCTTTGTTAGTTTAAATAATTTTTTTATACATATCCTAAGTGGTTTAACTCCTGATGAGAAACTCTGATCACAAAAGTAATGATAATGAACTACTGATTAGGAAAGCAAAACCTTTGATGAATAAACTTCTGAAGACCTTTGTTAGTTTAAATAATTATTCTATATAGATCCTAAGTGTTTATTTCATTTTAAATTCTGTTAATAGTTTTTGTAGTTATTAAAAAAAGACGTTTTTTATGGAATCCTCTGAAAACTAATATAATATGAATGATATGTTGTTTTCGTTTGAATTTCTAAATTTTTCACGATTAGTGTATCAATTTGCTTTTTAAGAAATGTTGACCACAATTTGTTTTGTCCTTTACTATTATTGTAAGTGTCATTTTCATTACAAAGATTTATCTAGCATCATTTCACAAACATAGCCTACACACTCTTATCCATAGTAATGACACAAGTTTTCTAATTTCAACTTACCCAAAAAAATTTCCCTCCCTTTTTGACTAACCCTCAAAGGGGATTATATATAGATCCCAGCAGGTTATAATCTTGGCACCTATCATTCATTTCGGTTATAAGTAAAAGTATAAGATATGGCTTCTCAAGGAATTGACATGAAACAACTAATGGATTCAAGGTAGTTACATGATTTTTCTTTAATTATAATTTATTTACATGGTAGCTTATGCTAGCTTATTACTAAATCATTGAGATACGTGTATTATGATTCAAATTTTGAGTCTTATTACATCTTCTTCTATTTTAAATAACAGCTCCGAGGCACGAAAACGGATAGTTATGCTTAAGGATGTTGATTTAACTAAAAGGGATTATACACTCAAAGTTCGTGTTGTGAAACTGTGGCGGCAGGCGATGTATAATAATCCTGCTGAGATGTATTCTATCGAAATGATAGTTGTTGATGTGGAGGTATGTTTATTCTTACCATTATGTTCCTTTATTTTGCATGAAATTTTTAATTTGATATTCAATTAATAGTATTTTTTTTTTTTTTGCATGGTTGTAACAGGGAACAACAATGCAAGCAAATGTTCTTAAAAGGTGGTTTTCAAGATTTGAGAATCTCCTTAGTGAAAAAGGTATTTTCTAGCTTATATATTTTAGCTATGTTTATCTTTCTTTATGTGTTCATCCTGTTTTAAACTTTATATGCACATGTATTATATTTATACTTTTTGTAAATATTTTAGGCCAAATCTGCTTTGTAGTTGATATGACATGTGTGTTTTATTTAGTGGTTGATTATAGGGAAAATATTTGAAGATTAAGTTATTTGTTTTTTGTTACATTTTTTGTTTATCTCTGGATGTATCAGTACCGTTTTAGTGATTTAAGTAGGTTGTCTTATTTAATTGTTTTGACCTTTTTAAGTTTTTTGAATGTAAATGTAATTAGTCAATTAAAATTACTTAGGGTTTGTTGTTGATAACTTCTGATGAAGAATGATAAACTACTGAAGAAGAAGTTAAAACCTTAGAAAGCCTAAGTACTGATGAGTTAATGTGACACCCGGCATGTTTGGCTTAAACATTTTAGTAACACCTAAGTCTACCTTAGCAAGAAACATTTATAAACGGACTTAACCAGGTTAGTTGAGTCGGGTCAGGATAGGATCGTCCAGGGTTCAATGATCTGGAGGATCATTGGGAGTCGTTTTGGGAATACAATAGTACCGGGTCCCGTTGTTGGTGAAATTACATAAACTAAATTAAGTGTTATGTGTAGATTAATTCTTATATGGTGGATTATATGCAAAGACGTGTTTAAACGATGTGTAGATGATCATCCATGCTTAAATATGTTAAACATAGATTAAGATTGCATGTTCATGTGTTAGGATGCGTTAAAATGCGTTTAACACGACAAACTGGAAAGACTAGAAATCATAGGTCCAGGTTCGACCATAGCGAGGGGGCGAACCTGGAAAATAATCTTGGTTCGACCCTTAATGAAGGGGCAAATCTGGAATGTGAAAATAATAGAATTTCATTCGACCAGTTAAGACACATTCGACCCTGAGAAAGGGGCGAATGTGGGTACATTCTCCCAGGTGAAAGGGGCGAATGTGGACTAGTATAAATACCAAACTGTGTCATTTTTCACCATTTCACAAACCCTAACCGTCTCTAAACACTCTCAAACGATTTTAATCACTAAGGAAGGAGTTTTTGCTCTTGTTTTTCCTAATCTAACTTACCAACAACATCTAATCAAGAATCCAAGGTGTGTTTTTAATCCTAAACCTTTTCAAAGCATTTTAATTCGTTTTCATCTAACCCTAAATGTCCAGATCTGTTCTAAGGATGTTTTCATCAATAAAAACCTTTTAAACATCTTTCTAAACCAAAACCCTATCATTAAACATAGGTTTCATATCAATAAACATATGTTAATTATGTGTTATGTGATATTATGTGTTGTTTAATGATTTGCTGCTGTACTAATGCTAGAAACATGATCTAGGGCTGATATTGATGTTAATTTAGGATTGTTTATGGTCACAATTAGATGATTAATATATCATGTCCAAATTGGGGGTTTTAACAAAGCTAGGGCTCGATGCATGCTTATATGTTTAACAGAACTTTTTGAGATTTTCAAACACATGACAAACTGAGCACTATTAAGATGATTATGGATTAATTTCAAAAAAGTTTCCAAATTGGGTGAAGAATTCATGCATGATGTGATGTTTTCATAATTTTTGCCATTTTGGGAAAGGGCTAAAATGAACATGTTTTGGGGTAAAATTGGTGGGGTTTTGTGGGGATATGTTAAACATATTCAACTGCTGTGTTTGGTGATGTTTCGCGATGTTTCAGATGTTTTTGAAGCGTTTTTGGGAAAAGTATTCTGCCAGGGTCGAACCTGGGCACATTCGACCAATCGGGTGGTCGAAAGTGGAATCCCAGGGTCGAACCTGGATAGTATTGGTCGAATCAGTTCAAAAGGTCGAATGTGACTTCGAATGGGTCGAAGGTGACTTAAACAGGATCAAACGTGGCTTAAAATGGGGCGAAGGTGGAACAAGTTTCCTGGTTCGACCCTATTGATTCAAAAATGAGATTTTTGATACAAACTAAGTGTTTTGTGCTTGAACCTTGTGTGTAATCTATGTGTACTTGATTAGTTAGGGTAATGAGTCACCAACGGCATGTCGGGTCGGTCTAGTGCGTCGGTTGAACACTTAAACACGTTTTAAAACATACTTGGTCACGATCTGGACAATCGGGGACTAGATAACCTTATGGTTATTAGTCGGAATACTTATGTGAACATTTTGATAGATCTCCGGTAGTGGGATTATCAAGGGCTTGGCTTTCTTATATTATTGAAGAACGCAACTTAAGGTGAGTTCACGGCCCCACTTTTACTGCTTTAACTTTTGGGGGAGAAAACATGCGCTAAACTATTTTGGTAACATATGTCATACTATGGTTTTAACTTTGCATTGTTATACGATCGTTGAAAGTCCCGGGGGAAACCATGAATGTGCGGGGATGCACAACGGGGGAAATGTGGATAGATCTATTGGGCTTGACCTGCCCCACTCGTCGGCTTGGAGGGCCGGGCGGGTGCATGTTGTCTCGAACATTGCTAAACATGCTGAACGTTATTCGGGCTGCTTAAACATATGCTAAACTTGCTAAACGTGTCCAGTAATGGTTTTCCAATCGTAGTAGTAATAAAACATACGCCTAGCTAGCGTACTTGGTAACATTGATATAGTATGGACAAGGTAACACTTTGGTAACTTTTGGTATCACAATGAACAAACTTGTGAACTCACCAGCATTATATATGTTAATGTCTCTTTTGGCATGTTTTCTCAGGTTGCTAAGGTAGCATCGGTTGGACTAGGCGCACGGGTCTGCATTGGCGTCTAGGATTAGTAGCATGTTTTGAAATAAGTGTCTTGACTACTTTGGAACACTGTTTTGTAACCATTAAATTCTTTAAATGCTTCCGCTTATGAAATCTATGTTTTTTTTGGGTTTACGTACTTCATGTAGTGTCGTTTATTGTGACCGTTGACTTAAATCCTGGTTTGTCACGCGCCTCGCGGTAAAACCCCGCAGTGGAAATTTGAGGGTGTGATAGATTGGTATCAGAGCCAATGGTTATAGTGAACTAGGACTGCATGTAGAGTCTGGTCTATAGCCGAGTCACACACACACTAGACGGTCACATATTTTGAGTCGCTTAGTGGGGATACGTACTAACTTTGTTGGGGTGTCTTTACATCATCATCATACTTCTGTGTTACATCATTTGCTTTTACTTGGATTCTTACCTACTCTTGTCTTCTTCTTCGGGATTGAAGAGGAAGAAGCTGACTTGTTGACTCTAGCACATACATGCTTTCTTACACTTGCATCTATCGTAACACGTTACTAGGCGACGATATTCGGTGGCCAGAGTCTGAACTAGGAGTACATTTGGAGGACCATGTAGAGCAGTTTATCATGTCAGGTGCACACGAAATCATAAACTGAAATGCATGAAAATCCCGGTGGGCTTCGAGTTTGGATTTACAGTCCTGGATTTGTCCCTAGGTTGACTCTTGTAATTTCTAGTGGTTGACACTAGAGGTGAATCTGAATCCCTCGATTTCTTGATTGTCAGATCATGTCTGGTGCTCGTGGTGGTGGACGTCGTTGTGGCGGTGGCGGCCGTGCTGGCGGCGGTGGCCGTGCTGGCGGCGGTGGTCGTGGTAACATCAATATGACCCAAGCTGAACTAAATGACTTGTTACAGCAGCAAGTGAATATGGCCATGGCTACTTTCCAGGCTGGGATTAATGCCATGGGTGGTGAGTTAATTTCTGTCAATTTTGCCTCATCCTTGGGTGTCATGTTCTTTCTTTTGTATTTTATTCGTGTATCGTGTTTCAGGTATCGCTGTCAATCCACCTCCACCTCAGTGCTCTTATAAAAAGTTTCGGGACTGTCAGCCCCATAACTTTGCTGGAACTGAGGGAGCGGTGGGACTGCTCCGATGGCTGGAGAAGGTAGAATCTGTGTTCGTTATGTGTAACTGTTGTAACACCCCAACTGATGGCGGAAACATCGAGGTGTCACGTAGTGACGATTGTTCAATAGCTCATGGGCTAAAAGTGTAAATTTTGATATATTGATTAAGTAATTTATTACAATGAAAGAAAAATACAAGATACAATAATTCTAAAGTGACAACTAAAACTGAAATACAATGAAACCAAAATCTAAGTAAAAATTCCAAAAGCTTAAAAGTCATCTCATAAATAACCTGAAACATGTACGAAAATAGTATATGTCAATACAAAAATGTATTGGTGTGTATATCCTGTTTGAATACATATAATAGAAAAGTGTTTCGCAATTTATGTGCTATGATATTGTAATATGTAAAAGGGTCAAAATCAAGCCTCACATCGTTCAATAATCGTTCACACATCGTTCAATAATCGTTCACACATCGTTCAAGAAAAACCATAACAATGACCAAGGACTTAACTCGTTCACGTAAGTAACCAAGGGAAATAATTCGTAGTACTACTCATTGTTAGGTGCGGCCCAAAGGTTAATGACTTTGACAAATCGTTCATACAATTCACACAAAAGATATCAATGAGCACATTGTTTTGCAAATAATACACAATAGTTTAGTAATAATTGTACATGAGTCACCCCAAAAGAGTAAATAGTAAAAAGGGGAAAGATATACTCACAAGTTGCGAAGAATAGCAAGTACGACTGACACAAATCGTAGCGGTTTAGGTAACTCCATAAATTACCCTAATAGAGTGAATAGTATATGCATGAGCAATAGAATAAATGAATTAGAATGAATTGGAGATTTCTAGGTTCATGTGGGTTTAGGTATATAGTCTAGGACTCTAAAATATCTAGATAGTATAATGTAACAAAAAAAATAAAATAAAAAAATATCGATTCAAATTTATATAAAATGGTAAGGGTAAATATAGTTTGTACGGATAACATCAAAAAGAATTTAATATATTTACATGATGTTTATATGAAATAACTATACATACATGTATGTGTATACGTTATAGATGTGACTAAAATTTAATTAGTTGACTAGTATTATATTAATAAATCAAAGTCGGCTAGAATTAAATATTGACTTTGAAAGTAGCAAATGTCACACCCTCAAAATCCACTGGCGGAGTTTTACCGCGAGGCGCATGACAAACCAGGATCCAAACCAACGATCACAATAAACAAGTCTAAAATGAACATAATGCAATTTCAAAACAATGTTTAAAATCCCCGTTTACAGCGGAAGCTTATTCAAAACAATATTCAATAGTAAACCAAATGTTCAACGTTTGTAAAACCATGCAACCCTAACTAGACGCCGTGCAGACGCGTGCGCCCTAGTCCAGTCGTGCTACCTTAGTGACCTGAGAAAACATGTAAGAGAATACGTCAGCACAAAAATGCTGGTGAGTTTACAGGTTTTGTAATCCAAGTACCAAGTCAACCTGTCCATACTATAACAAATCGTAAACCAGTGTACGCTAGCTAGGCATATGTTTTGTTACTACCACGATTGGAAAACCATTACTAACTCGTAACCCAAATGTGTGCCCAATGTAGTAAACCTGTTGTTCCTGTTGTTCCTGTTTGAGACAATATGCACCCGCCGACCCTCCAAGTCGACGAGCGGGGTTGGTCACTCCCAATAGCGCTATTCACATTTCCCCGTTGTGCAAACCCGCACATTCATGGTTCCCCCCGGGACTTCCAAAGATCGTGTAGTACACAATAGAAACCCATAGTATGACAGTAGTTACCAAATAATCGTTTTAACACATGTTTTCTCCCCCGAAAATGTGAAACCAGTTTAAAAGAGGGGCCGTAAACTCACCTTAAGTTGCGTTACTTCGTAATACGAATAACTCAGCAGCTATGCTAGTCCCGTAAAGCGGCGACCTAACATATGACAGTTACAAGCACTTAGACTAATAACCCGCAGGTTAATTAGTCCCTAGATGTCCAGACCATAACCAAGTTCGTTTGAAAACACCGTGACTGTTTAACTGACCCAAAGTACAAGACTCGACATCCCATTGGTGACCCGAGACTCCCCGTGTTGTGTTTACGCTCTCAAACATACAATCATGCAATCACACTTAACATACGTTAACGACCAACAAGTTACAGCACGTAGTTCACGTATCACATAATTACATCCAGACATATGTTACCAAGTTATTAGATATGTTACGGGGTTCCTAGCGTGTTCCTACATGTCAAATCGGGTCTCGGAATGCTAATTTACACTTACAGCAGCAGTACACGCGATTAGGAAAAGTCAACTAGTATTTAGGTTGGTCAACTGGCATTTAGGAAGGCTAATCGCCTATAATATAGGCGATTAGGGCTATACAACATGTAATTACTAGCATTTAGGGCTATACCACATGTAACTACTAGCATTTAGCCCCTACTCGCATGAAACATAGGCGATTGGCCTCCTAATCGCCTCTAACATAGGCGATTAGGGTTGCTAATCGCCTGTAACCTTGCTGTTCCGGTTTTTCGCGCGTTTAACGCTCCAAATCAGATCCAGAACGTGTGTAACCATCCAATATCAACCCAACAACTATTCTAAACATGTTTAAACCAAAATCCTTCGTTTAGCCTCGTATTATCAGCCCTGCATGCAACCATGTAATCCAAACACCATACACATAGCATGAAACACCACATTAACATGCATAACTATAACCCTAATAATCAATTACTCAGATTTCATTAATCATGACATCAATATTATTCTGAACTAACCTAACAACATGTTAATCACTCATCTTTAATCATAAAAACCCTAGATATTAATCATAAACACACATAACACATGTATGATTGTTAGAATCCGATTAACAACACTTATTAACGATTTTCAAAAAGCTTTTTCGTTTTAGAACAGGTCTGGACCATTAGGGATTGAATAAAAACGTTTATAAAGATTGCATGGATGGAAACCAAACCTTAGATTTGTGAAAGAATGATGGATTAAGCTTGAAACCTTGTGTTTTGATCAAAAATCGCGTTCCAGAGGTTGTGTGTGTTGAGGCGGGTTATGGGACGACTAGGGTTTGTATTATGAAGTTTAGGAGGTCAAGTATGGTATTTATAGTCGTTTTTAGTCGTCCAGCCCGTAACTAGCGATTGTGCAGCATTTACACGCGATTAGGGGTCCTAATCGCATGTAACTTCATGCATTTGGGGCCTAATCGCATGAAACCTCATGCATTTGGCCCCCAATCGCCTATAAACCTGCCCAATCGCCCCTCCTATAGGCGATTAGCCACCCCTAATCGCCTATAGGGGCTGGTTCCTGGTATTTTGCGCATTAAACCCCGTTTTAACATATGTTAACACATATTCACATACCGACAAGTCACATAATGATTGTAAACACATAACACTTGCAAATAGACATATTCACACTCGTTCACCAATTCCCGGGACTCGAGACTTGTATGTTCCGTATGACCTGACGATCCTTCAAATCGTCACCATTTGTACACTTGGTTAAGGACTGACATCTAATGAACCTCTAGACCAACATCCAATGATCTTCTAGACTAAACCGATAGTTCCCGAACCATAACACGACTTAAATAACCCAGTTAAGTATACTATACGCGTGACTCGCTAAGGTAGACTTTTATCTAGACAACGTTGTTAACCAGAATTTGCCGGGTGTCACATCATCCCCACGTTAAAAGAATTTTCATCCCGAAAATTGCGCAAGTAACTAAAGAACAAAAGAAATAACGAAGGGAACAAACAAAAGATAGAAACCAAAAGAGAGATTTACCCGAGTTGTCACATCATCCCCACGTTAAAAGGAATCTCGCCCCGAGATTAATTCAGCTGCAGAAGAGACATATCTCGACTCGAACGCTTCCTTAGGAAAGAGATGAGGATATTTAGACTTCATCTGATCCTCCCGTTCCCAAGTGTACTCTGGTCCTCGGTTCGAGTTCCACCGAACCTTAACGATGCGAATCTTGCTGTGACGTAGGCTACGAATCTTGTAATCAAGGATCTCCACAGGTTCTTCCACAATCCGAAGACGATCATCAACCTTGATCTCTTCCAGTGGAACAATGAGAGACTCGTCAGCCAGACACTTCTTCAAGTTGGACACATGGAAGACGTTATGTACGTTACCGAGCTCCGTCGGTAAATCAAGACGATATGCTACCGGTCCAATCCGTTCCAGGATCGTAAATGGGCCGACATACCGTGGGTTGAGTTTGCCACGCTTCCCAAAGCGTATGACGCCCTTCCACGGTGAAACTTTTAGAAGTACTTTGTCATCAACTTGGAATTCCAATGGTTTGCGACGCTGATCGGCATAACTCTTTTGCCGGTCCCGTGCCGCTGCCAACCGGTTACGAATCTATACGATCTTTTCCGAAGTTTCGTACACTAGCTCAGGCCCAGTGAGTTGACTCTCACCCACTTCAGCCCAACAAAGAGGAGAACGGCATTTCCGTCCGTACAGTGCCTCGAACGGAGCCGCCTTGATGCTCGTGTGATAACTGTTATTGTACGAGAATTCTACTAACGGTAGATGAGCTTCCCAACCCTTGCCAAAATCGATTACACATGCCCGCAGCATGTCTTCCAAAGTTTGAATCGTGCGCTCACTCTGACCGTCAGTCTGTGGGTGATAAGCTGTACTCATGTCTAGTTGGGTACCCAAAGCCTTGTGCAAAGATTTCCAGAAGTGAGAAGTAAAATGGGAGTCACGATCCGAGATAATAGAAACTGGCACTCCGTGCTTAGAAACAACTTCCTTCAGATAAAGACGAGCCAAACGATCCATGGTGTCGGTCTCCTTAATAGCAAGAAAATGGGCTGATTTCGTCAACCGATCGACAATCACCCATATCTTGTCATTCCCGCTTGGTGATTTAGGAAGTTGCGTGACAAAATCCATTGTAATCCGTTCCCACTTCCATTCCGGAATTTCAGGTTGTTGCAAGAGACCCGACGGTTTCTGGTATTCCACTTTGACCTTAGCACAGGTCAAGCATTTATTCACGTATGAAGCTATATCCGACCTCATGTTTGGCCACCAGTACAGCACCTTCAGATCTTGGTACATCTTATCCGAACCAGGATGAATAGAATATCGGGACTTATGAGCCTCATCTAAGACAAGCTCCCGAAGTCCCCCGTATAAAGGAACCCATATACGTTCTGCGAAATAGTGCAGGCCATCCGGCCTTTTCTCGAGGTGCTTGTCGGCACCGTGCATGGTTTCAGCTTTATGGTTTTCCTCCTTCAAAGCTTCTAACTGGGCAGAACGGAGTTGATCAGGTAGGGATGAATGAATGGTGAGCTGCAACGCCCGAACGCGACGAGGTTTAGTTGATTCCTTCCTGCTCAAGGCGTCTGCTACAACATTTGCCTTGCCAGGATGGTACTTAATGGCGCAATCATAATCGTTCAGGAGTTCAATCCAACGACGCTGTTGTATGTTCAAATGTTGTTGGTCGAAAATATGCTGAAGACTCTTGTGATCGGTGTAGATGGTGCATTTGGTACCGTACAAGTAATGTCTCCAAATTTTCAACGCGAATATCACTGCACCCAACTCCAAGTCATGTGTGGTGTAGTTCTTCTCGTGCACCTTGAGTTGACGAGAAGCATACGCAATCACTTTCTCGCGTTGCATCAACACGCAATCGAGACCATGAATAGAAGCATCACAGTAAACAACGAAATCATCAGGGCCTTCAGGTAAGGACAAAATAGGAGCAGAACACAGTTTGGATTTTAGTTCTTCAAACGCTGACTCTTGTGGTTCACCCCAGTCGAATTTTCTATCCTTCTGCGTAAGAGTGGTGAGGGGTTGAGCGATCTTCGAGAACCCCTGAATGAAACGACGATAGTAACCCGCAAGGCCTAGGAATTGCCGCACCTCAGTTGGCGTCTTTGGTGCTTCCCAGTCCTTAATCGCTTCGATCTTAGCTGGATCGACATGAATTCCCAGTTCATTTACCACATGTCCTAGGAATTGGACTTCGCGTAACCAAAAGTCACACTTTGAGAACTTAGCGTAAAGTTGTTCCCGTCGCAAAAGTTCCAAAACTAACCGCAGATGTTCTTCGTGTTCGATCTTGTTCTTAGAGTAAATCAGGATGTCGTCAATAAACACCATGACGAACTTGTCAAGATATGGTTTGCAAACGCGGTTCATCAAATCCATGAAAACCGCCAGTGCGTTTGTAAGACCGAAAGGCATGACCAAGAACTCATAATGGCCATAACGTGTACGAAAGGCAGTCTTAGCAACGTCAGCTTCCCTTACCCGCAACTGGTGATAACCGGACCTCAAGTCAATCTTGGAGTAGTAACTAGAACCCTGAAGCTGGTCGAATAGATCATCAATACGTGGAAGAGGATAACGGTTCTTGATGGTCACCTTGTTCAATTCTCTGTAATCCACACACAGTCGAAAACTTCCATCGTTCTTCTTAACGAACAGAATCGGGGCTCCCCAAGGAGAAGAACTCGGTCTAATGAAACCCTTGTCCAAGAGTTCCTGTAACTGACTGGACAACTCTTGCATCTCAAGAGGTGCAAGACGGTAGGGGGCCCGAGCAATAGGAGCAGCTCCCGGTACGAGGTCAATACCGAACTCAACCTGACGATGGGGAGGGAGACCAGATAAATCATCGGGAAATACATCAGGAAACTCGCGTACAACCGGAATATCGTCAATCTTCTTCTCATCAGCAGAGGAAACAGACAAAAGTGCCAAAACGGCCGAATAACCCTTTCGAAGATACTTAAGGGCTTTCATACTGGAAATGAGATTCAGCGGAGCACCGCCCTTGATACCGTACACAGAAAGGAATTCTCCATCAGGAAGGGGAATCCGAATGATCTTATCATAACAGATAATCTCAGCGCGATACAGGGACAACCAGTCCATGCCTACCATAACGTCAAAGCTACCCAAGGGCACTGGCATAAGGTCGATGGGAAAAGACAAACCCGACAACTCTAGTTGACACTCCCGCAGGACACAAGTAGCTTCAATCTTTTTACCGTCAGCTAACTCAATAACATACTTAGCCTCTAATGGTACGGGTACTACATCTAGCAGTCGACTAACTTCCATGGATACAAAACTTTTATCGGCACCAGAATCAAATAAAACGCTAACAGAGCGATTATTGAGAAGGAATGTATCGGTAACTATGTCAGGATCCTGCCTAGCCTCAGCGGCTCCAATGACGAAGGCGCGTGCGTTCCTGCCGCCGCCCCCGTTGTTCCTGTTACCGTTGTTTCCACCCTGCTTCAGTTTTGGGCAATCCTTCTTGTAATGCCCAGTATCCCCACAGTTGTAACAACCCTGTTTCCCCGCAGTTCCTTGAGCAGCAGGAGCCGGGGTATTACTTGGGGCCTGGGTCGATGGAAGTGTAGCCCGACAATCTTTAGCAAAATGCCCAATTCGCTAGCAGCGATGACAACGGTTACTGTCGCAGTTCCCTTGATGATGACGCCCACACTTGTTGCATTTAGGCAGTTTCCCCGCATAACCACCCTGTTTGTTACCCGAAGAAGAAGAACCCCCATTATCGAACCTCTTACCCTGCTGTGCTGGCCCAGATCCTTTCCCTTCATTTTCCCACTTACGCTTGTTGTTCTCTAGGGCCTTGACAGTCGAACCCTTAGCAGGCAAAATACCCTCATTCACCTTTAAGTTGGTCATCCTATGAGCCGATCGGACCACCTCTGAGTATGTAGGATGATTTCCCGCAGCCACCAACCCTGCGATTTCTGGTACTAACCCTGAGATATAATGCTCAATCCTCCTGTATTCTGGCACATGCAGATCGGGACACAGCACTGCCAACTCATTACGCCTCACAGTATACTTCTCAATTTCAGACCCAGACATCTTGAGGTTCCACACTTCGTGCTCTAACTTCTGCACCTCTTCCCTCGGACAGTACTATCGCTTCAACAGTTGAACAAAGTTTTCCCAAGGCATAGCATACGCCTCCCCAATACCCATATTCTGGGTGATGTTATTCCACCAGGTCAAAGCAACATCCTGGAATAACGCAGCAGCATACTTAACTCGATCCTCTGGGAGACAGTTGCACATCAGAAACACTAACTCCACCTTCTCCAGCCACCTAAGCAAGCTCACCGCACCCTCAGTGCCAGAGAATTCCTGAGGCTTACAATCCCGAAACATCTTGTAGGTACACATAGGTGGGGGTGGGTTAACAGGACCACCTGAAATGAAACGCATGAGGAAACACGACGAATGTAAACAAGGTTCACTAATGAGGCAAAGAAAATGGATAAATCAACTTACCACCACCATTGTGCCCTAACTGGAAGGCAGCTTGTAGCAAGTTGTTCAGGTCCTCCTGTGATAGGTTAACACCTCCACGACCACCAGCACCACCGCGACCACCACCACGTCCACCATTGCGACCACCTCCACGTCCTCCTCGTACTCCAGACATGATTCTGGCAGAAAGAACGAGAAAAATTTAGTTTCGCAGATAAAGATAACCACTAATGTTCACAAGATCAAAGCTAGATCCAATCCAGGACTATCCCTTCAAACCCAGAGCTCGCTAGGGCTTCCATGCATTTCGGTTTATGATTTTGTGTGTACCCAAAATGATAAACCGCTCTACATGGTCCTCCAAGTGTTCTCCTAGTTCAAAGTTCAAATCACTAGACATAGACTCGTAGCTATACACCGTAATGCTACGGTAGTTTATAACAAGTGTTTCTATTGGAGTATAGAAGGGAGATGTCCGAGCCTTGGACAAATCTCAAGAGTATACGAGTTACCCCAATATACTACACTGCCTAGAAAGCAAGTAACCCGACCTAAGATAGAACGGATGATGTAACAGAGAAAGACCAAATGATTTAGAGACACCCCGACAAGACCATACGTAAACTACCATAATGTTTTTAGTACCATGTGATCGTCTAGTGTGTGTGACTCGGCTATAGACTAGACTCTACATGCAGTCCTAGTTCACTATAACCATTGGCTCTGATACCAATTTGTCACACCCTCAAAATCCACTGGCGGAGTTTTACCGCGAGGCGCATGACAAACCAGGATCCAAACCAACGATCACAATAAACAAGTCTAAAATGAACATAATGCAATTTCAAAACAATGTTTAAAATCCCCGTTTACAGCGGAAGCTTATTCAAAACAATATTCAATAGTAAACCAAATGTTCAACGTTTGTAAAACCATGCAACCCTAACTAGACGCCGTGCAGACGCGTGCGCCCTAGTCCAGTCGTGCTACCTTAGCGACCTGAGAAAACATGTAAGAGAATACGTCAGCACAAAAATGCTGGTGAGTTTACAGGTTTTGTAATCCAAGTACCAAGTCAACCTGTCCATACTATAACAAATCGTAAACCAGTGTACGCTAGCTAGGCGTATGTTTTGTTACTACCACGATTGGAAAACCATTACTAACTCGTAACCCAAATGTGTGCCCAATGTAGTAAACCTGTTGTTCCTGTTGTTCCTGTTTGAGACAATATGCACCCGCCGACCCTCCAAGTCGACGAGCGGGGTTGGTCACTCCCAATAGCGCTATTCACATTTCCCCGTTGTGCAAACCCGCACATTCATGGTTCCCCCCGGGACTTCCAAAGATCGTGTAGTACACAATAGAAACCCATAGTATGACAGTAGTTACCAAATAATCGTTTTAACACATGTTTTCTCCCCCGAAAATGTGAAACCAGTTTAAAAGAGGGGCCGTAAACTCACCTTAAGTTGCGTTACTTCGTAATACGAATAACTCAGCAGCTATGCTAGTCCCGTAAAGCGGCGACCTAACATATGACAGTTACAAGCACTTAGACTAATAACCCGCAGGTTAATTAGTCCCTAGATGTCCAGACCATAACCAAGTTCGTTTGAAAACACCGTGACTGTTTAACTGACCCAAAGTACAAGACTCGACATCCCATTGGTGACCCGAGACTCCCCGTGTTGTGTTTACGCTCTCAAACATACAATCATGCAATCACACTTAACATACGTTAACGACCAACAAGTTACAGCACGTAGTTCACGTATCACATAATTACATCCAGACATATGTTACCAAGTTATTAGATATGTTGCGGGGTTCCTAGCATGTTCCTACATGTCAAATCGGGTCTCGGAATGCTAATTTACACTTACAGCAGCAGTACACGCGATTAGGAAAAGTCAACTAGCATTTAGGTTTGTCAACTGGCATTTAGGAAGGCTAATCGCCTATAATATAGGCGATTAGAGCTATACCACATGTAATTACTAGCATTTAGGGCTATACCACATGTAACTACTAGCATTTAGCCCCTACTCGCATGAAACATAGGCGATTGGCCTCCTAATCGCCTCTAACATAGGCGATTAGGGTTGCTAATCGCCTGTAACCTTGCTGTTCCGGTTTTTCGCGCGTTTAACGCTCCAAATCAGATCCAGAACGTGTGTAACCATCCAATATCAACCCAACAACTATTCTAAACATGTTTAAACCAAAATCCTTCGTTTAGCCTCGTATTATCAGCCCTGCATGCAACCATGTAATCCAAACACCATACACATAGCATGAAACACCACATTAACATGCATAACTATAACCCTAATAATCAATTACTCAGATTTCATTAATCATGACATCAATATTATTCTGAACTAACCTAACAACATGTTAATCACTCATCTTTAATCATAAAAACCCTAGATATTAATCATAAACACACATAACACATGTATGATTGTTAGAATCCGATTAACAACACTTATTAACGATTTTCAGAAAGCTTTTTCGTTTTAGAACAGGTCTGGACCATTAGGGATTGAATAAAAACGTTTATTAAGATTGCATGGATGGAAACCAAACCTTAGATTTGTGAAAGAATGATGGATTAAGCTTGAAACCTTGTGTTTTGATCAAAAATCGCGTTCCAGAGGTTGTGTGTGTGTGTTGAGGCGGGTTATGGGACGACTAGGGTTTGTATTATGAAGTTTAGGAGGTCAAGTATGGTATTTATAGTCGTTTTTAGTCGTCCAGCCCGTAACTAGCGATTGTGCAGCATTTACACGCGATTAGGGGTCCTAATCGCATGTAACTTCATGCATTTGGGGCCTAATCGCATGAAACCTCATGCATTTGGCCCCCAATCGCCTATAAACCTGCCCAATCGCCCCTCCAATAGGCGATTAGCCACCCCTAATCGCCTATAGGGGCTGGTTCCTGGTATTTTGCGCATTAAACCCCGTTTTAACATATGTTAACACATATTCACATACCGACAAGTCACATAATGATTGTAAACACATAACACTTGCAAATAGACATATTCACACTCGTTCACCAATTCCCGGGACTCGAGACTTGTATGTTCCGTATGACCTGACGATCCTACAAATCGTCACCATTTGTACACTTGGTTAAGGACTGACATCTAATGAACCTCTAGACCAACATCCAATGATCTTTTAGACTAAACCGATAGTTCCCGAACCATAACACGACTTAACTAACCCAGTTAAGTATACTATACGCGTGACTCGCTAAGGTAGACTTTTATCTAGACAACGTTGTTAACCAGAATTTGCCGGGTGTCACAGCAAAATAAAATGTAATATATGGTTTATACATATGTAAAACATGTCTAAAGTTAAACACCAACCAACAATATGAGTATGAAAATGTCAAAATATGTATATAAATATGTGTGTGTATATATATTTAAATAAATAAATATTACAATTTATATAATGCGACAAAATAAATATCTCTTTATATAATGCGACAAAATGATTCAATAAAATAAATAAAACGTATCAAATCATAATAGCATTTAGAAATGAAATTTGTATTGAACACATTTAAACTTTACGGTCAAACGGTTCATACAAAAACAAAGAATTCATTCGTACTATAAAAGAAATATAATCCCTAATCCGTAAAAGTAACATAAAAATAATCCATGCAATATATGAAAGTAAGATATAGGTTATCCGTACCTTAGTAGAAAAATGTCGCATCTAAAAGATTCTAATTAACCTTGAGGCACATGCATTGGCAATCATCATGTAATAACAAGATTCATGACCAAATAAAAAAAATTTAGTGTTGTTCTTTGAGATTGAATCCACTCCCCCTCTTTTGCATTTGTGTGCTTCCAATTTATAGTACATTATAGAGTTAAATAAAATAGAAACGGTTTTCCTAATTAACTGCATTCATTATTTGTGTTTAATACATATTGAAAATCATTTCAAAGGTTAGAAATGAATATAAAATTAGTTCCTACTCTAATTGAATGACTTTACATTCATTTTCATTAAAAATGGTTTTATCACTTGAAGAGTTTCAATGTAAAGAGTTTAATTGTAAATTAAATAAATATAAATTTCAAAGATAACCATTTTATTTTCTTTTTAGCTTTTAGTTTAATTTATTTTTCTTTTAAAAGCATTCAAGTCGAATTTTGCCAATTCCGTAAATAAGTTATGCAAAAATCTTGTATATCAAAAAATCGTTGTATAATAATAATTGGTAATACAACATAGTATATTTGCTTCAAAATGGACATAATGATTCAGTATTTACTATTTTAAACTTTCGATTTTTTATAAAATTTGAAAATGACGAAACTTACAAGGACTAAAAATAGAAACATTAAATACATGAAGGACTACAATTGACAACTTGATAAAGATGAGGGTGACGGTTGTCACAGTCTCCCCTACTTTAAAAAATTTCGTCTCGAAATTTCTTTCAAGTGGAGGTTTCTATGAAACAAAAGGCGTTGTAAAAGCCAAGTAGGTTTTTTTTTTTTTAAAAAAAAAAAAAAACATTTCATTAGCCATGATTTGACAAAATTTAAAGTAATTGTCTAATACCCAAGGTAAAAGTTTCAAAATCTTTGACAGTTGACCCGAGATTAAGAAATTGAGAGTTTAAATGTGAATGGTTTTGGGAATGTGTAACTGGTGAGGGGCATAGGTACTCAGGAAGCAGTCTCCCCTACTTTAGAAAAGTTTCTGACTAAACGTTATTAGAGTATGCAGCAAGTATCCAAACGATCGAGTGTGTAAGAGTATACAAGGTTTGTGTTTTCTGTGTGGGTGGTCAAGGGAAAGACTCTAGGAAGACGAATTAAAGCTTGTGTAAGAACGTTCTTATCGAAAATGCTAGCTATTAGTCAACTATCTAATGAAGAGGTAGTAATGGTTAGGTTCTTGGTCAGACTCCTAGTCCGCTCCCGCAGTATCATTTATGCTTATATATAGGGTGTACCGCAGCTGACCCACCACACTCCCGATACTTTGGATTCGTACTGATTGTCTACCAACAACCTAATTAGAATTACACACCACCCTCATGTACCTGTAAACCCATGATTGCGTTCCGGACCGAAATCACCGATTTACCTTACACTAGGGTGTTATGCCTTTCCATAACCTTAACAAGAAATAAATGCGTGCAACCAATATGTAATAGCCATTGTAATGAAATAATGTTCAATCATGACATGGTTAGAGGTCCTTCCCTTTCGGGTTTACCCTTTAACCGTAATGAGAATAACATGTAAGTGTAAGACATGGTTAGAGGTTCTTCCCTTTCGGGTTTCACCCATAACCGGCAAATTTCTGTTCACATCGTTGCTCTAAACACCCATATTGATAAACTCAGGGAATTTCACCGTTCCCCTCGGATTAAAGAAATACTCTAATCCGAGTCGTACGTGGGCATTAGCTTAGATCTCATACGAGTTATCAACTAGTGTGTTCATTTACCATGACGATGAACAAAATAATGTAAAGTATAACATGGACTTGCTCAAAACAGGGAAATATGAATACCAAATATGCGTAAGTATATAAGTATAGCATAAAATTTCGATTGAAAGAATAGTATAATATAAATCGAGTAAATCGCATAATTGCACAAAGTAAAAGTAAACGAGTTGAATTAATGCTCAAAATCAGTGTTGTAAAAAAATAACTACTAATAACCAGTGTGAGAATAATTGTAAATAACACGTGAGAATAACCACCAATAAAAGAATAATATGAGAATAATTATAAATAAAATGATGTGCGAACATAACTATGAATAAAACGGTGTAAGAATAAAATAATGAAATTTACGACAAGTGAAAGTGCACGGAATAGGTGTATAGTCTACTGGTCATGAGGGTAACGTTTTAGAAACCGAAGAATGTTTTTAGTTCAAAACAGGTTCACTTGAAAAGTTTTCGTAGGTACACATTGTCATGTGTTTACGAGAAGTCGAGTTTGAAAAATGTTATAAGGCTTATTATTATTTGCAAATTTCTCCCGAAAACATATATTGGATACGTCATATGAAAACAAAAAAAATTACATTTGACCTCTCGGGTGCAGTCCTGGGACCTTCAAGACCACATCTTAAGGAATAGCGGGTTGGTGGGGATGGACTTGGATTATGAGCTTGCCTTGGACAACATTCGCAGCTCTCTCCCGGACTTCGATTTGGGCGGGTTTATGGATAAGGACACCGTCCCCAAAAAACCTCAATATATTTTGGCGAGTGCTTTTACCGGTAAAACCCTTCAAACCATGGGAGAAAAGTTTTCCATGTCCCCACGCCAGAAAGCTGTGCTTGAATGCCTTAAAGGAGCGCATGCCCAAGATTTTTTGACTGCTCTTCCCATCGGTGGGCTTGGACAACACATGTCGGCTGTTGAATATCGGGCTATCCTTAAGTATAGACTCATGATTCCCATGTTCCCGGTGGATGAGCTGTGTCCAGTTTGCAAAAAGGCATGTTTAGACAAATTTGGGGAGCATGCCCTTCACTGTAAGGAGCTGCCAGGATTTAAATACAGGCATGACCTGGTCAGGGATGTCTTATGGGACGTCTTACGAAGAGCAGGGATTTCAGCTAGGAAAGAAGCCCCGGTTAATTTTTTGACGGGTCCACTTGAGGGGCGGTCCACCCTAAGACCAGCGGATGTCCTTGTGTTCGGCTGGGCGCAGGGAAAACACGCGTGCGTTGATCTCACAGGGGTGTCTCCTTTGGTGGGACTTCGGGATTCGGGATTTGTGGCAGGGCAAGCAGTCTTAAAAGCTGAATCCAAGAAAGTTGACAAACATGAAGCTGCTTGTCTTGAAAACAAACACGTCTTTGTGCCCTTTGCTTTTGACACATTTGGGGGCCTTGCTCCCGATGCAATCCAGTTTTTAGATCGAGTGCAGAAGGTGGTGCAGAGTAACTCTCCTGCGGCCAAGGACACAAGCTTTATATTTAATAGAGTAGGCTTTGCTATTCATAAAGGGGTTGCAGCGCAGCTTGTTACCCGTCTACCCGCGCCTCACTTGTAATTCTTGTTGCTTTTATTTAGGACACAATAAAGTTTATGTCAAAAAAAAAAAAAAAAAAAAAACCTTTAAAATTATGCAATACAAGTTTGTAAAATGCAAAATGAAACCATTTCATGAAGTATGTGTAAATCTAATGTGTTTTAAAAGACCAAAATTTAAAATAATGTGAATGCTAAAAATCAACGTATGTAATACGAATAGAGTACCAATATTTAAGAAAGTTCATAATTTATCATTTGAGTCTTTAAATGATAACAAAACATAAATATCAATATCATAAAACATTGAGATTGTTTCCATAGGAAACTTTGACTAACTAAAGTAATTGAAATGTTATTAGTGACTTGTGGGGGCGTACTTTAGCCTATAAGTGAATGCTCATCCCGAGAGTTCCCAGGTCAGCATACGGGTCCCTCGTCTGATTGGGATTTATGCGAAATGTCAGGCCTAGACAGAAAACTCAGGATACAGGCGCTCACCCTTCCAGATTGCACGTGCCTCATCACTACTAAATTCCAAAACTTTAGCGGGATTAAAAACGAGATGTAGAAATAGATCCTTGAGATGTGGATTTCACTCTTAACTCAAAGATGGATTTCAAAATTGAAAACGATTGTGGAACGAAACCAATCACTAAGTTAAGGATATCACTCCCAGCTTAGTGGTTAAGTTCCTTTTTAAAGGAAATACTCTTTGAGGTGTGGATGTCACTCCTATCTCAAAGATAGATTCCTAAGATAAATAACATATAGAGGAGTGAAACTAATCACCAAGGTATGGATACCACTCCTAACTCGATGATATCGTTTCGTTTATGAAATACGAGTGTCTTATTCACCAAGCAAAATATCGAAAGAATAACGACAAATAATCATATTGAAAATATCTTGAAAGAAACTATAAGAAATAAGAGAAATATAAACGAGAGGACTCGTGAAAGTAATCTTAGTTATAGACTAGGCTAAAACGCATTCTAATAACCTAATTCCCTATAACCATGGCTCTGATACCAATCTGTAACACCCCAACCGATTGCGGAAACATCGAGGTGTCACGTAGTGACGATTGTTCAATAGCTCATGGACTAAAGGTGTAAATTTTGATATATTGATTAAGTAGTTTATTACATTGAAAGAAAAATACAAGATACAATAATTCTAAAGTGACAACTAAAACTGAAATACAATGAAACCAAAATCTAAGTAAAAATTCCAAAAGCTTAAAAGTCATCTCATAAATAACCTGAAACATGTACGAAAATAGTATATGTCAATACAAAAATGTATTGGTGAGCATATCCTGTTTGAATACATATAATAGAAAAGTGTTTCGCAACTTATGTGCTATGATATTGTAATATGTAAAAGGGTCAAAATCAAGCCTCACATCGTTCAATAATCGTTCACACATCGTTCAATAATCGTTCACACATCGTTCAAGAAAAACCATAACAATGACCAAGGACTTAACTCGTTCACGTAAGTGACCAATGGATATAATTCGTAGTACTACTCATTGTTAGGTGCGGCCCAAAGGTTAATGACTTTGATAAATCGTTCATACAATTCACACAAAACATATCAATGAGCACATTGCTTTGTAAATAATACACAATAGTTTAGTAATAATTGTACATAAGTCACCCCAAAAGAGTAAATAGTAAAAAGGGGAAAGATATACTCACAAGTTGCGAAGAATAGCAAGTACGACTGACACAAATCGTCGCGGTTTAGGTAACTCCATAAATTACCCTAATAGAGTGAATAGTATATGCATGAGCAATAGAATAAATGAATTAGAATGAATTGGAGATTTCTAGGTTCATGTGGGTTTAGGTATATAGTCTAGGACTCTAAAATATCTAGATAGTATAATGTAACAAAAAAAATAAAAAAATATCGATTCAAATTTATATAAAATGGCAAAGGTAAATATAGTGTGTACGGATAACATCAAAAAGAATTTAATATATTTACATGATGTTTATATGAAATAACTATACATACATGTATGTGTATACGTTATAGATGTGACTAAAATATAATTAGTTGACTAGTATTATATTAATAAATCAAAGTCGTCTAGAATTAAATATTGACTTTGAAAGTAGCAAAATAAAATGTAATATATAGTTTATACATATATAAAACATGTCTAAAGTTAAACACCAACCAACAATATGAGTATGAAAATGTCAAAATATGTATATAAATATGTGTGTATATATATTTAAATAAATAAATATTACAATTTATATAATGCGACAAAATAAATATCTCTTTATATAATGCGACAAAATGATTCAATAAAATAAATAAAACGTATCAAATCATAATAGCATTTAGAAATGAAATTTGTATTGAACACATTTAAACTTTACGGTCAAACGGTTCATACAAAAACAAAGACTTCATTCGTACTATAAAAGAAATATAATCCCTAATCCGTAAAAGTAACATAACAATAATCCATGCAATATATGGAAGTAAGATATAGGTTATCCGTACCTTAGTAGAAAAATATCGCATCTAAAAGATTCTAATTAACCTAGAGGCACATGCATTGGCAATCATCATGTAATAACAAGATTCATGACCAAATAATAAAAATTTAGTGTTGTTCTTTGAGATTGAATCCACTCCCCCTCTTTTGCATTTGTGTGCTTCCAATTTATAGTACATTATAGAGTTAAATAAAATAGAAACGGTTTTCCTAATTAACTGCATTCATTATTTGTGTTTAATACATATTGAAAATCATTTCAAAGGTTAGAAATGAAGATAAAGTTAGTTCCTACTCTAATTGAATGACTTTACATTCATTTTCATTAAAAATGGTTTTATCACATGAAGAGTTTCAATGTAAAGAGTTTAACTCTAAATTAAATAAATATAAATTTCAAAGATAACCATTTTATTTTCTTTTTAGCTTTTAGTTTAATTTAGGGGAGGCTATTGCTATGCCTTGGGCGGATTTTGTGCATCTTTTGAGGAGTGAGTACTGTCCAAGGGAGGAGGTACAGAAATTGGAGCATGAGGTCTGGAGTTACAAGATGGTTAGGTCCGAGATTGAGGAGTACACTGTGAGGAGGAACGAGCCAGCGGTGTTATGCCCTGATTTGCACACACACAAGTATAGGAGGATTGAGCACTACGTTTCTGGGTTAGTCCTAGAGATTGCAGGGTTAGTGGCTGCTGGGAATCATCCCACTCTTGTTGAAGTTGTTCGATAGGCTCATCGAATGACTAATCTGAAGGTGGCAGAAAGTGTTTTGCCTCCTAAGGGTACTACTGCGAAGGGTTCGGAATGGAACAAGAGGAAGTGGGATAATATGGGGAAGAGTGTCGTGCCAGCGCCATCTCAGCCAGTGAAGAAGTTTGATTCGTCTGGGTCTTCTTCGGGGGCAGAAGTCGGATGGGTATATTGGAAAACATCCCAAGTGAAACAAGTGTGGTTATTATCACTCTGGGAGTTGTGACCGGACTCGTTGTCATCGGTGCCACCAGTTGGGGCATCTTGCTAAGGATTGCAGGTGTCACTTTCCTCGACCCAAACTCCTGCTACTACTCCTGCTCCTGCTGCTCAGGGGACTCCAGGAAAGCAGGGGTGCTATAACTGTGGTGACACGGGACACTTCAAGCGTGAATGTCCTAAGCTGAAGCAGGGCGATAATGGGAGATGCGGGAATGGTAACGGGAACAACGGAGGTGGCGGCAGGACTGCGCGTGCTTTCATCATTGGATCTGCAGAGGCTAGGTAGGATCCAGACACAGTTATCGGTATGTTCCTTCTTAATGATCGCTATGCTTCTGTCTTGTTTGATTCTGGTGCCGATAAGAGCTTCATCTCTGTGGACATTAGTCGATTGCTAGATATAGGACCCACACCTTTAGAGGCTAAGTACTTAATAGAATTGGCTGATGGTAAGAAAATCGAAGCGACACACACCCTAAGGGAATGTCGCTTGGAACTGTCGGGGTTGTCTTTCCCCATTGACCTTATGCCGGTACCCCTGGGTAGTTTTGATGTCGTTGTCGGCATGGATTGGTTATCGTTGTATCGTGCGGAGATCGTTTGTTTTGATAAGATTATTCGGATCCCTCTCCCTGACGGAGAGACTCTTTCGGTTCATGGCGAGAAGGGCAGTGCTCCGCTGAGTATCATGTCTAGCATGAAAGCCCGTAAGTATCTTCGAAAGGGTTATTCGGCCATTCTAGCACTTATTACCGTTTCGGCTGACGATGAGAAAAAGATCGAGGATATCCCGGTGGTTCGTGATTTTCCCGATGTGTTTCCTGATGATTTACCTGGTCTCCCTCCCCATCGTCAGGTTGAGTTTGGCATTGATCTTACTCTGGGTGCGGCTCCTATTGCCCGGGCTCCGTATCGTCTTACACCTCCTGAGATGCAAGAGTTGTCCAACCAGTTACAGGAACTCTTGGAAAAGGGTTTCATCCGATCGAGTTCTTCCCCGTGGGGAGCTCCTATTTTGTTTGTGAAGAAGAAGGACGGAAGTCTTCGTGTGTGTATTGATTATCGTGAGCTGAACAAAGTGACCATCAAGAATCGTTACCCTCTCCCTCGCATTGATGATCTCTTTGACCAGCTCCAGGGCTCTAGTTACTATTCGAAGATTGATTTACGGTCTGGTTATCACCAGTTGCGCATTCAGGAAGCCGACATTCAGAAGACTGCTTTTCGCACTCGTTATGGCCATTTTGAGTTCTTAGTCATGCCTTTTGGTCTCACTAACGCACCGGCGGTGTTCATGGACTTGATGAACCGCGTTTGCAAGCCTTACATTGATAAATTCGTCATCGTGTTTATTGACGATATTCTGGTTTATTCTAAGAACAAGGCAGATCATGAGGAACACTTACGGTTGGTCTTGGAACTTTTGAGACGAGAGAGGTTGTATGCTAAGTTCTCAAAGTGTGAATTCTGGTTACGTTAAGTTCAATTCCTAGGGCATATGGTTAATGAACTGGGAATTCATGTCGATCTGGCTAAGATCGAAGCTATTAAAGACTGGGAAGCACCAAAGACGCCATCTGAGGTGCGGCAATTCCTAGGTCTTGCGGGTTACTATCGTCGTTTCATTAAGGGATTTTCGAAGATCGCTCAACCCCTCACCACTCTTACCCAGAAAGACCGAATGTTTGACTGGGGTGTACCACAGGAATCAGCATTCCAGATGCTGAAGCTTAAACTTTGTTATGCACCTATTTTGTCTTTACCTGAGGGTACGGATGATTTTGTTGTGTACTGTGACGCTTCTATTTGTGGTCTCGGTTGTGTGTTAATGCAACATGGGAAGGTTATTGCCTATGTTTCTCGTCAACTCAAAGTTCATGAGAAGAACTACATTACTCATGACTTGGAATTGGGTGCGGTGGTTTTCGCGTTGAAAATCTGGAGACATTACTTGTACGGTACCAAATGCAAAGTGTACACCGATCATAAGAGTCTTCAGCATATTTTTGACCAGAAGGAGTTAAACATGCGGCAGCGTCGCTGGGTTGAACTCCTGAACGATTATGATTGTGCTATTAAGTACCATCATGGCAAGGAGAACGTTGTGGCGGACGCCTTGAGCAGGAAGGAATCTGTGAAAGCTCGTCGTGTTCGAGCCTTACAGCTCACCTTTCATTCCTCATTGCCTGACCGAATCCGTTCTGCACAATTGGAAGCTTTGAAGGAGGAGAACCTTAAAGCTGAAACTATGCAAAGTGCTGACAAGCATCTTGAGCTCAGGTCCGATGGCCTACACTACTTCGCCTACACTACTTCGCAGAGCGTGTTTGGGTTCCCTTGTTCGGTGGATTACGCAAGCTTGTCTTGGATGATGCTCACAAATCCCGGTATTCTATTCACCTTGGCTCCGATAACATGTATCAGGATTTGAAGATACTTTATTGGTGGTCAAACATGAAGGCTAATATAGCTTCATACGTGAGAAAATGCTTGACTTTTGCCAAGGTCAAGGTGGAGTATCAGAAGTCGTCTGGTCTCCTGCAACAACCAGAGGTTCCAGAATGGAAGTGGGAGCGAATCACAATGGATTTTGTCACCAAGCTACCAAGGTCACCAAGTGGTTATGATATGATTTGGGTGATTGTTGACAGGTTGACAAAATCGGCGCGCTTCATACCTATTAAGGAAACTGATGGACTCGAGCGGTTAGCTCGACTTTACCTTAAGGAGGTGGTTGCTCGGCATGGGGTGCCTGTTTCTATTATCTCTGATCGTGATTCTCGTTTTGCTTCGCGTTTCTGGAAGGCTTTGCACAAGGCTTTGGGTACTCAGTTGGATATCAGTACGGCTTATCATCCGCAAACTGATGGACAGAGTGAGCGGACGATTCAAATCTTGGAAGACATGCTTCGAGCATGTGTTATCGATTTCGGCAAAAGTTGGGAGATTCACCTACCGTTGGTGGAGTTCTCCTACAACAACAGCTATCACTCTATCATTAAGGCAACTCCGTTCGAAGCTCTTTATGGACGGAAATGTCGATCACCTCTTTGTTGGGCTGAGGTGGGCGAGGGCCAGCTTACTGGTCTGGAACTGGTGTACGAAACTTCGGAGAAAATCATACAAATTCGTAACCATTTGGCAGCTGCGCGGGATCGTCAGAAGAGCTATGCCGATCGTCGTCGCAAACCTTTGGAGTTCCAGGTTGGGGACAGGGTACTTCTGAAAGTTTCACCATGGAAGGGCGTCATACGCTTTGGAAAGCGTGGCAAGCTTAACCCTCGTTATGTCGGACCGTTCGCAATCCTGGAATGGATTGGACCGGTGGCATACAGACTTGACTTACCGGCGGAGCTCGGTAGTGTTCACAACGTCTTCCATGTGTCTAACTTAAAGAAGTGTTCGGCTGATGAATCTCTCATTGTACCACCGGAAGAGATCGAGGTTGATGATCGTCTTCGCATTGTGGAGGAACCTGTCGAGATTCTCGACTACAAGATTCGTAGCCTTCGTCGGAGTAAAATCCACATCGTCAAAGTTCGTTGGAACTCGAATCGTGGACCGGAGTTCATGTGGGAACGGGAGGATCAGATGAAAGCTAAACATCCCCATCTTTTTCCGAAACGTGCATTCGAATCTAGGCATGTTACTGCTGAAGCTGAAAGAATCTCGGGTCGAGATTCCTTTCAACGTGGGGATGATGTGACACCCGGTAAATTTTCGTTTCCTTCTTTCCGTCTCTTTCATTTTTGGGCTTTGTGAAATTTTCGGGACGAAAATTCTTTCAACGTGGGGATGATGTGACACCCGGCATGTTTGGCTTAAACATTTTAGTAACACCTAAGTCTACCTTAGCAAGAAACATTTATAAACGGACTTAACCAGGTTAGTTGAGCCGGGTCAGGATAGGATTGTCCAGGGTTCAATGATTTGGAGGATCATTGGGAGTCGTTTTGGGAATACACTAGTACCGGGTCCCGTTGTTGGTGAAATTACTTAAACTAAATTAAGTGTTATGTGTAGATTAATTCTTATATGGTGGATTATATGCAAAGACGTGTTTAAACGATGTGTAGATGATCATCCATGCTTAAATATGTTAAACATAGATTAAGATTGCATGTTCATGTGTTAGGATGCGTTAAAATGCGTTAAACACGACAAACTGGAAAGACTAGAAATCATAGGTCCAAGTTCGACCATAGCGTGGGGGCGAACCAGGAAAATAATCTTGGTTCGACCCTTAATGAAGGGGCGAATCTGAAATGTGAAAACAATAGAATTTCATTCGACCAGTTAAGACACATTCGACCCTGAGAAAGGGGCGAATGTGGGTACATTCGCCCACGTGAAAGGGGGAATGTGGACTAGTATAAATACCAAACTTTGTCATTTTTCACCATTTCACAAACCCTAACCGTCTCTAAACACTCTCAAACGATTTTAATCACTAAGGAAGGAGTTTTTGCTCTTGTTTTTCATAATCTAACCTACCAACAACATCTAATCAAGAATCTAAGGTGTGTTCTTAATCCTAAACCTTTTCAAAGCATTTTAATTCGTTTTCATCTAACCCTAAATGTCCAGATCTGTTCTAAGGATGTTTTCATCAAGAAAAACCTTTTAAACATCTTTCTAAACCAAAACCCTATCATTAAACATAGGTTTCATATCAATAAACATATGTTAATTATGTGTTATGTGATATTATGTGTTGTTTAATGATTTGCTGCTGTACTAATGCTAGAAACATGATCTAGGGCTGATATTGATGTTAATTTAGGATTGTTTATGGTCACAATTAGATGATTAATATATCATGTCTAAATTGGGGGGTTTTAACAAAGCTAGGGCTCGATGCATGCTTATATGATCAATAGAACTTTTTGAGATTTTCAAACACATGACAAACTGAGCACTATTAATATGATTATGGATTAATTTCAAAAAAGTTTCCAAATTGGGTGAAGAATTCATGCATGATGTGATGTTTTCATAATTTTTGCCATTTTGGGAAAGGGCTAAAATGAACATGTTTTTGGGTAAATTGGCGGGGTTTTGTGGGGATATGTTAAACATATTCAACTGCTGTGTTTAGTGATGTTTCGCGATGTTTCGGAAGTTTTTGAAGCGTTTTTGGGAAAAGTATTCTGCCAGGGTCGAACCTGGGCACATTCGACCAATCGGGTGGTCGAAAGTGGAATCCCAGGGTTGAACCTGTATAGTATTGGTCGAATCAGTTCAAAAGGTCGAATGTGACTTCGAATGGGTCGAAGGTGACTTAAAAAAGGGTCGAACGTGGCTTAAAAAGGGGCGAAGGTGGAACAAGTTTCCTGGTTCGACCCCATTGATTCAAAAATGAGAATTTTGATACAAACTAACTCTTTTGTGCTTGAACCTTGTGTGTAATCTATGTGTACTTGATTAGTTAGGGTAATGAGTCACCAACGGGATGTCGGGTCGGTCTAGTGTGTAGGTTGAACACTTAAACACGTTTTAAAACATACTTGGTCACGATCTGGACAATCGGGGACTAGATAACCTTATGGTTATTAGTCGGAATACTTATGTGAACATTTTGATAGATCTTCGGTAGTGGGATTATCAAGGGCTTGGCTTTCTTATATTATTGAAGAACGCAACTTAAGGTGAGTTCAAGGCCCCACTGTTACTGCTTTAACTTTTGGGGGAGAAAACATGCGCTAAACTATTTTGGTAACATATGTCATACTATGGTTTTAACTTTGCATTGCTATACGATCGTTGAAAGTCCCGGGGAAAACCATGAATGTGCGAGGATGCACAACGGGGAAATGTGGATAGATCTATTGGGCGTGACCTGCCCCACTCGTCGGCTTGGAGGGCCGGGCGGGTGCATGTTGTCTCGAACATTGCTAAACATGTTGAACGTTATTTGGGCTGCTTAAACATATGCTAAACTTGCTAAACGTGTCCAGTAATGGTTTTTCCAATCGTAGTAGTAATAAAACATACGCCTAGCTAGCGTACATGGTAACATTGATATAGTATGGACAAGGTAACACTTTGGTAACTTTTGGTATCACATTGAACAAACCTGTGAACTCACCAGCATTATATATGTTGACGTCTCTTTTGGCATGTTTTCTCAGGTCGCTAAGGTAGCATCGGTTGGACTAGGCGCACGGGTCTGCACTAGCGTCTAGGATTAGTAACATGTTTTGAAATAAGTGTCTTGACTACTTTGGAACACTGTTTTGTAACCATTAAATTCTTTAAATGCTTCCGCTTATGAAATCTATGTTTTTTGGGTTTACGTACTTCATATAGTGTCGTTTATTGTGACCGTTGACTTAAATCCTGGTTTGTCACGCGCCTCGCGGTAAAACCCCGTAGTGGAAATTTGAGGGTGTGCCAGTTAAACAACTGAGGGTCTAACTCATGATGTGAAACATCTGCTCCCAAAACCTCTGATAATGAGGTGTCTTCAATCATCATTAGTTTAACTCATCAGTAGTTAGGCTTTCAGATGTTGTAAGTTCTTCTTCAGTAGATTTTTATTCTTCGTCAGAAGTTAATAACCAACAGGCTTGTGTGTTTTATTTGGAGGTTAATTATATAAAAAAGTGTTTGAATGTAAGGTTATATGTTTTTTGTTAATTTTCTTAATGTAACAATGTTCTAATTTTTTTTTCCTATGGCTAAAAATTTACATAATTGAATTATGGTATTTGATATGTTCATGTTGCATTATTTTTTGGTGAAAGTTGATTTGTAACTAACTTGCAGTATCTTATGTGTTATCCTGTTTTAAAATTTATATGTACATGTATTATATTTGTACTTTTTGTAAATATTTTAGGAAAAATGTGGTTTGTACAAATTATAATATGAAATTTGTGTTTTATTTAGTAGTTGATTATATAGAAAATATTTTAAAATATGGTTATTTTTGTTTTTGTTAACTTTTTTTTTTCTGGATCTATGCTTTGATCAGTACTGTTTTTGGTGTTTTAAGTACGTTGTCTTTTTTATGTGTTTTTACCTTTTTGACCGTTTTGCATGTAAATGTAATTAGTAAATTAAAAGTACTTACGGTTTGTTGTTGATAACTTGTGATGAATAATGGTATACCACTGAAGAAGAACTTACAACCTCTGAAAGCCTAACTACTGATGAGTTAAACTACTGATGGTCTAACTCCTGATAAGAGACATGTGATGACAAAACATCTGATAACGAACTACTGATGAGAAAAGCAAAGAATCTGTGAATAAACTTCTTAATACATGAGATGTTTTGCTTTCCTCATTAGTAGTTCCTTATTAGAGGTTTTGTCATCAGTAGTTTAACTCATCAGTAGTTTAACTATTGATGGTCTAACTTTGATAAGAAACATGTGATGACAAAACATCTGATAACTTTTATTTTTGGTACAATTTGTTTTATAGAACAATGTTTTGATTTTTACATGTTTTTCGATTATACTTTTCATATTTTAACCCGTATAATATAATTTTTTGTGCATTTCTATAGAGTGTTATTTTTTTTGTTAAACCAACCATCGGGATAAATGAATCAAAGTACAAATATGTTGAAAACAAGAACAAGTAGGGTCTGTATGTTGATAGCTTCCTCTACCGATGTACTGATTTCAATGGCCCACTGTATGGATTTTGTTTCACACTGTTTGATTCGATTGTTCAAAAAATTCTTCATGCTGACTCACCAGTTGGTAAGTAACCAATTATTAATATTTAATATAATTTAATTTTAAAGCTGAATACTAATTGCGTTAAACAATTTTATTATTTAGATGTTATTGGTTTTGTTGTTGATGTCGGTGAAAAGAAGAACATTCGAACCTCTAGAAGAAAAGATACTTATAAAGTGAATGTTCTTATTTAAGATTTGAAGTTAGTATTTTCTTTTTATCTTTGTTTTTAAATATCTTTTATTAAGTTTAGACTTTTATTAAATATTTATTTAAATTTTGTAGTATGAACAAGATTTATTTGTCTTTATGGGATTCATATGCGGATAAAATGTTATCTGTTTGGGCTAAGAAGGAAGTGGTTGGTTTAATTGTTGTCATTTTTCAATTTGGGACACTGAAATACTTTCAAGAATTTGGCTATGTCAACAATGCATTTGATGTTTCTAAACCGTTCATCAATTCTGAATATGATGAAATTTCTGAACTTAGGCAAAGGTATTAATTTCTAAGTAATCTTCTATAATATAAAAATGAAAGCAATGTGGGACACGTGACATATTTTCAGGCCATCTAACCAAGTTTTTCCCGCTCATTTTACCGGGTCAATTAAATGGGTCATGGATACTCCATCTACAATTAAATTATTTTTTCTCTATCATGTGCATAGCACATATACTTTCCCTCATGATTTTTAAACGTTAATAACTTTTTTAAATGACATTTTTTTGAAAAAATTACACCACATTAACGAGCGTTTTATTATCTTTCCAAGGAGTACCATAGTGTTATACAAAAAACGAAAAAAAAATGAGCGTTTTATTATCTTTCCAAATCAAGAAGTAAAGCATCTGTTGCAAGCAAAGTCTATTACTAAGGTCTGTTCCAAAGCAGTGAGCCTATTAAGAAGATTTGTCTAAAACAGTTGTTGCTTCAAACAGATGATGCTTCAACAGTTTGCTTGCCACAACTGTTTGAAGCAAACTATTGAAGCAACATCTGTTTGAAGCAACAACTGTTTCAAACAGATCTCCTTAACAGACCCACTACTCTGGAACAGATCTTAGTAAGCAGACTTTGCTTGCAACAGATGCTTGACTTCTTGATTTGGTGTGACACCCGGCATGTTCGGCTTAAACATAATAGTAACATCTAAGTCTACCTTAGCGAGAAACGTTTATAAACAAACTTAACTGGGTTAGTTGAGTCGGGTCAGATTAGGATTGTCCAGGGTTCAATGATCTGGAGGATCATTGGGAGTCGTTTTGGGAATACATTAGTACCGGGTTCCGTTGTTGGTGACATTACATGAACTAATTAAGTATATGTGTAGATTATGGGTCGTGCGGTGGATTGTATGCTTATACTTGCTTAAACGATGTACAAATGATTATACGTGCCTAAATATGCTAAACATAGACTATGGGTGCATGCTTATGTGTTAAGATGTGTTAGAATGCGTTAAACACGACAAACTGGGAAAAGGTTAACATGTGTTAAAAAGTGCTGTTGACATGTGTTAAAAAGTGCTGATGACCTGAATGTGGAAATAGTGGGCGAACGTGGAAATGGAACTTGAAAAATGGGCGAACGTAGAAACAAAGTGGGCGAATGTGGAAAAGTTCCACATTCGACCATTACAAATGGGCGAATGTGGAAAAGTTCCACATTCGACCACATAAAAGGGGCGAACCTGGACTGGGTATAAATACCATCTTTAGCCATTTTTCACCATTTCACAAACCCTAAACGCCTCCAAACACTCTCTATCAGCTATTATCATTGGGGAAGGAGTTTTTGAGCTTGTTTTTCATAACCTAACTCTCTAAATCATTACAAGTGAAGATCTAAGGTGTGTTCTTCATTTCAAATCCTTTTTAAACAATTTTGACTTGTTTTAATCTAAACCCCAAGGGTCCAGATCTGATATCAACCTATTTTATGAATAAAAACCTTTCCTAACCAAAACCTATTCATAAACAATGAGTTTTTATGCAAATTAACATGTGTTAATGTGATATTATGCATTGTTTGATGATTTCTTGTTGTATAGAGGATATGGCAACAACCTAGGGCTGTTATTAATGATGGGTTCTGATTGAAACATGTTACAATTGATTGTTGATGGTGTTTTGTCGATTAAAGGAATCTTTGTTAGATTTAGGGCTTGTTTTTGGATAATAATGATAGAGTTAGGATAAGGGTTTCTTGTTCATGATGATTTGATGATGATGAGCTGATTATTGATTGATTTCAGAAGTTTCCTAATTGGGTAATATTTTCATGCATGATGATGTGACATCTCCATAATTTACTATTTTAGGAAACTTGTAAAAACGGATAGATTTTGGGGTAAAATTGGTAGGGTTTCATAGGAATATATTAATGATGCTTGACTGCTGTAACTCATGATGTTTCGTGATGTTTTCGGATGTTTTTGGACGCGTTTTTGAGTAAACAACACAGCAGGGTCGAACCTGGAACACCTTCGGCCAGTCGAATGGGCGAAGGTGGGTTCCAGGGGTCGAACCTGGAAACTTGAGGGGCGAATGAACCACAAGAGGGCGAAGGTGGAAGAAAAAGGGGCGAAGGTGGAAGTTTGAACCCACATTCGACCAATCCAAGTCACCTTCGACCACTTACCACTACATTCGACCCTATGTTAACAGAAATGAGATTTTTGATACAAACTAAGTGTTTTATGCTTGAACCTTGCATGTAATCTATGTGTACTTGATTAGTTAGGGTAATGGGTCACCAACGGGATGTCGGGTCGGTCTAGTGTGTCGGTTGAACATTTAAACACGTTTTAAAACATACTTGGTTATGATCTGGACAATCGGGGACTAGATAACCTTATGGTTATTAGTCGGAACACTTATGTGAACATTTTGGTAGATCTCCGGTAGAGGGATTGTCAAGGGCTAAACATCTTTACACATATTTGAGGAACGCTATCTAAGGTGAGTTCACGGCCCCACATTTTACAGTTTTTGCTTTCGGGGTGAGAAACATGCTTACAAACTCTTTTATGACTTATGACTTGTTAAACTCTTATGGCTCATGACTCTTTATCACGTTATACTATGGCTTACTTATCTTACTATACGGTTCATCGAAAATCCCTTGAAACCACTAACATGGGTATATGGCGGGGAAATATGGATAGCGCTATTGGGGACTGACAAACCCCACTCGACGGCTGGAGGCCGGGTGGGTGCATATTGTCTCTAACAAAACAAGGTCTACCGGCGATGACGGTAGCCCATAGGAAACAAAGGGTAACACACGGCTCAGTCAGTAATGGTTTCACCCGTATGAGTATCTCATTCTGCGCCTAGCTAGCGTTCTCATAAGCATAGTAGTAACTATGATGGTAACGGTTTTCGAAGGATCACTTTAAACGTTTAATTAAAACCTGTGAACTCACCAGCATTATATGTTGACTCTTTTAGCATGTTTTTCTCAGGTCGCTAAGGTAGCAGCTGTCGGATAGGCGCACGAGGTCGCACTGGAGTCGTCTCGCGTCTAGGGTCTCATCTGCATGTTTGGATTTATGAACTTTTAAACTTATGTTTTGTTTCTGCATGACGTTTGTAAACTTTAAATGCTTCCGCACTGTTTGAATGTTGGTTTTAAACTTATGCATGGTTTTTGTTTACGTATGTTTTTACATTTAGACGTTGTTTATTGTGACCGTTGACTTGGATCCTGGTGTGTCACACGCCTCGCGGTAGAACTCCGCAGGTGGAAATTTGAGGGTGTGACAGATTGGTATCAGAGCCAATGGTTATAGTGAACTAGGACTGCATGTAGAGTCTAGACTATAGCCGAGTCACACACACTAGACGGTCACATACATTTGAGTCGTGTCTTTTGGGCAAACATACTAACCTTGTCGGGGTGTCGGTCTCCTTACCACACAGTGTTACATTACCTACCTTATCCTTGGTTATTTCTAGCTTCACTTTATTTTCTTCTTCGGGTTACAGCCGAGGGGACCTATTTATTGACCTTTTGAGTTAGTTGTATCATTCTGAGATGTGGTTATCGGGTGACTTGAAGTTCTAGCTCGGAGCACGCCTAGGGGACCATGTAGAGCGATTTGTTATTTCGGGTGCACACGAAATCATAAATCGAAATGCATGAAAATCTTGGTGGACTTTGTGTTCGGACTAATGGTCATCCTGGAACCGCATCCTGAGTTCGTTTGGTCACTTGTAGCTTGGTTTGTCAGTGGTACTGAGTGTCTCGTCTCATGTTCTGGCAGAACATGTCTGGTCGCGCTGGTGGACGTGCAGGTGGACGCCGTGGTGGCGGAGGTGGACGCCGTGGTGGGGGTAGAGGTGGTGGTAACATCACTATGACGCACGAGGAGCTCAATGAGATGATGCAGCAACAGTTGGGCGTTGCACTAGCTGCTTTTCAGGCGGCCCAGCAGACTTTCATGGGTGCTGCTGCTCCTCCGGTTCAGGCAGGTGTCGCCTACAAGCGGTTTAAGGATTGTCAGCCTCTCAGCTTCCAGGGTACAGAGGGGGCTGTGGAGTTACTTCGGTGGTTGGAGAAGACGGAGTCGGTGTTCGCTTTATGTGAGACTCCAGTAGTGGATTGGGTGAAGTTTGCTTCGGGGACTTTTGTAGGAGCCGCCTTGACGTGGTGGAACTGCGTCACACAGACACTTGGTCTCGGGGAGGCCAACGCCATGCCTTGGGCGGATTTCGTGCGTAGGTTGAAGGATGAGTACTGCCCGCGTGAGGCGATTAAGACGTTGGAACATGAATATGGGAATCTTAAGATGGTTGGTTCTGAGGTGGAGGAGTACACGATCAGGCACAACGAGCTAGCAGTGATGTGTCCGGGTTTGTCTACACCAGAGTATAGGAGGGTGGAGCAGTATCTTTCGGGTTTGGTGCCAGAGATTGCGGGGTTGGTGGCAGCTAGGGATCCTACTACTATGTTAGAGGCTGTGCGGTCGGCTACTAAGATGACCAACTTGAAGATTGCTGAGGGTGTCTTGCCTCCTAGAGGCTCTTCTGTGAAGGCGCCGGCTGAGAACAAGAGGAAGTGGGATAGCGTGGATAAGGGTTCATCGGGGGCTCAGCGACAACCGGCAGCGAAGAAGGCTGAAGCTTCGGGGTCAGCATCGAACCAGAAACAAGGGGGCTATGCTGGGAAAAGCCCTAAGTGTGGACGTTGTGGGTTTCATCACTATGGTACTTGTGAGAGTTTTCGCTGTGAGCGTTGTCAGAAGCCGGGGCATTTTGCCAAGGATTGTAGGGTCAACCTTTCCAGGACGACTCAGACTACTGCTGTCACTACCCCTGCTCCACAGGGGAATCAGGGTTGCTATCATTGTGGAGAAGCGGGGCACTTCAAGCGAAGCTGTCCCAAGTTGAATCAAGGGGGCACAGGGACTGCAGGGAAGGATGGAGACAATGAAGGCGGTGGCCGGCTTACTCGTGCTCATGCTTATGTGATCGGTGCTAGGGAGAACCAGGTGGACCCAGACACTGTTACCCGTACGTATTCTCTCTTATCTCTTGTTACGCTTTGGTTACACTTTTATCCGCATTGTTGTGCGTTCGTGCTTTCGGGTGTTTTCTTTGTGGTTTGGTCACTGGTTCTCATTCTTTGGGTCGATGAGGGTCCTTTGGGGATGCTACTTGGACGGTACCGGTGGGTTAGTTATACCGATCATAGTAGTCTCCAGTAGGCTTTCATCGGGGGTCTCTTGTCTCATACTCGCATTTGGGGAAAGTGGTTTCCCGGTTGTTACTGGCACGTTTGATTCATGACCTTCACTTGTTGTATTTTGGGGAAACGTTACGTGGGCACAGAGGTCGACACTCATTACTGTTGAAACCGAAAGAATCTCGGGACGAGATTCCTTTCAACAGGGGGATGATGTGACGACCCGGAAAATTTTTCTTCTTATTTGTTTTCCCTCCTCGACTTCGGGAAATTTTCGGGACGAAAATTCTTTCAACGTGGGGATGATGTGACACCCGGCATGTTCGGCTTAAACATAATAGTAACATCTAAGTCTACCTTAGCGAGAAACGTTTATAAACAAACTTAACTGGGTTAGTTGAGTCGGGTCAGATTAGGATTGTCCAGGGTTCAATGATCTGGAGGATCATTGGGAGTCGTTTTGGGAATACATTAGTACCGGGTTCCGTTGTTGGTGACATTACATGAACTAATTAAGTATATGTGTAGATTATGGGTCGTGCGGTGGATTGTATGCTTATACTTGCTTAAACGATGTACAAATGATTATACGTGCCTAAATATGCTAAACATAGACTATGGGTGCATGCTTATGTGTTAAGATGTGTTAGAATGCGTTAAACACGACAAACTGGGAAAAGGTTAACATGTGTTAAAAAGTGCTGTTGACATGTGTTAAAAAGTGCTGATGACCTGAATGTGGAAATAGTGGGCGAACGTGGAAATGGAACTTGAAAAATGGGCGAACGTAGAAACAAAGTGGGCGAATGTGGAAAAGTTCCACATTCGACCATTACAAATGGGCGAATGTGGAAAAGTTCCACATTCGACCACATAAAAGGGGCGAACCTGGACTGGGTATAAATACCATCTTTAGCCATTTTTCACCATTTCACAAACCCTAAACGCCTCCAAACACTCTCTATCAGCTATTATCATTGGGGAAGGAGTTTTTGAGCTTGTTTTTCATAACCTAACTCTCTAAATCATTACAAGTGAAGATCTAAGGTGTGTTCTTCATTTCAAATCCTTTTTAAACAATTTTGACTTGTTTTAATCTAAACCCCAAGGGTCCAGATCTGATATCAACCTATTTTATGAATAAAAACCTTTCCTAACCAAAACCTATTCATAAACAATGAGTTTTTATGCAAATTAACATGTGTTAATGTGATATTATGCATTGTTTGATGATTTCTTGTTGTATAGAGGATATGGCAACAACCTAGGTCTGTTATTAATGATGGGTTCTGATTGAAACATGTTACAATTGATTGTTGATGGTGTTTTGTCGATTAAAGGAATCTTTGTTAGATTTAGGGCTTGTTTTTGGATAATAATGATAGAGTTAGGATAAGGGTTTCTTGTTCATGATGATTTGATGATGATGAGCTGATTATTGATTGATTTCAGAAGTTTCCTAATTGGGTAATATTTTCATGCATGATGATGTGACATCTCCATAATTTACTATTTTAGGAAACTTGTAAAAACGGATAGATTTTGGGGTAAAATTGGTAGGGTTTCGTAGGAATATATTAATGATGCTTGACTGCTGTAACTCATGATGTTTCGTGATGTTTTCGGATGTTTTTGGACGCGTTTTTGAGTAAACAACACAGCAGGGTCGAACCTGGAACACCTTCGGCTAGTCGAATGGGCGAAGGTGGGTTCCAGGGGTCGAACCTGGAAACTTGAGGGGCGAATGAACCACAAGAGGGCGAAGGTGGAAGAAAAAGGGGCGAAGGTGGAAGTTTAAACCCACATTCGACCAATCCAAGTCACCTTCGACCACTTACCACTACATTCGACCCTATGTTAACAGAAATGAGATTTTTGATACAAACTAAGTGTTTTATGCTTGAACCTTGCATGTAATCTATGTGTACTTGATTAGTTAGGGTAATGGGTCACCAACGGGATGTCGGGTCGGTCTAGTGTGTCGGTTGAACATTTAAACACGTTTTAAAACATACTTGGTTATGATCTGGACAATCGGGGACTAGATAACCTTATGGTTATTAGTCGGAACACTTATGTGAACATTTTGGTAGATCTCCGGTAGAGGGATTGTCAAGGGCTAAACATCTTTACACATATTTGAGGAACGCTATCTAAGGTGAGTTCACGGCCCCACATTTTACAGTTTTTGCTTTCGGGGTGAGAAACATGCTTACAAACTCTTTTATGACTTATGACTTGTTAAACTCTTATGGCTCATGACTCTTTATCACGTTATACTATGGCTTACTTATCTTACTATACGGTTCATCGAAAATCCCTTGAAACCACTAACATGGGTATATGGCGGGGAAATATGGATAGCGCTATTGGGGACTGACAAACCCCACTCGACGGCTGGAGGCCGGGAGGGTGCATATTGTCTCTAACAAAACAAGGTCTACCGGCGATGACGGTAGCCCATAGGAAACAAAGGGTAACACACGGCTCAGTCAGTAATGGTTTCACCCGTATGAGTATCTCATTCTGCGCCTAGCTAGCGTTCTCATAAGCATAGTAGTAACTGTGATGGTAACGGTTTTCGAAGGATCACTTTAAACGTTTAATTAAAACCTGTGAACTCACCAGCATTATATGTTGACTCTTTTAGCATGTTTTTCTCAGGTCGCTAAGGTAGCAGCTGTCGGATAGGCGCACGAGGTCGCACTGGAGTCGTCTCGCGTCTAGGGTCTCATCTGCATGTTTGGATTTATGAACTTTTAAACTTATGTTTTGTTTCTGCATGACGTTTGTAAACTTTAAATGCTTCCGCACTGTTTGAATGTTGGTTTTAAACTTATGCATGGTTTTTGTTTACGTATGTTTTTACATTTAGACGTCGTTTATTGTGACCGTTGACTTGGATCCTGGTGTGTCACACGCCTCGCGGTAGAACTCCGCAGGTGGAAATTTGAGGGTGTGACATTTGGTCTTTAGTAAACAGACCTTAAAAAATGATATAGTCTTCCCGTGCATCGCACGGGATTTCACCTAGTATAACATTATATAATTATATGTAGTTGTATTGTTAATTATGTAACTACACTTTTTTTACAGTTTGGTGGGAAATGTAGCTCTTTCTGATTGTTCTACTGACTCGGCAAAGGTGGATGGTATTTTTTTATCTCAGTATGACGAATATGTTTCGAAAACTGAGTTTAACAACATTGCGGATGTTAATGTATCTAAGGTAATTTGAATAATTTATAGGTTAAAAAACTAATTTGCTTGGCTTATGTTATATTAAGATTCATTTTGTTTTCTATTATTAGGTGAAGACAGTTGTTGTTGTTGCTACCATTGAGTTGATACCTGTCGAGATTCCATGGCTTTATATTTCCTGCACTAAATGCCATCGGAAGATGATTAAGTTGGATGATGAGGTTCCAATGTCTGATACCCAGTTAGATGAGAAGGAAATTACTTATTATTGCAAGACCGAAGGATGCAATTCAAGTGATGTTCCTGGCGTTCACCGGTTTGAAACCAAATTTTAATGTTTTTATAATTTAAAATAAAATTTTCATGTGTAGGATTAAAATACCATTAACTGTTCAAGACTCAACTAGAACAATGTCACTTACCTTATTTGATCGTGATGCTTCAATCCTGCTAAAAAAAACTTCTGAAGAGTTGGTTGAGAAACATTTAAGTGTAAGTTTACCATAATGAATTAACATTTTCAGAATTATTTTTTGACATTATATATTTTATTCTCATTTTTATAATGAGAATGTTTTTATATTATAGGGTGGTGATGAAGGTTTGTACCCAGATGAGTTTAAGGAGTTGATAGGAAAAAAGTTTTGCTTTCAAGATTGAAATTTCTCAGTTTAATGTTGATAAAAAATTTTGGGTTTTCAAAATTTTGAAACTTACCGATAATTCAGATATCATTTATGAACTTGAAAAGAAGGCAAACAACTATGAGGTAATTGTGTTATATATTTATGCTCTAATGCTTTTTAAAATTAAAAATCACATAACTTTACAAAGTAATTGTTTTATTTTTTTAAATACAGCCTGGTTACTCTGAGTCATTGAGCAACATTGCTTCCGAAACCCCTTAAGAAAATGCTGTGAATTTGAAGGTATCTTGGTATTTTAATTTTATTATAAACATTTTTTATAAATAAAGTCATAAATTTAATTAAAATTTTGAAAATGTAGGATGTTACTTCTGAAACGTTAACTAATACTTCCTCTGAAATGTCATCTTAGGATACTGTCAATTTGCTGGTAGTTCTTTCAATTGTGAATGAATTTTATTACACTTCTTTGGGTATTTTATTTATTTATTTTTTTTATGTTTGATTTAACATTTGAGTACTTCCTTTGTTTTTTCATCTTTATTGAATTTCAAAATATTACTATAGCGAAAAAAAATAATGCATGTGTGTCTTTAATCATATAGGTAAATGTTGAAAATGTGGAAATTGGTGATGAGAATGTTACACCAATATCCAAACTTGATAATGCAAATGGAAAATGGCAAATTGCAGCGGAGGTAATTTTCAAGAGGAAATCCAATGGAAGGCTTTCAAAGCGGCAGCTTGGTGAAGACTTTGAGGAGGAGCCGACATCCTTTTCAGCTACAAAGGGCGTTTCTGATGGCAAGAAAGCTCTTTTGATTACTAAAATTGAGAAGTGATTTGTGGTTGTTATGTTTGTTAAAACAATTTGCTATCCTCTTTATGGTTTTAATGTTTTATTTGGTATGTTTTGTGATGGTGGTGTTGGACATTTAGATCTGTTTGGTAACACTGTCTTTTAAATTTGGAACGTTATGGATGTAAAACAATTGCTTTATGGCTTATCATTTATCTTATCTTTTATTTTTTGTTTAATTGTTGATCAATAATCAATTCTGAAATCATCATTAGAAGTTAAATTTGTTTTACTTAACATTTTTGTTACTTCTTTATTTGCAAAAATAAACTTATTAGGTACATTATCATATTTAATATTTTTCAAAACTTATTTTTTATAACGAACTGATTAATTTTTTAATTGTAGGACTAAAGTGTAGTAGAAAGAGAGTGAACCGGTTTTTGGACGTCGTAAGTACTCAAGAATTTGGTCCGTCATCTTTTAATGAAGGTTATTACTAAGACCATTACAAATATAGTTTTTAACTCTCAATTTATTTTTATATTCATACTAATGGTTTTTCATTTTTGTGTTTTATGTTAGGTTTATATATCATAAAAAATTCCTCACAGCTATCATTATCCAAAAAACGAAAAGAAAATTACCACATAGAGAGTTTTAGACGTCTTGAAGCAAATACAAATGAACCTACTATGTTATTTATTCAAGTGGTGAAAATATAACTCCTTTTTCTGATATTACGAATGGTACATGTTTCTACATTTTATGTACAAATGTTAATTTTTTTTTATCATATTTTTCTAATATTAATATAGGTTTGAATTTTTAAACAGGTTCAAAATAAAAAAGTCAAAGCAGAATAGAATACCTAAATAAGAAGAAGGCTAATAATAAGTTTAAGTGTCAGACGTTTTTTCTTATTTTACTTTCTGCTTATCGCGTTTTGGTTAATCACTTTTGGTTTTATTATTTTTTAACATTTACTAATGACATAGTATTATTGTTTCCTTTCTTTTAGCTTTAGAAAACATCGTCAACCCTATAGAGTTTTCGCCATCTAATCAACAAAGTCCACTATCAGACATTACCAACGGTACATCTTTTTACGGATATGTTTTTATATTTTTGTCCTCTATTTGTTTTTTTTTTTTTTTTTTGACTATTTTAAGGTTTTATACAGATTCTAAACAAAAAAGACAAAGTAGAATGGCTATCATACATAATAAGAAATCATTTAACAAATTTCGGTGTAATGAAGATATGAACATTATTGTTTCTGGTACTTCATTTCAAGATACAAATGGTATTATTCTTTATATTGTTTTATTTTTTTTATTTTTTTTAAAAAAAAAATTTGTTTAAATATTATGTATAAGAAGGCTAATAATAGGTTTAAGTGTAAGATGTTTTTTTGTCATGTTACTTTGTTCTTATCGTGTTTTGCTTAATCACTTTTGGTAATATTATTTGTTTTTATTTTTCGTATTTTTTAACATGTACTAATGACATAATATTAGTGTTTTCTTTCTTTTAGCTTTAGAAAACATCGTCAACCTTATGGAGTTTTCGCCATCTAATCAACGAAGTCCATTATCAGACATTACCAACGGTACATCCTTTAATGTATTTATATTATACCTATATTATAATATATGGATATATAGATATGTTTTTATATTTTTATACTCTATTTGTTTTGTGACTATTTTAAGGTTTTATACAGTTTCTAAACAAAAAACACAAAGCAGAATGGCTATCATACATAATAAGAAATCACATAATAAAACGCTGTATAATGAATCCACCTTTCCTTCACCAGATGTGAACATTATTGTTTCTGGTACTTCATTTCAAGATACAAACGGTATTATTATTTATTTGTTTTATTTTTTTAAAAGAAAAATATTTTGTTTAAATATTATGTGGTTTAAAATCATTGTTAATGTGTTCTATGTTTAGTGAATAACAACCTGATCAGTGCAACAAAATTGAATCGCCAAATCAGAAAACAAAAAATGGACAAGAAAAGAAACAACAGAAAATCACCTGGTATGTGTTCTTTTATTTTTTTAAATTTCTTCCGAATTTAAACAACATATGTAACGTGATTATTTAAGCGAATAGAGTACTTGGATCATGGTAATCAAACTGAGATTTGTCCTTCCTGTAATGCAAAATTGTGGCCGGATGAAGCTTCAAGAAGTGCAAAAAGTGAGGAAAAAAAGAGCTTTTCACTTTGTTATGCAAAGGTTTTACTTCCGGGTTTTAAGCAACCTCTAGAATATCTTAAAAATCTTTATTGTTGTCAAGATGAAAAAGGAAAGTACTTTATGAAATACAATCGTCGTTTTAATTCAATGTTCTCCTTTACGTCCATGGGTGGGAAAGTAGATCACTCGGTGAATCGAGGCGTAGGTCCATTTGTTTTTCGAATTGGAGGTGAAAATTATCATAGTATTGTAAGTCTTATACCAAAAGATGGATCAACGCCCATGTTTTCTCAGTTATATATTTATGACACGGAAAATGAGGTTTCAAACAGACAATCAACTTTAGGGCATGTGAAGATGAATAATTACTAAATGATTTATCTTAAGTATTTTGATATGTTTTTATATTATTAACTAATTTGTATTTTCTATAATCTTAGGAGTGATTCGAACAGTTTGTACAAGTCAATTTCTGAGACGCTTGATATTGAGATTATTAATCAGTTGAAGGGCATGTTAGATAAACACAATGCTTTAGTCAAATCTTATAGAATGGAAAGGGATTGTCCTTAAATAAATCCAGATGCTAATCTAAAGCTACGGCTTATTGCAAAAAGGTCGCAAGATGGCAGGACATATAATTTATGTTGGGTCTGCTGACCTGGAGAAGAACAGATGATTGAAAAGCCAAAATATACTAACAGTTGATCCATATTAATAAACAGTATTTACAACATACTCTTCCTAAAAGACTGTTGACCCTAACAACTGTTCTACCCAAACAACTGCTGCTACAAAGGACTGTTGGATAACAACTGATAGAGAACAACTACTGACTAAAGGTCTGATGAAGAACAACTGCTGATCAAGTGCTGAAGACTAAAGGTCTGTTGGAGCCAACAGCACTTAGGCTCCAACAGATGATACAAGACCATCAGAGTTTTCCTCAACAGCAGTTTATCTTACAGTGTTTTACAATGTAACAGTAGTTTGTATATAGCAGATGTTTTATGTTGTTATTCTGTTAGAGGTCACTGTCTTAGGTGACGTCAGCTTAGATCATCAGTGGTTTAGATTTGTCTATAAATAGAACAGTGCTTGTACTGTTCTATTTATCACTCACAACATTCTCTCAGACAAACAATCACAGAGTGATCAGGCTGAGGGGGAATACTTGTAATATTACAATCTTTCAATTAATGAAAGCTTTGGATTAAAAACAATTATTCTCTTGTTTTGATTTATAGTTTATCATTCCGCTGCACTTTCCATTTATATTCACTTCATTCTTCTCATCTCTAATTAAACAAATCAAAACAATCAAACTCAGATCCTAACAATTGGTATTAGAGCTTGGTCAATTAAATTCGATCTAATCAATCAATTTAATATAAACAGATCAGCTCACAATTATTGATATCGTTTTGTTTGTCGGATTGAAAACAGATTAATAGTTTATTTTTTATTCAACCGTTTGTAAACAGACTTTGTTTTCGAAAAATCAGAGAATGGCTTCAATCAATCACGATCCACACAACACTGGCACGAACAACAAGCCACCGATGCTTGTCAGATCTGAATACAATATCTGGCAATGTCGGATGAGCCATGTTCTAGCTCAACAGAACACTGGGTGTTGGAAGTCGGTTATCTTCAGACCACATGTTCCGATGGTGCCGAGTACCGAAGATCCCAAGGTCCAGGAGCCTAAGAAACTTGAAAACTACTCCGACCAGGATTTTCAGAAAATTGAGTTAGATGCTAAGGCCTTTAGTATTGTGGCCATGGCTCTACCCAATGATATATATGCTGGGCTGTTACACTGTAACAGTGCAAAGGAGTTGTGGGATGCACTGAAAGAACAATTTGGTGGGACTGAAGAGGTTATTGAAAACAACCGTGAAATACTTAACCAACAATATGAAACATTCAGTCATGTTAAGGGAGAGTCATTAACTCAACAATTTGAGAGGTTTAACTGTCTCATTAGTGAACTAAAACTGGTTGGTCTAACTTACCCTCATTCAACTTTGAACCATAGGTTTTTAAGATGACTACCAGATAAATGGGACACTATTGCTATAGTTATGAGAAACTCAATTGGATTCAATGTGACATTCGTAGCCCTTACAATTTGAAACTTTGGCAAGTTTAGTCCTTGTAAAGTTATTATGTTTCGCATGTTGGTCCTTATTTTTTTTTCTTTGAAACTTGATCATTATGAAATCACATTTTATACTCACGCTTAAGTCCGAAATTCAAAATTTATGTTTGAAACAATATTTCTAAACATATTTAGTTGAAAAATAAGGAGAAATAAATTTAGAGTATAAAAATTGTGATTTTAGTCACAACGCACAATACCGCGCAATCTACGCGCCTATACTATGAAAATTCGCCATTTTTACACTGGATAGCACCTAATATTAACTTGGCTTGTATAATATTATGTCTGGAGTCAAAAATATTATTTTTGGGTGTGTCGGGTATTTAAAACAGTTAAAGGCATGTATCGCGTTAACTAGTAGTATACCCGCTAAACTACACCTAATACCCACTAAATATTATAATATATTAATAAAATGAATCATCTAACCTAAGTATGTGTGTGTGTCATGTATGTGGGCTGCCACACAAGTCTATGTGGTGACTCATGATGCATGTGTTATGATTATAAGTAACCTACACACTCAACCATTCACCTTCCATCACCACTTCAACACACAACCCTTTCCTCTTCCTCTCTCACATTCGCCACCCCTCCCTCTCTCTCTATAATTATGTTTCCAACTCAAAACCACTAGTAATTCAGCCATATTTTCACTAAAAACACTCAAGAAAGCTTAGAGAAATGAAGATTTGAACAAGATTTCTTAAGGGTTTTCAAAGTTTTTCTTAAAGGTAAAAATCCCAACTTTGTTCATCTCATTTTAACCTTTCTCATCTCTAACTTGGATGATTCACACAACTAAACTTATAAACATATGGTTTTTATAAAAATTAAAGAGAGATTGGATGGATATGTGTGTGTGCGTGAGTTATACATACATATATATGTGTGGTATGTGTGTGTGCCATATGTATATATGTATGTATATGTGTGTGTGTGTTTATGTTAAAGTTTTAACTCTAAATCTATCATTGCATGTACGATCTAATCCATGATTAACAAGATCCAAGTTACTAAACATGATTTTTAGAAGGTAAAATGATTGGATTTTGATTTATAAGAAAATGGATAATTTTTGGACCTAAAAATGCCTAAATTATGAACTTCAATGGGAGATTTTGAAAGAAAATATGAGGTCTGATTGTTCATACTAAAAATCACCTAACAGTCCATCCAATAACTTATTTTGACCAAAAACTTTGAGTATTGGTTCAAAAGCTAGATTTTGGCGAAGTCCGGTACAAAACTATGTAGTAAAAAGGTGAAAAACGGCTTAATTTGTATAAATTTCAAATTTGATTTTAAACAGGTCTTAAAAGTGTATTTTTGAAATAAAAACATATAATTAAAGGTATGTTTAAAATACTACATGTTTTTACAAGTCACACGAATTGAAATTTTGAGAAATTGCCAAAGTATCGCCTAAAACCGACAAGTTGTGTAACTAGGTGTCTTGCTAACACCTTAGACTTTTAAGACATATCCTTCATTAGCATTTATATATATATAGGTTGAGTTCTTCGGAATTCTTAAGCCTTTACGACGAACTTTCTCAGAATTTACACTTAGCGAAACTGTGAGTATATCTTTCCCCTTTCTTCATGTTTTACACTTTTTGGGTGAATCATGTACGCTTATTACTTCACTTACTTAATCATGCTTTAGTCTATATTCACAATCGCAATTCTTGTATGTGTTTTACTTGTTGATCGCTGATAGTGTGTACTTATGACCTTAATCATTAACCCGGTGTTGGCCTAGCATAGCAATAAATAGTACTTGACTATTGTTATGTGTAAACTACTTGCTTTGTCGCATACTATATATAATCATACTATTGGGCGACTACTATACATTATACTAGATATCCCATTATTCTTGGATATCATTTCTACTCTAAAGGTTTGAATTTGGGTGACATTTGTACATAACTTGAACACTAAATTGTAGACAGTATAACACATGAATTGTGAAACTCTTTTCCTACTATATTTATTCAAACAGGGTATGCTCACCAATACATTTTTGTATTGACATATACTATTTTCGTACATGTTTCAGGTTATTTTGAGACGCTTCTTTTAGGCTTTTGGATTTATAATTAAGCTTTAACTTCATTGTATATTAGTTAGACTTGATGCTTTAGAATCATCGTATTTCATTTCAATGTAGCAAACTATTTAATCAATGTATCAATATTTACACTTTTAGTCCACGAGCTATTGAGCAATCGTCACTACGTGGCACCTCGATGTTTCCGCCATCGGTTGGGGTGTTACAGGTTGGTATCAGAGCCATGGTTATAGGGATATAGGTTATTAGAATGCCTTTTAGCCTAGTCTATAACTAAGCTTACATTCACGAGTCCTCTCGTGTAGGTTTCTCTTAATTCTTATATCTTCTTTCAAGATACTTTCGCTATGAATATCTGTCGTTATTCTTTCGGTATTTTCCTTGGAGAAAAAGACACTCGTATCTCACGAACGAAATAATATCACCAAGTTAGGGGTGACATCCATACCTTGGTGATTTGTTTCACTCCTCTATATGTTATTTATCTTAGGAATATATCTTTGAGATAGGAGTGACATCCACACCTCAAAGAGTATTTCCTTCAAAAAGGAACTTAACCATTAAGCTGGGAGTGATATCCTTAACTTAGTGATGTGTTTCACTCCACAATCGTTTTCAATTTTTGAAATACATCTTTGAGTTAGGAGTGAAATCCACATCTCAAGGATCTATGTTGTTTTCATATGTTGTTATTCATTGATCATTCGCTTTTCGATTCCTTATCATCATTATTGAAACTTTTTGTTCGTTATATTATCGCATTAACGCTTACACTATTTCACTTATGCTGTAACAACCGGCAAAATTAAGGTAATTCCGTACTAATTAATTAAACGCGATTAACGTAATTAACCGTAATTATGTGCTGAATATTTAATTGAGGCCTTAGAAAGATAGAAGTTCCCAAATAATGCATAGGAATGCATAAGTTTAATAGCAAAGCATGATAGGATCATGCGCATGCAAAACTATCCGGTATGGACACTGGCGATTACCCGGTAAAACTTAAATAAGCGAAACGAACTCCGGACACCCGGAAGATAAAATAAATAATATTTTCACAAAATATTATGAGTTTTGGAAACCCAAAGCCATACGTGAAAGCTTATTGCACAAATCTCCCGGTAACGAATAAAGTGCGCGTACCGCACCCGATACGCGCGCAACACGTAAATTCACCCGGCAAAAGCCGAAATAAATTATCAGTAATTTAACTGGGCAAAATTTAATGAATATTAACGGTATTTTAATATTAAGGTAAACCGCGGTTAAAATTCAAGAAATACCCGGGCGGTACCCGAAAGGAATTAACTTAAACATATTATGGAATGTTAATTAGCAAAGTGGACCCCACAAAAATACCCCTTGGGGCCGGCCTATGGCCCACCAAGGTGAGATAACTTGTGGTTAATTAGAAGAAATCATTGGAAGATAATAATCATTTGTTTGCATGGGTTTAGATTGGACAAGAAAAATACCACTAATCCACCTCTTTCTCTCTCTAAACTCGGCCAAACACCCTCTTAATCTCCTAGAGATTTTATTTGGTGATCTTCCATATCCTCCATAATCTTCCAATATCCAAGACAAGATACTTACAATCTTTGCAAGATTTGGAAGAACACTATAAGCACACTTGAAGAACACTTGAAGCAAAACACAAAAACATTCTTCTTCTTCTTCTCTTGGCCGTGAGTTTGCACCACCCCACCAACATCTCTTTTTCAATTTTCATACCTCTAAATCATCTCTAGTTCATCATTGTTCAAAACCCCTTTTGTGTGTTCAAGAGCTTGGAGCATAACCCACTTGGAAGAACACATTAAACCTCACCCAAATCCAAGATTTTGTCTTCCCTAGCCTTGAGCTAGTAGTAAGTCTTGCATTGTTTTATTACTTGAATGTTCATATTTTTGTGCTATGAAAGCAAGTTGTACATTGTTGGGTAATAAAATGAGTTTTATAAAAGTAATGGGTTTTATTAAAATAAAAGTGGGAGAACAATAATAATATTGATGAGACTTGGATTTATGTTAATAAATGAAATATTGGAAGAAATGATGATAAAATACACTTACACTTGAGAAGATGATGATTTGGGCATATTAAATGAGAAAGACTTGAATGAGATGAAGATGACTTTAATCATCATAGGATGATATAATAATGTCATAAAAATATTAAAATGAGTTAGAAAGTCATAGGTGAAAAAGTTTCATCTTCAAAGTCCACTCACTTGGATGAGTGAAAATTGGATGTTTTGGATAAAAATATGGAATAAACATGTTAATGATACCTAGGATGGATTAGAAGATCATTAAAAGTGAAAAGAGGTAAAAACAACTAAACATTAAGAAAATGGTCCTTCAAAGTCCACTAAAGTGGAAGAAAAATATTAACTTTGAAAGATTGAGTGAAAAATGCAACAAGTATAAGTTAAAGGACTAATATGGCAACTTTGGAAGTTGAGGGACTAAAATAAATATTTTAGAAACTATTAGTCCAAAAACACAATAATGGAAAGATTGGTGTCAAAAAGTGTAAGTAATAATTTTACAAGGTTGATTTGGTAAATATTAGTAGCATACTTGGGCATTTTATGTAAAAAGTATATTTTTATAAAATGGAAGTTTTATAAAAATAAAAGGAGTAACGCAAGTATTTTATAAGATAAGATTTCATAAAATAAAGACTTGGGAAGACTTGTACAAAAATAGGATACTTTTATATAAATGGGAATATAAAAGTATCGGGAACATTTTTGGTAACAAGTTGGACGAGTCGGGCTAAAACATACAAAGTATATTTTTCCAAGAAATAAACGTTCGGAATCGGAAGTAGGAACAATACTTCCATAAGAACGCGCAACGGAAATAAATATGAAAAACGCTAACTAACGAACTTAGTTACGCGAACCAACGTAAACGGTCATATAAGGAAAATGCCATTACGACAAGATAAAAATATACATATATATTTTAAGAAAGTAAAATATATATATAACAAAGGTGAAACGTGCGTAACACTTTCCTAAGTGTAGAAAGAATATTCGTGGGAAAGGAGAAACTTAACGTAACAAATTAAAAACGCTAAACGACACATGAACTTAACAAGTAGTATCCACGCGATGGTATATGTACATATACTCGTTTTCGACGAAATTCTAGTATATCTATTTGAATGGGAAAATAGATATGCAAGGAGGAAAACCGAGACAAGTAGGTGAAATATATCTACCAACGCGTGAATACCGACAAGATCCTAGTACATTTATTTAAATGGGAAAATAAATGTATGGTGTGGTAAGTCTAGTCGGGCGTTAAGATTATGTTACCAAACGACAAGGACTTAGCATATTTATTTAAATGGGAAAATAAATATGTGGCAAAGTGAGTCGGGTCGGATAATAAGAAATCACATTATATCGAGCGAAACGATCCTAAGTATAATTATTTAAATGGGAAAATAATTATACGTTGGGTAGAGTCGTGTCGAGTATAATATTGTACAAGTCATAAAGAATATTAATAAGAATAATATATGACTTGTAAGGAAAGGGTAATCCATCGCCATTGAACCTAGGATACGAAACTATTAAACGGGAATTGGGATAAAGACGTGGTCGGGAAGTTGGGTGTACAACTTGCCAAGGCACATACACCATAGGTGTAAGTGACTTATACGCCTAGAACCTTTGTAGGTACGGGATCACAAACTTTACTATTTTCTTTGAGCCGAGCACAGTTACAGGTGAGTCTCACGGCCCCATTTCTAAGCTATTTAACGTTTTTACGGGGGAAAGATATGTTGGGATTGTATGACGGGTTGGATACTTGAGTAAAGATCGCCACTCGGGGTTGAGACCTCCCCACTATAATCATTAATTCAGGAATGAGAAACCAAAGGAATATTTGGATAGTACTATTGGTGCCTGACAAGGCCCACCCCTAATCGATAGCGTCGATAATGCATCGGCGTATGCCTGGGGTGCACTTATTCTGAAATAAAGTCGTAGGAATACCGAGTAACGACTTGGGGCGGGGGCATTATTAATTGTCTTGGTTTGGTTATAGGCTCAAGTAAATTGTAGGACTTTGCAACTCCTATAAATGTCATAACAAGGATATTCCCACTTTATAAAGATTTATTAAATTAAAACCTGTGAACTCACCAATATTTATATATTGACGATTTTCAAACATATCTTTCAGGTAGTTGATTGATGGAAGTTAGCATGGCGAGCAGGGTCGGGGATATCTCCAAGTTGGGCGTTGGGAATGTCGTAAAAGGGTCTCATCTCTTTATTCCATGGACTTAGGGATAAAGGGAGGAACCCCCTTATCAATTTCAAAAACAATTTATAATTATGTACGGATAATTTGACATGATTATTAGCATTGAATAAATGCCCGTTTTTCTTAATTACTATTGTGGTTTGCATTAATCTTGGCTTAATACTTTTGAACCGTCGCGCCACGTGTTTCCGCCTTAGACGTGGTGTGACAGAAAGTGATATCAGAGCCAAGGTTATAGCGAATTAGCATCTTAAAATCTAAACTATAACCAGAATTGGTTCAAAAACTTTCAAAATAAATGCGAAACGCAATAAAATAAATTTTTCCAACGACCATTTGGGTATATGGAGATTCCGACCAAGCTAGCCATGGTAAGTGTATGTATTATTTTTGTGTTAGAAGGTTAGGAAGAGTACCGTAGATATGTGCCTTAACTACCTAACGAATAATACTTAAATATTAGTACGGTTCTTTTGCCAGGATGTCAGACGCAGGGAGCGTAGCACCGAGCTACGACAGTAGCCTTCAGATCATCCCAGCACCGCCAGCAGAGCCGATCGAGGTGGTGATACTCGATCCCGAGGATGACGAGATGGAGGTTGATGCCGCCATGGAGGGCGCCGACGGAGATAGCTCCGACGAGACAGACCCGAGCGAGGACCCAGCGTGGGCCCCCGCTGGAGGCGACATGGCCGTCGTGGCCGACCTACCGATGGCCGAGGCTGACTTGCCTCTAGTACCATTCCAGGCAGCACCACTGCCAGCACTCCCCATCCGAGCCATCAGGGACTTCCCTGTAGGCTGTGCAGGTCCTTCGAGACCTATCCCTACCCAGTCAGAGACTGTCGAGTCTCCATACGACCGACGCGCACCTGTCGATCGTGAGCCCTTACCTACCCCACCTATCCCCGTTCCCTCAGGCATGAGACTCGTGCCTGTCTGCCGAGGACACAACGGGTGGATATCCGTTGACTCTGACGATGAGTCGACTGCATCGGTGGAGCACATTGCTGTGCCGATCCTACCAGCAGGCCAGGAGGAGCACGTCGCTCCGATGATAGGGCATGCTACCACTACCCCAGCCACCCTACCCGCCATGCCCGAGCCCGTACCGCAGGATGGGCCAGCTTCTACTGGGCACATCCTTGAGGGCAGCTCAGCCCGCAGTTCTGAGCTGCACAGAGCAGGTTTGGCAGCTCACGCCACTGCTAGCCCTCCCACCCCTACCACTGTGATATCCGCTCCAGAGTGGGTCGCTGTCACCCAGCCTCTCATGGTCCCACTCGCCGAGCTTATAGTCCCCTCACCCATATCCATGACACTACCCATCACCACTTTTCCCACACTACCACCCCTACCCGAGATGCTCCCTACACCACCACCTGCACCATTCACTATGGATGCAGGAGCCCCATTTTTGATACCCCCATTTGCACCATATGCACTAGGTGCGGGAGACCCGTACCAGGTACCACCCTACTGCTTCACCGGACTACCGGGCTTTGCCCCACCCTTCACACCCCTACCCATACCCGATATCGTCGGCCCGTCCCAGCCGACGTATACTGACATCCCCGGGCCGTCGCAGCCCCACGGGATGGCCCCACTGTCAGGACCCGCATGGTCCACGGTGATCTCACTGGAGAGAGATTTCCAGACCCTCACCGACACGGTGCAGCGCACCGTGAGTCAGATGGAGCAGCAGGCCCAGCTCATGTGGGCCAGGATCATTGATGCCAGGGACGCACTGGCACATTATGCTGAGGAGCTGCTGAGCATGGACGCTCATTGTGGCCTTACGGGCGACGCACACTTTGCGCATCGCCAATTCTTGTACGATCGCATTATGGCGATCAGTATGACCATTAGCATGTGCGCACCCCAGTACCAGTACCAGCACCCGCCGCCGCCGCTGCCACAGTAGCGATACATCAGGGACGCTTGGGAGATCACTTACGGACATAGTAGTAGTAGTAGTAGTAGTAGTAGTATGATAGCACAGCATGGGTTATAGCACCCATCTGCATTTTTGCCTAGCCGAGCGGGATTGTGCCGGTATATGACATTATGTTTCTAGTATATTTCAAAGGAGCAATGTATGAGGAAGGTATCCTCGGTTTTTGTTATTATGAACAAATCATTGTACTCATGGTATTGAAATTAATGAAAATTTTGTTATGGTAAAATATGTGTTGTGATTGTCTACGATTATTATTACTTGTTCTGTTTATATTGTGATTGTGTGATGTTGTTATGGTGATTATTGTGTTCGTATGTTGTGTTGATGTTTATACTGTATGTGTGACGATATTGTATGAATAATCGCCAAAATTAACCTTTGATATTGATTATTGAAGAAACATGGCACCAGCCACCAGAAGCAACAGTGGAAATGAAAGACTGCCCACGACACCCGAGGAGCTTGAACCCTAGTTTCGGGACGTATCGCCCAAGCTCTCGCAGAGCACAATGCCACGCGCACCGAAAGGTCGCGAGACCGAACCGGGAGCGACAGACGCGAAACCTCCCCTACTGGTAAGAAGACTTCGGGTATATACAACAGGAGTCCTCATGAAACTCCTACCTTATATAATATGTTGCTTTATTATTGCAGAAACGGCCTCACGAGAACGTGGCTGCACGTTTAAAGCTTTCATGGACTGCAAACCACTCAACTTCAGCGGCACTGAAGGTTCTGTCGGACTAGTCAAGTGGTTCAAGAAGACCGAAGCCGTGATCCGTATTAGCAGCTGTACCCCGCGACAGGCTGTCATGTACGCCACCAACCTGTTTCTGGACCAAGTTCTAACCTGGTGGAACAACCTAGTGCAGACACTGGGAGATGATGCTGCTTACTCCTTGTCATGGTTGGAGTTGAAAGAACTAATGATCGCCGAGTACTGCCCGGCAAGTGAAGTGCAGAAGCTAGAGACCGAGTTCTGGAACCTCGCCATGGTTGGATCGGACGTAGCTGGTTACACGTCCAGATTCCATGATCTCTCCCGGTTAGTGCCTCGCCTGGTCACCCCGGAAAGCAAGAAGGTGGAAAGATACCTCTTCGGACTGGCACCACAGATACGCGGCATGGTCACTGCTTCCAAACCTACAACCATGCGCGAAGCTATCGACCTCGCCTTAAGCCTCACTGAAGACGCCATCCGAATGGGCACTCTAATCCGGAAAGTATCAGGGTTGAAGCTTACTGAGTCCAGCAGTGTTGAGGGTAAGAATCTGGGTACAAGTTCAGTCGTTGGGTCAAGTGAGCAGGGAAATAGGCCAAGGTTTGGGAAGCGTAAGCGCGACGAAAGGAAAAAGGATGGATCATCAGGTTCAGGGAAGAAAGGAAAAGGGTATGTGGCCACTGGACGTGGAAATAATGGGAAGCAAGGTTATCAGGGCAGGAACGAAGTGATCTGCGGTAAGTGCCGTCGCTCGGGGCACAAGACAGAAGACTGCAGATCGGGAGCGCCAAAGAACGGTGGAGCGAGACCCTGTTTCTCATGTGGATCGCTCGATCATTGGAAGAGGGACTGCCCCAAACTTAACAACCAAGCCCGTGGGCGGGCGTTCGTGATTGGTGCCGGTGACGCACGACAAGACCCTAATGTGGTCACTGGTACGTTCCCTCTAAATGGTCATTATGCTTCAGTATTGTTTGATACTGGCGCTGATTTTAGCTTCGTATCTGTCGAATTTAAAAGATTACTTGGTTTAAAGACTAGTAAGCTAGACACACCATACTCTATCGAACTAGCTAACGGTAAGACTATAGAAATTCGAGAGGTAGCGAAGGATTGTAAGTTGGATCTCTGTGGTCATGAGTTTGACATTGATCTATTGCCAGTCGTACTGGGTAGCTTTGACATAGTCGTTGGCATGGATTGGCTATCCGCACACCGCGCCATCGTCGTGTGCAATGACAAAGTAATTCAAGTTCCCCTCGCAAGCGGTGAAACCCTATCAATCCAAGGGGAAAGGCGCGGAACACCATTGAGAATTATTACCAGCATGAAAGCCAGGAAGTGCCTAAGGAAAGGTCTCGTCGCATTCTTGGCGCACGTAGTAGACAAGAAGGCCGACGAGCGAAAGCTAGAAGACATTCCAATAGCCAGAGACTTTCCAGATGTGTTCCCAGAAGATTTGCCGGGATTGCCACCACCCCGACAAGTCGAGTTTCGCATCGACCTTGTTCCAGGAGCAGCACCGGTAGCGCGATCGCCATATCGCCTAGCTCCTTCTGAGATGCAGGAACTGTCTGGACAACTGCAAGAGTTGTTAGACAAAGGTTTCATAAGACCAAGCTTCTCACCCTGGGGAGCTCCCGTCTTATTCGTGAAAAAGAAGGATGGCACTTTTCGAATGTGCATCGACTATCGAGAACTGAACAAGCTAACTATTAAAAATCGCTATCCTCTTCCCAGGATCGATGATTTGTTTGATCAACTTCAAGGATCCAGTTTCTACTCCAAAATCGATTTAAGGTCCGGTTATCATCAATTGCGTATTCAAGAAGAAGACGTGCCAAAAACAGCATTCAGGACTCGTTACGGGCACTATGAGTTCCTGGTTATGCCATTCGGTTTAACTAACGCACCAGCTGTTTTCATGGACTTGATGAACCGAGTGTGTAAGCCATACTTGGACAAATTTGTCATTGTCTTCATTGATGACATCTTGATCTACTCACGCACTAGGGAGGAACACGAGGATCATCTTCGATTAATCCTCGAGGTACTACGCAAGGAGAAACTCTATGCTAAGTTTTCAAAATGCGATTTTTGGATTCGAGAGGTTCACTTTTTAGGCCACGTGGTGAATGAAAAAGGTATACATGTCGATCCCGCCAAGATCGAAGCAATTAAGAATTGGGACGCCCCTAGGACGCCTACTGAAGTACGACAATTTCTTGGCCTTGCGGGTTACTACAGAAGGTTCATCGAGAACTTTATTAAAATAGCACAGTCTTTAACCATGCTAACCCAAAAGGATAAGAAGTTTGAATGGACGGAAAGGCAGGAAGCAGCGTTTCAGTTGCTGAAGGATAAGTTATGTGGCGCCCCGATACTATCACTCCCCGATGGTACGGAAGACTTCGTAGTTTACTGTGACGCCTCTCATCAGGGATTGGGTTGTGTATTGATGCAGCGAGAGAAGGTCATAGCCTATGCTTCCAGACAGCTAAAACTTCACGAGAAGAACTACACCACACATGATCTGGAACTAGGAGCCGTGGTATTCGCACTCAAGATATGGAGACATTATCTGTACGGAACCAAGTGTACGATCTTCACTGATCATAAAAGTTTGCAGCACATCTTTGACCAGAAGGAATTGAACATGCGACAACGGCGATGGGTCGAATTATTGAACGATTACGATTGTGAGATAAAGTACCATCCCGGGAAGGCAAACGTCGTAGCCGACGCCTTGAGTCGCAAGGAACGGGTTAAGCCACTGCGTGTCCGAGCTTTGGGTCTAACCATCCACACGAACCTGACCGACCGGATTCGTGAAGCTCAAATTAACGCTCTTAAACCCGAGAATGTCAAAGGTGAAAGATTGCGGAAGATGGTTGATTCACAGGAGTCAAAAGCGGATCAAGCTCTGTATTTCATGAACAGAATTTGGGTACCAGTGTACGGTGGATTGCGTGAACTGGTATTGGCCGAAGCCCACAGTTCGCAGTATTCGGTTCACCCTGGAGCAGACAAGATGTTCCATGATCTAAAGGAATTTTACTGGTGGCCAAACTTCAAGAGAGATATAGCGGCATATGTTGCGCGATGTTTGACTTGCGCGAAGGTCAAGGCCGAGCATCAGAGACCATCCGGTTTGCTCCAGCAACCGGAAATACCGGAATGGAAATGGGAAAGGATCACCATGGATTTCATTACCAAGTTGCCCAGGACAACAAGCGGCCATGACATGATCTGGGTAATCGTTGATCGATTGACAAAATCTGCACACTTCCTCCCCATTCGCAAAACGGATAAGTTGGAGAAACTGACCCGTTTGTATATTAAGGAAGTGGTGTCGAAACACGGTGTACCTATTTCCATCATCTCCGATCGAGATAGTCGTTTCACCTCAAGATTTTAGGAAAGTTTGAATAAAGCCCTCGGTACTCGCCTTGACATGAGTACCGCATATCATCCACAAACCGATGGTCAGAGTGAACGGACCATCCAGACCTTGGAAGATATGCTACGGGCATGCGCAATCGATTTCAACGGAAATTGGGATACACACTTGCCACTGGTAGAGTTCTCGTATAACAACAGCTACCACACGAGCATTCAAGCTGCACCTTTTGAAGCTCTATATGGACGCAAGTGTAGATCGCCTCTATGTTGGGCCGAAGTTGGCGAAAAGCAACTTACCGGGCCCGAAATTGTTCAAGAAACGACGGATAAGGTCTTTCTGATAAGAGAACGTCTCAAAGCGGCACGTGACCGACAGAAAAACTACGCAGACATGAGGAGGAAGCCTTTGGAATTTCAAGTCGGAGATAGGGTCCTACTAAAGGTGTCACCTTGGAAAGGTGTCGCGCGCTTTGGGAAACGCGGAAAACTAAATCCACGATATGTTGGACCATTCGAAATCCTGTCCAGAGTAGGCCCCGTAGCGTACAAGCTCAAGTTACCACAAGAACTTAACGGTGTACATGACACGTTCCACGTGTCGAACTTGAAAAAGTGCTTATCCGACGAAACTCTCATCATCCCCGCAGACGAAATCCACGTTAACGACAAGTTACACTTCGTCGAAGAGCCAATCGAAGTAACCGATTGGAAGGTCCAAAAGCTGAGACGCAGTAAGATCAGGTTGGTCAAAGTGCGTTGGAATGCCAAGCGTGGACCGGAGTTCACGTGGGAAAGGCTGGACCAGATGAAGCAAAAGTATCCCGCCCTATTCAAGAAGACCCCTGTACCGGAGGACTCGAAGTGAATTCCGGGACGGAATTCTCTTAACGGGGGGAGAATGTAACAACCGGCAAAATTAAGGTAATTCCGTACTAATTAATTAAACGCGATTAACGTAATTAACCGTAATTATGTGCTGAATATTTAATTGAGGCCTTAGAAAGATAGAAGTTCCCAAATAATGCATAGGAATGCATAAGTTTAATAGCAAAGCATGATAGGATCATGCGCAAGCAAAACTATCCGGTATGGACACTGGCGATTACCCGGTAAAACTTAAATAAGCGAAACGAACTCCGGACACCCGGAAGATAAAATAAATAATATTTTCACAAAATATTATGAGTTTTGGAAACCCAAAGCCATACGTGAAAGCTTATTGCACAAATCTCCCGGTAACGAATAAAGTGCGCGTACCGCACCCGATACGCGCGCAACACGTAAATTCACCCGGCAAAAGCCGAAATAAATTATCAGTAATTTAACTGGGCAAAATTTAATGAATATTAACGGTATTTTAATATTAAGGTAAACCGCGGTTAAAATTCAAGAAATACCCGGGCGGTACCCGAAAGGAATTAACTTAAACATATTATGGAATGTTAATTAGCAAAGTGGACCCCACAAAAATACCCCTTGGGGCCGGCCTATGGCCCACCAAGGTGAGATAACTTGTGGTTAATTAGAAGAAATCATTGGAAGATAATAATCATTTGTTTGCATGGGCTTAGATTGGACAAGAAAAATACCACTAATCCACCTCTTTCTCTCTCTAAACTCGGCCAAACACCCTCTTAATCTCCTAGAGATTTTATTTGGTGATCTTCCATATCCTCCATAATCTTCCAATATCCAAGACAAGATACTTACAATCTTTGCAAGATTTGGAAGAACACTATAAGCACACTTGAAGAACACTTGAAGCAAAACACAAAAACATTCTTCTTCTTCTTCTCTTGGCCGTGAGTTTGCACCACCCCACCAACATCTCTTTTTCAATTTTCATACCTCTAAATCATCTCTAGTTCATCATTGTTCAAAACCCCTTTTGTGTGTTCAAGAGCTTGGAGCATAACCCACTTGGAAGAACACATTAAACCTCACCCAAATCCAAGATTTTGTCTTCCCTAGCCTTGAGCTAGTAGTAAGTCTTGCATTGTTTTATTACTTGAATGTTCATATTTTTGTGCTATGAAAGCAAGTTGTACATTGTTGGGTAATAAAATGAGTTTTATAAAAGTAATGGGTTTTATTAAAATAAAAGTGGGAGAACAATAATAATATTGATGAGACTTGGATTTATGTTAATAAATGAAATATTGGAAGAAATGATGATAAAATACACTTACACTTGAGAAGATGATGATTTGGGCATATTAAATGAGAAAGACTTGAATGAGATGAAGATGACTTTAATCATCATAGGATGATATAATAATGTCATAAAAATATTAAAATGAGTTAGAAAGTCATAGGTGAAAAAGTTTCATCTTCAAAGTCCACTCACTTGGATGAGTGAAAATTGGATGTTTTGGATAAAAATATGGAATAAACATGTTAATGATACCTAGGATGGATTAGAAGATCATTAAAAGTGAAAAGAGGTAAAAACAACTAAACATTAAGAAAATGGTCCTTCAAAGTCCACTAAAGTGGAAGAAAAATATTAACTTTGAAAGATTGAGTGAAAAATGCAACAAGTATAAGTTAAAGGACTAATATGGCAACTTTGGAAGTTGAGGGACTAAAATAAATATTTTAGAAACTATTAGTCCAAAAACACAATAATGGAAAGATTGGTGTCAAAAAGTGTAAGTAATAATTTTACAAGGTTGATTTGGTAAATATTAGTAGCATACTTGGGCATTTTATGTAAAAAGTATATTTTTATAAAATGGAAGTTTTATAAAAATAAAAGGAGTAACGCAAGTATTTTATAAGATAAGATTTCATAAAATAAAGACTTGGGAAGACTTGTACAAAATAGGATACTTTTATATAAATGGGAATATAAAAGTATCGGGAACATTTTTGGTAACAAGTTGGACGAGTCGGGCTAAAACATACAAAGTATATTTTTCCAAGAAATAAACGTTCGGAATCGGAAGTAGGAACAATACTTCCATAAGAACGCGCAACGGAAATAAATATGAAAAACGCTAACTAACGAACTTAGTTACGCGAACCAACGTAAACGGTCATATAAGGAAAATGCCATTACGACAAGATAAAAATATACATATATATTTTAAGAAAGTAAAATATATATATAACAAAGGTGAAACGTGCGTAACACTTTCCTAAGTGTAGAAAGAATATTCGTGGGAAAGGAGAAACTTAACGTAACAAATTAAAAACGCTAAACGACACATGAACTTAACAAGTAGTATCCACGCGATGGTATATGTACATATACTCGTTTTCGACGAAATTCTAGTATATCTATTTGAATGGGAAAATAGATATGCAAGGAGGAAAACCGAGACAAGTAGGTGAAATATATCTACCAACGCGTGAATACCGACAAGATCCTAGTACATTTATTTAAATGGGAAAATAAATGTATGGTGTGGTAAGTCTAGTCGGGCGTTAAGATTATGTTACCAAACGACAAGGACTTAGCATATTTATTTAAATGGGAAAATAAATATGTGGCAAAGTGAGTCGGGTCGGATAATAAGAAATCACATTATATCGAGCGAAACGATCCTAAGTATAATTATTTAAATGGGAAAATAATTATACGTTGGGTAGAGTCGTGTAGAGTATAATATTGTACAAGTCATAAAGAATATTAATAAGAATAATATATGACTTGTAAGGAAAGGGTAATCCATCGCCATTGAACCTAGGATACGAAACTATTAAACGGGAATTGGGATAAAGACGTGGTCGGGAAGTTGGGTGTACAACTTGCCAAGGCACATACACCATAGGTGTAAGTGACTTATACGCCTAGAACCTTTGTAGGTACGGGATCACAAACTTTACTATTTTCTTTGAGCCGAGCACAGTTACAGGTGAGTCTCACGGCCCCATTTCTAAGCTATTTAACGTTTTACGGGGGAAAGATATGTTGGGATTGTATGACGGGTTGGATACTTGAGTAAAGATCGCCACTCGGGGTTGAGACCTCCCCACTATAATCATTAATTCAGGAATGAGAAACCAAAGGAATATTTGGATAGTACTATTGGTGCCTGACAAGGCCCACCCCTAATCGATAGCGTCGATAATGCATCGGCGTATGCCTGGGGTGCACTTATTCTGAAATAAAGTCGTAGGAATACCGAGTAACGACTTGGGGCGGGGGCATTATTAATTGTCTTGGTTTGGTTATAGGCTCAAGTAAATTGTAGGACTTTGCAACTCCTATAAATGTCATAACAAGGATATTCCCACTTTATAAAGATTTATTAAATTAAAACCTGTGAACTCACCAATATTTATATATTGACGATTTTCAAACATATCTTTCAGGTAGTTGATTGATGGAAGTTAGCATGGCGAGCAGGGTCGGGGATATCTCCAAGTTGGGCGTTGGGAATGTCGTAAAAGGGTCTCATCTCTTTATTCCATGGACTTAGGGATAAAGGGAGGAACCCCCTTATCAATTTCAAAAACAATTTATAATTATGTACGGATAATTTGACATGATTATTAGCATTGAATAAATGCCCGTTTTTTCTTAATTACTATTGTGGTTTGCATTAATCTTGGCTTAATACTTTTGAACCGTCGCGCCACGTGTTTCCGCCTTAGACGTGGTGTGACATATGCTTTGTGACTTTTACACTATAAGGTATCACTCTTTTTGCGTTAAAACATTTTTATCCACGACTTAAGTTTTAAACTCTGTGTTTAACTTCGACCACATTATGATTTTAGGAATGTTGCGTCATCATACGGTTAAAAATGAAAATGTTTTCCCAAACTTATTATTCAACCTGTTTTATATCTTCATGTTTACAAACTTACTGGATTGAAGTCACAGTATATCATTAAACTATGACCTTTAGTATCCCCTAGTGTCTCCCATAATACTTATAATATCATAAATGTCTATCTACATAATACGCACTAGTACATTACTCTTTAAAACGATTAACTTAGCAACTTATCTTGTATGTCTTTTCACAAAGCCTATTCACCAGATTAGTACCCACATTATTTACACCTTGTGCCTTGAAACAAGTAGCCCGCTATGAGCCCAAAGAAATGCCTTAACAATCCTTATCAACCTGTTTTATATCTTCATGTTTACAAACTTACTGGATTGAAGTCACAGTATATCATTAAACTATGACCTTTAGTATCCCCTAGTGTCTCCCATAATACTTATAATATCATAAATGTCTATCTACATAATACGCACTAGTACATTACTCTTTAAAACGATTAACTTAGCAACTTATCTTGTATGTCTTTTCACAAAGCCTATTCACCAGATTAGTACCCACATTATTTACACCTTGTGCCTTGAAACAAGTAGCCCGCTATGAGCCCAAAGAAATGCCTTAACAATCCTTATCAACCTGTTTTATATCTTCATGTTTACAAACTTACTGGATTGAAGTCACAGTATATCATTAAACTATGACCTTTAGTATCCCCTAGTGTCTCCCATAATACTTATAATATCATAAATGTCTATCTACATAATACGCACTAGTACATTACTCTTTAAAACGATTAACTTAGCAACTTATCTTGTATGTCTTTTCACAAAGCCTATTCACCAGATTAGTACCCACATTATTTACACCTTGTGCCTTGAAACAAGTAGCCCGCTATGAGCCCAAAGAAATGCCTTAACAATCCTTATCAACAAATTATCTTTCAATGTATAAATTTCGTGAAAGTTTGATAACTAAAAGGTTCCAAGTTTACCCAGTCCTGACGAGTAACACTTAGATTCTCTCAAATATTTTATAACAATAAAAAAAAAATTGACTTTAATGAGATTTCAACCTATAATTTAAAGAAATGTTTAAATACGGAAAATTCTATTTTTTTTTTCCAAAATTTGTCAAGGCATCTGGGATCATTTAGAACCTTCATGCCATTTTTAATCTTGGTGTGTCGAAACACATTAGATTTACGCATACTTCATGAAATGGTTTCACCTTGCATTTTATAAACTTGCATTGCATATTTTACCAGTCAAATGCAAACCTTTTGTTTTCATATGACATATCCAATATATGTTTTTGGGAGAAATTTGCAACTAATAATATGCCTTATAACGCTTTTCAAACTCGACTTCTCGTAAACACATGAAAACGGGTACGTACGAAATCTTTCCACACGAACCTGTTTTGAATCTAAAACACACTTCGATTTCCAAAAAGGTATTCTCATGCATTACTACTATTCTTTCAACTATATCACAAAGTTCGAGTAAACTGCGAAAATTTATCTTTTACACTTGTACTCTTTCAATTGCCAAACTTTTGGTTTAAACAGTGGACATATCCTCTTATCCGAATGTTGCCAAATGTCTTTATATGTAAAATTACTAGATTTTAACTTGCATGTCAGTAAGCTATACACATGTACTGTGCACTTTCATTTATGGTAACTTTCATTATTGTATTCTTACACCATTCTATTTATAGTCACATTCGCACATTATCTTATTATTCTCGTGTTATTCTTTTATTGGTGGTTATTTTCACGCGCTATTCGCAACTATTCCCGCACTAGTTATTCTTACAACACTGGTTTTGAGCATTAATTTAACTCGTTTACTTTCATTTTGTGCAAATTGTGTGATTTACTCGATTTACATAATACTAATCTTTCAATCGAAATTTCATGCTATACTTATATACTTTTCATGAACGCATACTTTGAACGTATATTTTGGGCGTATATTTTGAACGCATATTTTGTACGTGTACCTTCCTATTTTGAGCAAAACCCCGTTATACTTTACATTATTTTGTTCATCATCATGGCTAATGAACATACTAGTTGATAACTCGTATAAGATATAAGCCAGTGCCCACGTACAACTCGGATTAGAGTATTTCTTTAATCCGAGGGGAATGGTCTAAACCTCAGAGTTTATCAATATGAGTGTTTAGAGCCAACGATGTGAACAGAAGTTACCGGTTAAGGGTGAACCCGAAAGGGGAGAACCTCTAACCATGTCTATTACTTACATGTTACTCTCATTACGGTTAAAGGGTAAACCTGTCACACCCTCAAATTCCACGTGCGGGGTTTTACCGCGAGGCGCGTGACACACCAGGATCCAAGTCAACGGTCACAATAAACGACACTATATGATACGTAAATCTGACATAAGTAAACCATTGAGTTTCGAAACCGTTCCAACACAGCGGAAGCATAATATGTATTACAACTCAAAATGAAATATAAAGTCTGAAATGTTTAGCAAAACGTGCATATGATTCCTAGACGCCGTGAGACTCCGTGCGCCTATCGACAGCTGCTACCTTAGCGACCTGAGACAAACATGCTAAATACGTCAGCAAATAATGCCGGTGAGTTCACAGGTTTTTAAGTAAAATGTTTCACGAACTTTTGAAAGACCATCATGATACTACCGACCGATGAAAACACTCATTAAATGTTTGGACTCCATAACGAACCTCCCAAACGAACTATCGCCCACCGCAGTTAACGAACTACCATCCCATGGTCAACGAACTGCTATACCAAAGCTAACGAACTACCATCCCATGGTCAACGAACTGCTATACCAAAGCTAACGAACTACCATCCCATGGTCAACGAACTACTATAACATAGCTAACGAACTACCACATAGAGGCTAACGAACTACCGTACCACGGCTAACGTACTGCCACAACATAGGCCATATAATACGGAACATAAATGAATACTTTGAACCCAAATGAACATTCCCAAAACGTAGTGAATACGTGAGTACCCAAAAACATAGTTGTCACGCCTTTTAGGAAAACACATTTGACACACGTTAAAGAACACAGCATGTTTTCTCCCCCGAAAACGTAAAACCAGTAAAAGAGTGGGGCCGTGAAACTCACCTTAGAGTGCGTCTTCTGGTAACTAGAATTCCAACACGTGTATGATAATCCCAACTAATGACAACCTATCAATGAGTTTACATAAGTGTGATGACTATTAACCCGAAGGCTAACTAGTCCCCGATTGTCCAGATCTTGACTACGTGTGTTAAAAAGTGTGTTTAAACGTTAACCGGACATCCCAGACCGACCCGACATCCCGTTGGTGATCCATTATCCTAACTAATCAAGTACACATAGATTACACATAAGGTTCAAGCATAAAACACTTAGTTTGTATCAAAAATCTCATTTCTGCATCAGAACGGTCGAACCAGTCAGTTCTAAGTCTCCTTCGCACCTTTTTGTCTCCTTCGCACCCTTTTTACATCTCGTTCGACCGTTTGATGCTTCCTTCGCCCGTTTTATCACATTCGCCCAATATAAACCCAGGTTCGACCCTGGATCCCTCCTTCGCACCATCGACTGGTCGAAGGAGGCCAGGTTCGCCCCTGTTGCATAATTTTTCCTAAAAACGCTTCAAACACATTCAAAACGACTCGAAACATCATCAATCACAGCAGTCAAACATGGATAACTTATCCCTACAAAACCCTACCGATTTTACACCAAAATCTAATCGTTTTACAAGTTTCCCAAAATAGTAAGTTATGGAGATGTCACATCATCATGCATGTAATCTTTACCCAATTAGGAAACTTTATGAAATCAATCTATATTCAACTTAATATGCTCAGATCATCATGCACAATAAACCCCCAATCCCATCCTCATCACTATCATCATGAACAAGCCCTAGATCTAATCCAAAATCCCCAAAATAGACAAAACATCATCAATAATCAATTGTAACCTATCTAAATCATAAAACATCATCAATAACAGTCCTAGATCATTGTTATAACATCTATACAGCAATCAATCATCAAACAATACATAACATCACAAAAAACACCATTAACACATGTTATTTTGTATGAAAACTCATTGTTTATGAATAGGTTTTGTTTAGAAAGATATTAGGAAGGTTTTATTCATGAAAACATGTTTGTATCAGATCTGGACTCTTGGGGTTTAATAAAAACGAATTGAAATGCTTTAAAAATGATTTAGAATGAAGAACACACCTTTGATCTTTGTGTAGAAGATGTTTGTAGGTTAGATTATAGAAAACAAGGGCAAAAACTCCTTCCCCAATGTTTAAAGTTGCTAGAGAGTGTTTTGAGACGGTTAGGGTTTGTGAAATGGTGAAAAATGACAAAGTGTAGTATTTATACTATGTCCACATTCGCCCCTTCTCAATGGGCGAATGAGCCCTCCTTCGACCCTTTCACAGGGTCGAACGTATTCTGATTTGGTCGAATGAAATTCTTTAAATTTCACCTCCAGGTTCGCCCCTTTTTCAAAGGGTCGAACCAACCAAGATCCCTCCTTCGACCACTCGAAGTGGTCGAACCAGAACCCTTTTATCTAGTTTTTCCAGTTTGTCGTGTTTAACGCATTCTAACACATCTTAACACACAAGCATGCATCCTTAGTCTATATTTACCACATTTAAGCACAGATAATCATTTACACATCATTTAAACACATCTATGTATATAATCCACCACACGACCCATAATCTACCCATATACTTAATTAGTTCATGTAATGTCACCAACAACGGAACCCGGTACTAGTGTATTACCAAAACGACTCCCAATGATCCTCCAGATCATTGTACCTTGGACCATCCTAACTTGACCCGACTCAACTAACCCAGTTAAGTTTGTTTATAAACGTTTTTCGCTAAGGTAGACTTTTGTGTTCATAAAGTGTTGACCCAAACATGCCGGGTGTCACATCATCCCCTTGTTGAAAGAATTTTCGTCCCGAAAATTTCCCGAAGTCAAAGAGAACGAAGTGATAAAAGAAAAATTTTCCCGGTCGTCACATCATCCCCCTGTTGAAAGGAATCTCGCCCCGAGATTCACTCTTCGATAGTAATGAGTGTCGACCTAACCCAAATAACGTTTCCCAGAACACAAACGAAATGATAACCACGAACGAAAGATGATATCAACGAATACTCTATGCTGGGGAACCGCCCTCCCCCAAGTGAATACAAAACAATGACTCCTCCCGATCGAAGGCCTACTAGAGACTACTGTGATCGGTATAAATGACACACCGGTACCGTCCAAGTAGCATCTCTAAAGGACCCACATCAGACCCATGAATGCAAAACGATGACCAAATACCAGACTGAATGCACACAATGAATATGAATCGCCAAACAACGTGAACGAGAATGAATACGAGCATAACGAGGATCAAGAAAAGAATACTCACCAATAACAGTGTCAGGATCCTCCTGGTTCTCCCTAGCGCCAATGACATAAACATGACCACGAGTAGTTCGGCCGCCACCTTCGTTCCCTGCACCACCTGAAGTCCCTTGATTCAGCTTAGGGCAATCACGTTTGAAGTGCCCAGTCTCCCCACAGTTATAACACCCTTGGTTCCCCTGAGGAACAGGGGCAGGGACAACCGCTTGGCCTGGAACTGTCTGTAGATTGACTCTACAGTTTTTAGCAACATGGCCCACACGCTTACAGCGGTTGCAACGAAACTTCTCACAGCTGCCATAATGATGGAACCCACATTGATTGCACTCCGGCAGCTTCCCCGTGTACCCGTCTTGCCTCTGGCCCGAAGACGACCCCAAAGCCTCAGTCTTCCTCACCTGTTGCTGCGGTTGACCCGTACTTGCACTCTTCCCAGTACCATCCCACTTTCGCTTGTTGTCCGCAGGGGCTTTCACAGCAGCACCCCTCGGAGGTAGAACGCCCTCAGCAACCTTCATGTTGGTCAGCTTGTGAGCTGCCCGAACAGTGGCCAACATAGTAGTGTGATCAGCAGCGGCAACGAGTCCAGCAACCTCCGGCACTAACCCAGCAACGTAGTGCTCAATTCTCCGGTACTCCGGTGTAGCCAAACCGGGGCACATCACAGCTAACTCGTTGTGCCTAGTAGTAAACTCCTCGATCTCCGACCCAACCATCTTCAGATTCCAAAACTCATGCTCCAACTTCATAATCTCGTCTCTTGGGCAATACTCTGCCCTCAACATCTGAACAAACTCGGACCACGGCATAGCATTGGCCTCACCCAGACCAAGGTTCGCAGTGGTGGAGTTCCACCAGGTCAACGCATGTCCCTCCAGTGTAGCAGACGCATACTTGACGCGATCAGCGTCGGGACAGTTACACATAGCAAACACCGACTCAATCTTCTCCAACCACCTAAGTAGTCCCACCGCTCCTTCAGTCCCATTGAAGAAATGGGGCTTACAGTCCATAAACTTCTTGTAGGTGCACCCAGACTGTCCCTGATTAGTGTTTCCCAGGGTCTGTTGAGCAGCCTGGAAAGCAGCCAACGCAACGTTCAACTGCTGCTGCAACATCTTCTCCAACTCTGCCTGAGTCATGGTGATGTTCCCACCACCTCGTCCACCGCCATTGCGACCCCGCCGCCACCACGGCGTCCACCAGCACGTCCACCAGCGCGACCAGACATGTTCTGCCAAACATGAGGTAAGATACTCAAAACCACCAACAGATCGAGCTACAAGTGACCAAACGAATTTAGAACATGGTTCCAGCATGACCATTAGTCCGAACACGAAGTCCACCAAGATTTTCATGCATTTCGATTTATGATTTCGTGTGCACCCGAAATAACAAATCGCTCTACATGGTCCTCTAGGCGTGCTCCTAGCTAGAACTTCAAATCACCCGATACACACATTCCTAAAAGAAACTGTTATCACACGAGAATCCCAAAGTGAACAGTCACTCAGGAGTGTACTATGACAAGTACTAGCGCATGATAGTGTGTGAGTAAGCAAGTATGTAAGCGAATAGTCCCTTCAACTTCAAACCCGAAGAAGAAGATAGAACCAAGGTAGGAATAACAAAAGATAGATAACGTGATACTGTGTGATGAGGACACCGACACCCCGACAAGGTTAGTATGTTTACTAAATGACACAACTCGTAACTATGTGTGACCGTCCAACGTGTGTGATACTCGGCTATAGACTAGACTCTACATGCAGTCCTAGTTCACTATAACCATTGGCTCTGATACCAATCTGTCACACCCTCAAATTCCACGTGCGGGGTTTTACCGCGAGGCGCGTGACACACTAGGATCCAAGTCAACGGTCACAATAAACGACACTATATGATACGTAAATCTGACATAAGTAAACCATTGAGTTTCGAAACCGTTCCAACACAGCGGAAGCATAATATGTATTACAACTCAAAATGAAATATAAAGTCTGAAATGTTTAGCAAAACGTGCATATGATTCCTAGACGCCGTGAGACTCCGTGCGCCTATCGACAGCTGCTACCTTAGTGACCTGAGACAAACATGCTAAATACGTCAGCAAATAATGCCGGTGAGTTCACAGGTTTTTAAGTAAAATGTTTCACGAACTTTTGAAAGACCATCATGATACTACCGACCGATGAAAACACTCATTAAATGTTTGGACTCCATAACGAACCTCCCAAACGAACTATCGCCCACCGCAGTTAACGAACTACCATCCCATGGTCAACGAACTGCTATACCAAAGCTAACGAACTACCATCCCATGGTCAACGAACTACTATAACATAGCTAACGAACTACCACATAGAGGCTAACGAACTACCGTACCACGGCTAACGTACTGCCACAACATAGGCCATATAATACGGAACATAAATGAATACTTTGAACCCAAATGAACATTCCCAAAACGTAGTGAATACGTGAGTACCCAAAAACATAGTTGTCACGCCTTTTAGGAAAACACATTTGACACACGTTAAAGAACACAGCATGTTTTCTCCCCCGAAAACGTAAAACCAGTAAAAGAGTGGGGCCGTGAAACTCACCTTAGAGTGCGTCTTCTGGTAACTAGAATTCCAACACGTGTATGATAATCCCAACTAATGACAACCTATCAATGAGTTTACATAAGTGTGATGACTATTAACCCGAAGGCTAACTAGTCCCCGATTGTCCAGATCTTGACTACGTGTGTTAAAAAGTGTGTTTAAACGTTAACCGGACATCCCAGACCGACCCGACATCCCGTTGGTGATCCATTATCCTAACTAATCAAGTACACATAGATTACACATAAGGTTCAAGCATAAAACACTTAGTTTGTATCAAAAATCTCATTTCTGCATCAGAACGGTCGAACCAGTCAGTTCTAAGTCTCCTTCGCACCTTTTTGTCTCCTTCGCACCCTTTTTACATCTCGTTCGACCGTTTGATGCTTCCTTCGCCCGTTTTATCACATTCGCCCAATATAAACCCAGGTTCGACCCTGGATCCCTCCTTCGCACCATCGACTAGTCGAAGGAGGCTAGGTTCGCCCCTGTTGCATAATTTTTCCTAAAAACGCTTCAAACACATTCAAAACGACTCGAAACATCATCAATCACAGCAGTCAAACATGGATAACTTATCCCTACAAAACCCTACCGATTTTACACCAAAATCTAATCGTTTTACAAGTTTCCCAAAATAGTAAGTTATGGAGATGTCACATCATCATGCATGTAATCTTTACCCAATTAGGAAACTTTATGAAATCAATCTATATTCAACTTAATATGCTCAGATCATCATGCACAATAAACCCCCAATCCCATCCTCATCACTATCATCATGAACAAGCCCTAGATCTAATCCAAAATCCCCAAAATAGACAAAACATCATCAATAATCAATTGTAACCTATCTAAATCATAAAACATCATCAATAACAGTCCTAGATCATTGTTATAACATCTATACAGCAATCAATCATCAAACAATACATAACATCACATAAAACACCATTAACACATGTTATTTTGTATGAAAACTCATTGTTTATGAATAGGTTTTGTTTAGAAAGATATTAGGAAGGTTTTATTCATGAAAACATGTTTGTATCAGATCTGGACTCTTGGGGTTTAATAAAAACGAATTGAAATGCTTTAAAAATGATTTAGAATGAAGAACACACCTTTGATCTTTGTGTAGAAGATGTTTGTAGGTTAGATTATAGAAAACAAGGGCAAAAACTCCTTCCCCAATGTTTAAAGTTGCTAGAGAGTGTTTTGAGACGGTTAGGGTTTGTGAAATGGTGAAAAATGACAAAGTGTGGTATTTATACTATGTCCACATTCGCCCCTTCTCAATGGGCGAATGAGCCCTCCTTCGACCCTTTCACAGGGTCGAACGTATTCTGATTTGGTCGAATGAAATTCTTTAAATTTCACCTCCCAGGTTCGCCCCTTTTTCAAAGGGTCGAACCAACCAAGATCCCTCCTTCGACCACTCGAAGTGGTCGAACCAGAACCCTTTTATCTAGTTTTTCCAGTTTGTCGTGTTTAACGCATTCTAACACATCTTAACACACAAGCATGCATCCTTAGTCTATATTTACCACATTTAAGCACAGATAATCATTTACACATCATTTAAACACATCTATGTATATAATCCACCACACGACCCATAATCTACCCATATACTTAATTAGTTCATGTAATGTCACCAACAACGGAACCCGGTACTAGTGTATTACCAAAACGACTCCCAATGATCCTCCAGATCATTGTACCCTGGACCATCCTAACTTGACCCGACTCAACTAACCCAGTTAAGTTTGTTTATAAACGTTTTTCGCTAAGGTAGACTTATGTGTTCATAAAGTGTTGACCCAAACATGCCGGGTGTCACAAAACCCGAAAGGGAAGGACCTCTAACCATGTCAATGTTTCATTGCAGTATCAATTACTTAGCATATCCTGTTTGCACGCATTTGTTTCTTGTATTACTTATGTTAGTGTTATGGAAAAGCATAATACCCTAGTGTAAGGTAAATCGATGATTACGGTCCGGAACGCAATTATGGATTTACAGGTACATAAGGGTGGTGTGTAATTCTATTTAGGTTGTTGGTAGACAGTCAATATGAGTCCAAAGTATCGGGAGTGTGGTGGGTCAGCTGCGGTACACCCTATATATAAGCATAAACGATACTGCGGGAGCGGACTAGGAGTCTGACCAAGAACTTACCCATTACTTTATAGTTACCTCTTCATTAGATAATTGACTAACGACCATCATTTTCGATAAGAACATTTTACATAAGCTTTAATTAGTTTTGTTGGAGCCTTCCTTGTTGACCACCTCTACAGAAAACCTTAAACTTTGTATACTTTTACACTCTCTGCTAGTCAAAATCATGTTGCATGTCCTTCATAAAGTTCGGTCAGAAACTTTTCTAAAGTAGGGGAGACTGCTTCATTAGTACCTCTGCCCCTCACTAATTACACATTCCCAAAGCCTTTCACATTTAAACTCTCAATTTCTTAATCTCGGGTCAACTGTCAAAGATTTTGAAACTTTTACTTTGGGTATTAGACAACAATTTTAAATGTTGGCAAATCATAAATGATGAAATTTTCTTTTAAAAATCTAGTTGACTTTTACAACGCCGTTTGTTTCATAGTAACCTCCATTTGAAGGAAATTTAGAGATGAAATTTTCTAAAGTAGGGGAGACTGTGACATTCGTAGCCCTTACAATTTGAAACTTTGGCAAGTTTAGTACTTGTAAATTTATTATGTTTCGCATGTTGGTCCTTATTTTTTTCCTTTGAAACTTGATCATTATGAAATCACGTTTTATACTCATGCTTAAGTCCGAAATTCAAAATTTATGTTTGAAACAATATTTCTAAACATATTTAGTTGAAAAATAGGGAGAAATAAATTTAGAGTATAAAAATTGTGATTTTAGTCACAACGCACAATACCGCGCAATCTACGCGCCTATACTATGAAAATTCGCTATTTTTACACTGGATAGCACCTAATATTAACTTGGCTTGTATAATATTTTTTCTGGAGTCAAAAATATTATTTTTGGGTGTGTCGAGTATTTAAAACAGTTAAAGGCCTGTATCGCGTTAACTAGTAGTATACCAGCTAAACTACACCTAATACCCACTAAATATTATAATATATTAATAAAATGAATCATCTAACCTAAGTATGTGTGTGTGTCATGTATGTGGGCTACCACATAAGTCTATGTGGTGACTCATGATGCATGTGTTATGATTATAAGTAACCTACACACTCAACCATTCACCTTCCATCACCACTTCAACACACAACCCTTTCCTCTTCCTCTCTCACATTCGCCACCCTCCCTCTCTCTCTATAATTATGTTTCCAACTCAAAACCACTAGTAATTCAGCCATATTTTCACTAAAAACACTCAAGAAAGCTTAGAGAAATGAAGATTTGAACAAGATTTCTTAAGGGTTTTCAAAGTTTTTCTTAAAGGTAATAATCCCAACTTTGTTCATCTCATTTTAACCTTTCTCATCTCTAACTTGGATGATTCACACAACTAAACTTATAAACATATGGTTTTTATAAAAATTAAAGAGATATTGGATGGATATGTGTGTGTGCGTGAGTTATACATACATATATGTGTGTGGTATGTGTGTGTGCCGTATGTATATATGTATGTATATGTGTGTGTGTTTATGTTAAAATTTTAACTCTAAATCTATCATTGCATGTACAATCTAATCCATGATTAACAAGATCCAAGTTACTAAACATGATTTTTAGAAGGTAAAATGATTGGATTTTGATTTATAAGAAAATGGATAATTTTTGGACCTAAAAATGCCTAGATTATGAACTTCAATGGGAGATTTTGAAAGAAAATATGAGGTCTGATTGTTCATACTAAAAATCACCTAAAAGTCCATCCAATAACTTATTTTGACCAAAAATTTTGAGTATTGGTTCAAAAGCTAGATTTTGGCGAAGTCCGATACAAAACTATGTAGTAAAAAGGTGAAAACGGCTTAATTTGTATAAATTTCAGATCTGATTTAAAACAGGTCTTAAAAGTGTATTTTTGAAATAAAAACATATAATTAAAGGTATGTTTAAAATACTACATGTTTTTACAAGTCACACGAATTGGAATTTTGAGAAATTGCCAAAGTATCGCCTAAAACCGACAAGTTGTGTAACTAGGTGTCTTGCTAACACCTTAGACTTTTAAGACATATCCTTCATTAGCATTTATATATATATAGGTTGAGTTCTTTGGAATTCTTAAGCCTTTACGACGAACTTTCTCGGAATTTACACTTAGCGAAACTATGAGTATATCTTTCCCCTTTTTTCATGTTTTACACTTTTGGGGTGACTCATGTACGCTTATTACTTCACTTACTTAATCATGCTTTAGTCTATATTCACAATCGCAATTCTTGTATGTGTTTTACTTGTTGATCGCTGATAGTGTGTACTTATGACCTTAATCATTAACCCGGTGTTGGCCTAGCATAGCAATAAATAGTACTTGACTATTGTTATGTGTAAACTACTTGCTTTGTCGCATACTATATATAATCATACTATTGGGCGACTACTATACATTATACTAGATATCCCATTATTCTTGGATATCATTTCTACTCTAAAGGTTTGATTTTAGGTGACATTTGTACATAACTTGAACACTAAATTGTAGACAGTATAACACATGAATTGTGAAACTCTTTTTCTACTATATTTATTCTAACAGGGTATGCTCACCAATACATTTTTGTATTGACATATACTATTTTCGTACATGTTTCAGGTTATTTTGAGACGCTTCTTTTAGGCTTTTGGATTTATAATTAAGCTTTGACTTTATTGTATATTAGTTAGACTTGATGCTTTAGAATCATCGTATTTCATTTCAATGTAGCAAACTATTTAATCAATGTATCAATATTTACACTTTTAGTCCACGAGCTATTGAGCAATCGTCACTACGTGGCACCTCGATGTTTGCGCCATCGGTTGGGGTGTTACATTCAAGGACCTATCACTGACCCATCTTCATGGTAAGCTCTTGACCTATGAGAGAGAGCTTAACTAGAAAAAGAAGCTCCAGGACTCTGGAAAAGTGTCTGATGACTATGTATTTGGTAATACAACACTTCTCGATCATGATGAGGTGCCTGGTAATAGTAAGGATCAGAGTTATGATCATTTCAAGGACATAACCTCAGGTTTTAACTCAGGTTTTAACTCTGATTCTTATTCACCAAACTATGCTTTTACAGCAAGTGGTGGTGATATCCAGGCATATGATAACATATCCTTTGAGTATGATGACCTAAAATACTTTGACCCTGATGATTTGGAAGAAATGGACATTATGCACCAATTGGCCCTTCTCAGTGTAAGAACTAACAATTTTTACAAGAAAACTAGGAGAAGATTTCCAGGGTTAACTGGCAGGTCAAAAGTGGGGTTGGATAAATCAAAGATAAAGTGTTATTAATGTCATAGACTTGGTCATTTTGCTAGGGAATGTAGGAGTCAACATGGTACACCTATGATTACCTATCCAAATCAAAGGCCATCGACCAACACTTACCAAAATTCCTATAATACCCCTGGACCAAATGTGCAAAACACTGCTCATCTTGCACAGTCCTCAAACACTGTTCCTGTCCAGTTTGTCCAAACCACTGTTCCTCAGTTCCATTATGTGCAAACCCCTTGTTGCTCAGGCACCTGTGCCAATGACTGCTGCTCCACCCTCTGCTCCTGCAGAGACCAGTCAACAGAGTTTCTTCACACAAGGCTTTGTTGATTGGAGCAGTCTACCAGATGAGTTGACAGATGAAAATTTTGCACTAGTTGCCAAAGCTAAAAATGAACCAGAAAATTTCTGTTTCATGGCTATGGTAGAAGAGGTTGATTCTGAGGAGGTAGTAACTGAATCTGTTGTTATGACTGATGATATTGTTGATGAGGTAGTTGCAGGTGAAAAATCTGAAGAAGAGGTTGTGAGTCTCTCAGATCCCTAGGGTGCATCTGATGATTGTGAGTGCAAGTGTGATTCTGCATTGATGGCTGTTGCTAAGGTATCTCCTCAAATCCTTAAAGATTTGTGTTCTGACAAATGTGTAATAGCATTTGCTAACATCAAAGAGGTGAATGAAAACCTTAGGAAGAAAATTTTAGATGATGAAGTTAAATTTGAGAAACTTTCAAAAGAGTTAAAAACAAATTTGACTAAAAAAGAATCTGAAATAAGCAGCTTAAAACATGAAGCAACTATAACCAAAGACCAGCTCCAAACAATTATAACTAAATATCATAGTTGCAAAAGTGAGCTTGAGTCCACCCAAGTTGAATGTCAGAAATGGGTGGAATCATGTAAAGGTTTTGAGATGCTACTCAACAAACAAACCAAAAGTCATGTGAAGTTTGGGTTTGGTTTTGAAACCACTGCTTCAGCTTTTGAAAACACTGACAAAAGGGATTAAAAGTTAGTTGAGATAGTACCAACTAATTTGAAGGGTTAAGAGATCAAAATCACTGAACCTAATGGCAAGAAAATTGTTCTTGAAAAACCAGAAGGTTCCTCAACATTCACTAAAGTTGAAAAATATGAATTTAAACCTACTTGGTCTGATGAGTGTGATACTATTGAGAACTTCAAACCAGTTGAATTCAGAACCCCTGATGGTAAGAAAGCACCATAGGCAAAGGTCATCCCCTTGAAAGATCTTCCAGCAGATGATCAAATATCTGTTGAAAAGAAGGTTGAAAAAGTGAAAAAGAAAGAAAAGCCTGTTCACTTGTTATGTGATTTCTGTAAAAAGAAGAATCATGTTACTAAAAACTATTTTCTTCTAAAAGCATATGATATCAACAAAGGAACAAGTGTATGTGATTCCAAGGCCACATGCTCAATATGTGGTAAAAAAGAATCACAAAACCAGAGAGTGTCTGTATCTCAAAAATTTTGATGTCAAAATACAAGAGTACAAAGCTAAAACTCTTGCAATTCAAGTGGTGAGTACTTCAAAAGGAAAGCCCAAACAGACTTTTACACCAGTCCAAACATCTGTTACCAAAAGTCTTGAAACATATGCTCCCAGGGATGTCCAAGTAACAGATGCTCCACCCACAAGCAAGTACCCAAGAGGATATGGACAACCACCATGTCATAGTCTGTCACATGTTTATGAAGAACCAAAAAGGCCTTCTAAACCAAGAGTGAACAGAAATCCCTATGGATACTATCATTTGTTAGGAAGTGATCAAACATCTGTTGCACCAAGTGTTGACATCCAAGCACTGGAAAATGGTCAGCAACAGTTTTTGAACTTGATTCAAAAACTAGTTCAAACCACTGATCACCTTCCTAAGCTTGAGACTGAAAAGTCTGTGGACCCATCCAAAGCCAACTTGGATTTGGACACTCACCAAAACTAATCAATTACTAATGTGCAGGGAGCTTCTGCATGCTTAGATAGCCTTTGGTATGTAGATAGTGGAGGCTCCAGGCACATGACAGGATGTAGAGCCCTTCTTCTGGACTTCTTAGCTCATGGAGGGGGTGATATATCCTTTGGTAATGATTCAAAAGATAAGGTGTTGGGTTCAGGGACTGTTTAGGCTGGGGAAACTCATGTTTGAAAATGTCAATCTTATTGATAATCTTAAATTTAATCTTCTTAGTATATCACAAATGAGTGACAAAGGGTATGGCTCATTCTTCACTAAGAATACTTGTAAGATTATTGGGCCAGAAGTGGTGAAAAAGATTGACACCATCAATGCTGAGAGCAAAGCACAACTTGTTGCTCATAGGAGTGGCAATGTGTATGTAGTTGATATGTTGAAGGATAATCCTATGGCAAATGTCTGTTTGTTTTCTGCTGCCTCCACAAAGGAGACATAATTGTGGCATAGGAGATTGGGTCATACCAACCTTCAAACTATCAACTCACTATCCAAACAAAGCCTTGTCAGAGGTTTACCATCAAAAGAATTCAAATGTGATGAGCATTGTGTTTCCTGCTTAAAAGGAAAACAACATAAAAGCTCTTACAAATCCATTGATGAGTCCAAAACAAGTCAATGTCTACAATTGTTGCACATGGACTTGTTTGGCCCAGTTAAAATCATGAGTCTAAGAAGAAAGAGATTCTGTCTTGTCATAGTTGATGATTTTTCTAGGTTTACATGGACTTACTTTTTACACTCTAAGGATGAGACTGCAGGTATCTTGAAGGACTTTGTCACCAAAGTTGAAAAACAATATGACTTGCCAGTAAAAGTATTTAGAAGTGACAATGGAACAAAGTTTAAAAATAAGGAGTTGGATGACTTCTGTGTGTCAAAAGGGATTGTGAGGCAGTACAACATCCCAAGAACACCAGAGCAAAATGGGGTGGTTGAGAGGAAAAATAGAACTCTTATTGAAGCTGCAAGAACCATGCTAGCAGATTCTGGTTTGCCACTGTCCTTCTGGGCAGAAGCTGTAAACACTGCTTGCTATGTTCAAAACAGAGTTTTGATCAACCCAAGACTTCAAAAGACTGCTTATGAAATTTTGTTCAAAATCAAACCATTAATCTCATTTTTCAAAATCTTTGGCTACCCATGTTTCATTCTAAATCTTAAAGATTCCATTTCAAAATTTGAAGCCAAAGCAGATTGTGGATATTTTCTGGGATATTCTTCTACTGCCAAGGCCTATAAAGTGTTTAACACAAGGACCAGGACAATAAAAGAAACTCTGAATGTAAAGTTCAATGAACTTTCATCTCTAAAAATCCCAGCAAATCCTGCTGAGTTGTTTGATTTAGATAAATTCAAATTTGAAGATATTACTGTCAAAACTAACACTGCAGGTATTCCACAATCTCCACAACAAGATTACAGAACAGATGTTGTGATTCCAAGTCACTATAAAGTCTATTCTGCATCAGAGGTAGCAGCTGTTCAAAACAACTGTCAAACCTCTGTCACAGCTGAGTCAGCCACTGTTGGCCAGTCTTACCCTCAAACCACTGCTTCACCTATTACATCCACTGCTCAATCATCTGTTGACAAAAGTCAAACCTCTGTTGACAAAAGTCAGTCCAGTTTTACACCACTTGGACCCATTCCTCTACTTCCATTTCAAACATCTGTTGGCACTACAGAAGTGCAAACAGATGTTACATCAACAGAGTCACCAAACCTCTGTCCTTCACCTCAAAATACCATCATACCATATCAAGGAGATCTAATATACCTAAGAGCTCATCCACCAGATCAAATCATTGGCAACATCAGAGAGGGTGTGCTCACAAGAAGCCAATCCTCAAATATCTGTCTTTTGCAGGCTTTCTATCTCTCACACAACCTGTCAAGTACCAAGAGGCACTAAACGACAACCGTTGGGTAGAAGCTATGCAGGAAGAGCTCCTTCAGTTTAAAAGACAACAAGTATGGGAACTTGTACCACTGCCTAAGGATGTTTGTCCAATTGGCACAAAGTGGGTCTTCAAAAACAAAACTGATGAAAGGGGTATAGTTGTCAAGAATAAAGCTAGGCTTGTGGTTCAAGGCTTCAGACAAGAAGAAGGGATAGACTATGATGAAACCTTTGCTCCTGTAGCCAGGTTAGAAGCTATCAGACTCTTTCTAGCATTTGCTGTCAACCACAACATCAAGGTGTATCAGATGGACATCAAATGTGCATTCCTTTATGGCAAAATTCAGGAGGAAGTATATGTATGTCAACCACCTGGTTTTGAAGACACATTCCATCCTGATCATGTCTACAAGCTTAACAAAGCTTTGTATGGACTCAAGCAAGCACCTAGGGCCTGGTATGAAACTCTTTCCACCTTTCTCTTATCCATTGGTATCACAAGAGGTAAAATTGATAAAACCTTATTTTTAAAATGGAGAGGGAAAGATTTAATGATTGTTCAAATATATGTGGATGACATCATTTTTGGATCCGCATGTAACAATATGTGTGAAGAGTTTAGGGAACTCATGACAGCAGAGTTTGAAATGAGTGCTATGGGTGAACTTCAGTGCTTCCTTGGTCTCCAAGTGAAGCAGCTGCAAAATGGCACCTTCATTCATCAAAACAAATATGTAAAAAAATTGTTAACTAGATTTGAGATGAATGACTGTAAGCCATGTAGTACACCCATGAGTACAGTCAAGCTACTCACTATTGATAACAAGGATGAACTGGTTGACCAGACACATTACAGATGCATGATTGGGTCTCTATTATACTTAACTGCATCTAGGCCAGACATTATGTTTGCCACTTGTGTTTGTGCAAGATCCAAGGCTTCACCCAGAAAGTCAAACCTTATTGCTGTGAAAAGGATATTCAGATACCTAAAAGGTTCTCCCACACTTGGTATCTGGTATCCTGCTAATGGAAACATTGAGCTTTCAGGTTATTCAGATAGTGATTTTGTTGGCTGCCACACCACAAGGAAGTCTACATCAGGAGGGTGCCAGTTTCTAGGGAATGCCTTAGTCTCTTGGCAAAGCAAAAAGCAAGCAGCTGTTTCAACTTCAATAGCTGAGGCTGAATAAATTGTTGCTGCAAGCTGTACAGCCCAACTCACGTGGCTTCAAAATCAACTGTTGGATTTTGGGATAACTGCACTAAAGACTCCACTCATGTTGGACAGTCAAGCTGCTAAAAATATCATCAAGAATCCAGTTTCTCATTCAACCACAAAGCACATAGACATCAGACATCATTTTGTCAGAGATAGCTATGAAAAAGGTTTGATTTCTCTGCACCATGTTCCAACAGAGGATCAGTTGGCAGATGTGTTGACAAAAGCTTTAGACACATCTACCTTCACAAATCTGATTTCTAGAATTGGTATGCTAAACATGGACTAAACAACAAAAATGTTTTAAATAAAAACATTAAAATGTTTCAGAAAATCAAAATTCATCCTTAAAAATAGCATTTTGGTTGAAAAATCTGTTAAGGATAAAACAACTACTGTTTCATCCACTTTATCCACTGTTAGTTGAAAAATCTGTTTCAAACATCTGATCAGATAAAACAACCACTGTTTGGTTGAAAAATCTGTTTCAAACCTCTGATAAGATAAAACAACTGTTTCACTATATATATATATATATATACACATATATACATATATCTATCTATATAAAAAATAAAAAATAAAAAAATCAAGTGTTGTTAGCATCAGCACTTTGGTAAAACAACAACTGTTTGCATCAGACCTTTGGCAACAGCTGTATACCACCAGATGTTTAGCCATCAGATGTTTGCCACGTCTGCTCCTAAAAGCAGAGTTTTGGCCACATCAGCGGTTTCACCAGAGCCTATAAAAACCCTGTTTACCACAACAGTCGTTACACTGTCTCATTGTATTCAAAATACTGAAACCGCCTTCTTCATTCTCAAACCCGTACTCCAATTCCACTCACTCTCACACTCGGAATCCATTACAATGGATCTTCAGGCAAAAGCTACCCACAATTATCTTCCATATCTGGTAAAAACAGATGAAAACGTTCCATTCCATTCCACCATCGACATCATCTTAAACTCCAAATACCTGACAATCCTAACCGCTGATGCTCCTATTTATCTTGATACCCTCCAAGAATTTTGGTTGAATGCTGAGTTTCTTCTTCAAGACAAAAAGCCTACATCCATTATCTCAAAAATTGGAGAGACAAGTATCGCCATTACCCCTGAACTAATATCCACAACCTTCTCACTCAATGACCTGTCAGGTAAAGACTCTTTCCCTAAGGCAGAGCTTCACACAGAGTTTCGGGAAAGAGGTTATGATGCACAAATGACTGGGTCAACCCTTTTCAAAAAGTTTTTCCCACCAGTCATGAAATTTTTCTTTCATACCCCCTTCTCTGTGTCTCTGCTAAGTCCACTTCCTTTAATGAAATCCCATTAAGGATTCAGTACTTGGGTTATGCTATGTTGTTAGATTCTGACTTCAATCTATCCTAGGGACTGTTTATGGACTTAGTATCAAATGTGAAAGCCATAAAGTCTGGGTCTAATAATGCTTTTCTGATTTACCCAAGAATTTTGAGTGTAATCCTTCAAAAGGTTTTACTAGAAAAAGATTTTAAAAAGGGTGAGTCTGTTCAAATGAAGAGTCTAACTGATGAAACTTTCACAAGAATGCTGGTTTCAACTATCCAAGAAAAAGTATTAAAAGTGTCAAAAGTTTCCAAAACACAAACAAAGAGGGCTAAGACAACAACTGTTGTCCAAACCTCTGTTGTTGAGCCCACTGCTCCTGGTGATCATGGCACTATATCTAGTGTTGTGAAACCCACACCAGCCACCTCCAAAAGAAAACGTCCATCCACAAAAACCACCACTAAACTCGAAAAGGGACTTCTGGAAGATGAGATACCAGAAGAAAACCATGTTGCAACACAAAAGCAACAAGAAACCACTGTTGTTACTTACTCACAACAGCTGGATATATCTCAACCTGACCAAACTCCTCATGAATCCTCACAAAAGGATCATGTTGAAAGCCAAAGGGAAACACATCATGATACATATGAGTCACTTGGCCATATGTTCACAAGCCCTTATCCCAGGGCTAATTCTCTTTTCACTCCTCCACCTTCACCAAAACATGTTCCTCAAACCAGGCAACCTCTGTTTGAGGCTATTGATAAAACTCAGGAAAATCCCAGTTCCTCTCCTTCACCCATCAATGAGAGTATTCCTCCACAAGTGACTGGGACTGAGGAAAATCAATCAGCCATCCCACAAACAGAAGAGGATGTTACACCCCTAGAGTTCAATGAAATTCTAGGTGAGTTTTCAAGTGAAGCAGCCACTACTGATGTAGAGACCATTGTCTCACAACAGGATAGTGGTTACATAGCTAAGACTTCCTTGAAGGCAACAACTGATGAGGCCACTATAGTATCCCCAAAATCAGTTGGAAGTCCCCAGAACTAAGAAAAAGGGGCATCTGGTTCTTATCCTTTGGACTCACCTCCTAGGACTGAACTAGTTACAACTACCACTGATAAGAATCCAGATGATCATATTAACTTAGGTGATGGGTTAAAATACCAAGAATTGACGGCCAGAGTACAGTCCATTGAAACCTCTGTTGCTGATATCAAATCATATATCAAGACAATATTGGGATCATTGGCTACCCTTACCAAGAGTCAACCATCCACTGAAGATATTGCTAGTGAACTATGGAAGTCTGTTTCCCCCATCATCATAGTTCACAGAAAACTAGCAAATCAGACTCATGAAACTTATATGGCTGAGATTAGAAATATGGTGGATGCTAGGTACAAAGATACCCATGCTGACATTCAAGCCATTAAGGACCATCAGCTGAAGACCACTGGCTCTGCCCCTACCACAATTCTCAGAGATGAAGATGATGATGACTTCACTGCTGATGATGCCAGAAAGGGGGAGAGTGGCAGAGATAGATTGCCAAAGCTAGATCCCTTTGGTTGTCCACCCTCACAAAAGGGAAAATCAAAGTCTGCCAACAAACCAGGGTCTACCCACACAGCACCACAACAACAACAACAACAACCAAATGTTCAAACCTCTGCTACTACTGAAACTGCCAAAACCAGCAAAGCAAAGGAAGTTGATACCTCTGCTAATAAAGAAGCTGAAAAGGCTGTTGAGGAAAAGCAAAAGAGGGCTGACACCTTGGAAGTTAAAGCAGAGGCTTTGGTACAAAAGAAAAGGGAACAACAACAGGAAGTTGAAAATGTGGGCTCTTCTAAAAGGAAGAAAATGCCTGCCAAACATGTTAGAAAACCACCATCCAAACTTGCTGCTAAAACCACTGCTACCAAAACCACTGATACAACCACAACATCTGAACCTATAACCACAACCACCAAACCAACCACTGAACCTACTACCACAACCACCAATACACCACTTACAACCACTCCACCACCTAAATCCCAAACATCTGCTGGTTCTACAAAAGTGCCAACAGATGTTAACACAACCACTGCTGCAACACCACCATCACCAAAAATCTTGTACAGAAGGAAGAGAAAATCTACCTTTGTTGTACAGGATGAAAACATTCACACATCACCACCTACTACTTCAACCACACAATCTACACCCATATCTGCCATTCCACTTTCATCATTCTCACCACACACTTCACAATTTACATCCCATAGACCACCACCAACCATTACACCATTGGCTGTTCAGTATCCTCTTGAGCTTGATCTACTAAAGGGGGAAATGCAGTCCTTCTACAATGCTGAACAACCATCTGAAAGATCTTTCCCATCTCTTCCACATTTTCCTGTTCCCCTAAACATAGACCAATATCTAAAATTCAAGGCTGAACAGGCAGATGCCATCATAAAAGAGAAATGCAAAGGGAAAGATGACATGAGTGTTCAGGGCATCCATTCAGCAGAGCTTAGCAAACTAAGAAGGATTGAAGATTTTGCTAAGACCCTGAGCAACTCCATGTCTACCATGCCTCTCAGCAGTGACATGGAAAGGGAGATTAGGGAATCTCTTCTTGAATAGATCTTGGCAACCATGCCTTATAAAGAAAATAAGAAACAATTTGCAGGATGGACCACTCATGCTCTCAGAGAAGAACTTATAAGAATTGAGGACATGGCCAAGAATCCCCCAGCTAAGGTCTCTGCCCCTGATTTCAGTAAAGGCAAAGATCATGCCAGAGCCTTGATATTCAAAAGAATGAGACAAGAGATTGTGGCTGCAGACTATGGGGAGATGAAGTCTGTTGCAAGATGGTCAGAGTTGAGGTTGGTTGAAACCTACAAGAAGCTGGAAGAAAACAGGAAGAAAGACCCTAACTTGCCTAGAAAACCTGTCTACCCTGATGAACCCTTGATGAAGAGACCTCAACAGGCTTTTTCATAAGACAGCCTACTTGATACTTCTGATCTATCTACTGCTGCAAGAAGACAATTCAAAAAGAAGAAAGAAATGTCTGAAGAAGATCAGAAGAAGCTTGCTGATACTTTTATAAAGGAGGGCCTCTACAATCAAATACACTTTTACTCTGATCCCACTACTGAAAAACTCAGAGAACTCATTGGGAGACCTCCATCACCAAACTCATCCAGAATAAAAATGCATCTCAGCAAATCCATTGATTAAAAAATTCTAAAATGGAAGGTCAACAAAGACACCCATGAATTGACTCTGCTCAGATCAGATGGAGAAGCTCAAAGACTTAGCATGGATGATGCACATGGCCTGTGTGCAGAAGACCTCCAAACACTGCTGAACCTTGAGCTTGAAAGAGATGCTGAAGACCTCTACTCATTGAACTTTGAGTTACAATTCAAAGGTCAAATTAGAGAAAGTCTTATGAGGAATAAAGATCAAGAATAAAGCCTAGTTTTGGCATCATCTGTTCTAGGGGGAGATTGTTGGGTCTGCTGATCTGGAAAAGAACAGATGATTGAAAACCCAAAATATACTAACAGTTGATCCATATTAATAAACAGTATTTACAACATACTCTTCCCAAAAGACTGTTGACCCTAACAACTGTTCTACCCAAACAACTGCTGTGAAAACTGCTGCTACAAAGGACTGTTGGATAACAACTAATAGAGAACAACTGCTGACTAAAGGTCTGATAAAGAACAACTGCTGATCAAGTGCTGAAGACTAAAGGTCTATTGGAGCCAACAACACTTAGGCTCCAACAGATGATACAAGACCATCAGAGTTTTCCTCAACAGCAGTTTACCTTACAGTGTTTTACAATGTAACAGTAGTTTGTATATAGCAGATGTTTTATGTTGTTATTCTGTTAGAGGTCACTGTCTTAGGTGACGTCAACTTAGATCATCAGTGGTTTAGATTTGTCTATAAATAGAACAGTGCTTGAACTGTTCTATTTATCACTCACAACATTCTCTCAGACAAACAATCACAGAGTGATCAGGCTGAGGGGTGATCGCGTGTCGAGTGCTAATCAAAAAATATTTTAAAAACAACTCCTTAGCTACAAGGACTGCAGTATAGGGAGTAGGGTTGTCGAACCACGGGGAGTCTGTGGAAAGTGTTAATAGCAATTTATTGATTAAACTAAATGATTAAACTAAAGTAATTTTATGAAGTTGGTTTGCTGCTTGCTTGCAAAAACAAAGTGATTGATTGAAAAGTAATTAAAATGAATAATATAATGAAAAACGGTCACTCCGGGTTTCTGATTCGGTAATTTTAAAGCTACTCCGTAATTGACCTAGCTAGGGAATCACATAGACATGATCCTGTTTAAATTGTTCAACCCAATTCAATTATCTTAACACTAAATACAAAATCAAATTATTCCTAGTGCAAGAAAACCAAAAAACGATGATATATTGTATCAATGCAAAGAAACCAAATTGTCTAGATCAGTCAAACATACAATCGAATCCAAAAGAACTTTAACATGCTCACAAAATTCAATCCAAATACTAGGTATAAAACAAATCATTCACCCGGAGAAAACCACAAGAAGGCTAGCCGCTCATCGCATTCGCGTAAGGTGCAATTCCTCTCCTGAACCCAAGCTTCTGTTGGCGACCTTCAAAGCTGCCGTCATAAGAATAATACTCCTGTTGTCGAATGCCCCAAATAATTGCCATCCAATAATAAATGCCTTGCACTGACTTCCTTGTGTTTGTTTGAATGATGCGTAGACCCAAGCCCAATGATCATCTTGTTTCTCTTTAAAACCCACTAAAGCCAAGCCCATCCATTCAATCTATTATTAGTTTGTTCCTGCTATCCAACGAAATACAACTATAATCATTTTTTTTTGAATTCTTATTTAATCATTCTTTTACAATCAAATGTAATTCACAATTAATTCAATTAATAAATTCAATCTGATTTAAATTTAACTCATAAAACTCATTTAATGCCATTCTGTTTTCACTTGTTACCATACGAGATTTTCATTTTATTTTAGATACATTAATCACATACTTTTTTTTTTTTTTGAACGGCAAATTTCACTCCTTGTGGGACTTGAACCCATGACCTCTCCCTTAGGTGTTCCTAGAAGCTTTGCTTCTACCATTGGACCACCACCCCAATGGCTTAATCACATACTAATGAACTTATTAAATATGACCCAACAAAATTAAAATAAAAACAAACTACATAACAAATAATAAAAATAATGGATTTATATTATGTTCAAAACACCTAAAACTACACCGATTAAACAATAAAATATATACAAAACTAACATATTAACAAGATGTGTTTCACAACACATCACACCCCACACTTATCTTTTTTCGTCTCGAAAAAATTATATATATACTCTGCTCAAGACATTATCACAGACAAGCACCCTAGTCGCCCCATCATGCCTTAGCTAAGGTCCAAAGTCATACCCCATTCATAGATCATCATTAGATGTGTTAATTCAACAGGAAACCATGATGCATAATTTTGAAAATAGAACTCACCCAACTAAGTCTAACATGCTTTCGGTTTTTATTCTCATGCAACACACCCCTCGCAATTTTTCACTCCACTTGGTTTAATATCTGGACTAGCATGTAATGCGCTAGTATATTCACTCAAAACCAAACATGCAACTCTGTTATCATAGGCTTGTATAACAATCACACCTCAACTATAGACAATGCACATATCTAAAGGACTTACGGGTTTTGGGCTTCGGGTAAGGGTAGGATAGATTTGGCTAGCAATTGGTTTCAAAACAAAAGTTTCAACACGCTTGAATGACTATCCTTATTCATACTACACAATAATACACTAAACAAACAACTTTGGGCATATTTGACCAATAATACATACTTCTTTTTTTTTTCTTTCTTTTTTTTTTTCGTTTCATTTTTTTTCACATATATATATATACATATTTTTTCAACACTTAATAGAACTCAAACACATAAACACAAACATAGAACACAATGGATGTCATCAACACTTGGTACAGGTACTGGTTTATTTGGATGATTATGTGGTTTAACAAACAAAATGGTATAAGGCTCAAAGTTGGCTACTAATGGTAATATTTTTGGTTAAACGGGTCAACACATAACAAACAAAGGGCGTCAAACAAAAAGGGAATCCTAAAATCGCCTTTGTCATGTACGTGCATATCTAGTCTACAACCTCAGCATGTATCAAATCATACAAGTTCTGCAACCACTACTAGAAAATTGGCCTAATGCAACTTCTTAGAAGCAACCTTTTTTCTAATGAGTTGCATTTTACTCTATTGCAACTTTGTTGAACGTAAAGGTTGCATTAGAAGATCTAATGCAACTTTGTTAATAAAAAGTTGCAATGTTATATTGAATTTGCAACCTTTTTATCTAAAAGTTGCGAATTTTATTAAAAATTGTAATACTTTTCTTGGAGGGTTGCGTATTTTATTGTAATTGCAATTTTTGTTATAAAGGTTGCATTGTCAAAGTCTAAATGCATAAGTTCATAAACGAGCTGCACTCATGAGTAATTTTTAAGCTCGAGCTCATTTATTATTTATTAATGACTTTACATCAATGTATAATATGCTTTTATATATCTATAGTTGTAGCATGATATATATTATTTAGTTTTTTTTTAACGGCAAATTTTATATCACCTTATATCCACCTAATCTTGCATTTGCAAGGATTTGAACCCACAACCTCACATTTGTAAGGGGAGACGCCATACCACTAGACCAAGAGGTTAGTTATTATGATCTTAATTTGTTATAATAATAAGTTAATAACTATATCATGTGTGTGTATATATATAATATTTATAGTTTTTTTTTTTATGAAAATAGGATCCTTTAGTCTCGTGAGTCTATCCGAGATCGACAAGTGATCAAAATTTAACGCGATTTGAGTTTGTAATGAACTCATTTCGAGTAACTCATAAGTAGGTCGACATCGTTTACACCCGTAGTTGAACTTTATTTTTTTTTTTTTTCAATTATCAATCTTATTTTATAAATTATAATTTAGTTTAAAATCAGCTATAAACTATTAGTTCCCTCCTAAATCAAAATTTATTTTTCAAAATCCCCCCAAATACGGTTCACCGACTCCCCCTCTTCTCATTTTCATATTCAGATTCCCCCATAGTTTCATTATTTCCCTCCTCAAATCCATTCATAGTGCCTCTCTTTCTTCCAGCCCTAAATTAATTTCCCTCCCCAAATCTAAGCATAAAATAGCACTTAGGGCTTCTTCGATGGGTGGTTAGTGACCTAGCGAAACATAAGACACTAGATGAATAACGCAAAGCTTCTCAGGTTTGGCATCATCACTGGTGTTTGCAAGCGACACCAGACATTGCAAGGTACTAATTTGATATGACATCCCATTACAACTTTGAAACTTAGAAATTGTCCACTTTAAAGTGCCTACTTTTCACCATTTGCAGGTATCAATTCCTAATCGATTTTGAGCTGAAATGTATACATGCTTGAATTTAGTGGTAATTTTTTGTATTAACTTGTGATTATGGGTTTAGTTGAATCAAATTTTATTTTTTCCACATTGCATTTAATATATGCCTATCAACTGCTTGATGAAATGCTCGTATCAGACTTCTGCTGTTTTTTTAATGCAAACTACATATGCGTTTATTCAGGTAGTTAGGTATTGGTAGAACCATTATGATTGGCGTTCCATAGCATATTTATGTTAACATGTGTATGCTAATATGCTAATATCCTAATAGATTGAGAGCTTGATGTTGAGAAAGTCAAGAAAATTATTCGGATCACAAAAGTCCAAGTTCCTAAATGATTTTATATAATTTGGATCATTTTTATATTAGTGTAGTTATGTATTCATATTTGACATAATTCAATATAAGGATGAAGAAGTTTTGCACATACACCTCTAATAATAATGCTAGAATAGCCTTCTGCACATTAGTATGTCTGATTACTAGTATTCATTTATTATTTGGTGATTAGGCTATATTATTTTTCTTGTATTGTTGTACATTATTACATAGTGTTTCTTAACATTTGTAAATAAATCCCCAATTACCTGAAAATATTAAACCAGTTGTATAGTCAATAAGGCTTTCTCAACTCGTTTACAACCAATGAACGACTGATTCATGAAAAGACTTATAAACCTATCGGTAAGCAAGGAAGGTGTAGTGAAACAAAATAAATTAAATAGATAGGAATGCTTTTTATAAGAGGAAGATGAAAATCAAACAATAAGCATTACAGTTTAACGTTCTTTTAATGTCTAACATTAAAGTAAGCTAGATGCATTTTTCTCAAAATAAGGTATAATGTTGTCTTCTCTTTTGAGTTTAAAACACAAAAACTAACAATATAAATTAATTAATATGTAATCATATATACAAAAAAAAAATCTTAACCTAACTCCCATAGCAACAAAATATCAAATACAATTAGAATCGGTCGAACCTAATAATCTGACCCAATCTACTCTCGTTGTAGCACCATATCATTATAAACAGCTTGGATCTAGAGTTATTAACAGGTTTCAAGCAAACTACTTTAGGGTCTTGATGAACCATATGAGGGCTAGAAATAGAATCGAAGTACTACTCTGGTATAAAACTACTCCTTGTATAACATCAATTTAAATCTCTATTTTGTAGATCATACTGTTTGGAATGGGACCTGTGTTGCTGCATGGACCTAACTTTACTTTTTTTTTACTTTTGTTATAATTACAAAAGCCACTTCCGTTCACGACATCATGCCTGTAAACGTCATATTATAGATGTCTGTCTATTTTCACGGTAATTTGCGTCTCTCTGTTACCTTTTATTGCTAATGTGTGCTTGTTTTATGTGATGCAGGACGCCGATGTGTTTGATGACATAGTCATAATCAATCAGCTGGTTCTGAACGATGACTACAGACGTATATTCTGAACCCTAACCTCACAATTGGGCATATGGTATGTACTTTCTCTAACGTTGCTCTAATTCTTCTTTTAATTTCAGGTTACATAGATTTGGTGCCCAATCCATCCTCTCTCCCACTCCACCAAAAAACCCAATCTTTCTCTCTCTAGAAACAAACCCTCATCCGTGCCCTCTTCGATTCACATCTTCTTGCTGATATGGCTGAGGTAATTTTGTTATTTGTTTGTTCCTTTTTAATATGAGAAATTGGTTGGTGGTATGTTAGGGTTTGATTTGGTTTAGTAGTTAACTTATATTTCTTTAATTTAAGCTTTGTCATAGAGACCCTCATTATCATAATTGTAGATGATGGTTGTGTTTCCTGTTTCGTATTAAGCAACAAATACTTCGACTACGAGGGTTCAAGCGAGAAAGGGAACTCCCAGCATGAATGGATTCCTAACTACAATTATGTCAAAATAAAGGTGTGTGTTATTGTGTGTTTTTCACATTTTTATCTATTTTAGTGTATGTGTTTGGACCACATTAGGTAAGAATCGTGGAAAGTATTTAAACTTCATGTCAATTTTGATGTTGATTATTGATTTCAGATTATGACGGTTTGTGTTTTATTTATTTCATTTTCATGTATAGTGAATGGGCAAGATCCTAGAAGGACTCTCAGATGGCTAATTTCCCTTGAAGTATAGTTATAAGCAGGTGCAAGCTTCTAAATCACTGATCTTTCACAGCCCATCATTAGATTATAAATGTTAATGTAAAACAACCGTTAAAATCAGCAATGATTTATAATAAATTATAAAATTAATCAGAATACGAATATGTCTGCAATATTGGTGGTTAATATTTATTATTATAAGACCTGGTCTTCTAAGGAATGAAGGGCACTATGCTTTCGTTGGGAGGAAGCTTATACAGTTAGGTGTACATATCAAAATTATTATCTATATTTTTAACAGCAATTGTTGGATACGTATAGTTATATAGTAGCTTACTTTATCTAAATCAAAATAATATGGAAATGTAGTTTAGTATTTTAAAAAAACCAAGCACAAATTCTCTAGACTACCCTAGATTTGCAGAAAAGAATGTTTCCAACGACACAATGATGTTTAAATGAGTAGATGCTTATATAAAGTTGTAACCATATGATTTTATTCAACTATACAAGATAATATATATCTTAAAAAAATAACAGTGTACTTTTATGGGTTTAGTCTACTATGCTTATGACTCTCATTTTTTTTATCACAAAAGTGGCTTACACGTGAAGAAGACTTGTAGCAAGTTTCCGATACAAGAACAAGACACGAACAACATGTGATTTATGAACCCTTGTCAAGGTAATATTCATTTCACGTATGCTTTTAGGTGATTAAAGGTAATATTCATTTCGAATAAGTCAGTTGGTATTCGTTTAACGTATCAATAGTTGTTTTAGGTGACCTGGAACCAATGTCACTTGTGCGACGCTGCAACCAACTCTAAATGAGTTGAAAGCAAATCCTTTTACCTGATTTAGCAATCGTTTTCGTGCTCCAACAGAATGAGCGCGCCGGTCAATCACACTAGTTGTGTTGAAGCATGGAGATTACTAGGAGCTTTAAGCTCAGAAAGCTCAAAGAAAGAGTAAACTAGATTGTATTTCGAAGTTGAGCTGGAAGTTATGCAGACAGATAATTTTGACAGCGAATGAGTAGAAGTTGAAGCTACGTTGCGAAGTATCATAGAAATGCTACCTACCGGAGTACTTAAAGATCTTAGAGATAGGTAGCCGGTTTGGTTACTTTTATCATTGTAATTGACAGTTTTACTTTATTTACATTGTTTTGAGTTTTGTTAAATGTTAAATTATGATACACATCTAATATATATTGAAGAAACAAATGATCTTACCACCGGTTAGGGATGATAAGATTATGAGTTACTACAGGGTTGATCCTTCACTAACAGCTATGGATGGAGGAACCTGTAAACAAGAGTGAATATGTGGGTGTGGAGACGACTACACGAGATAGTTGTTTATAACAAAAACGGGGTGAATGGGGATACTATCAATTGTGATAGCTCTCCAGGTCAGTAGAAAGTGTCCTCTCCCATTGGGGATGTGATCCCTTTTATAGGAGAGTTCGTATGCCACCATTACCCAAGTCCTAACCGTGGTCAGGTTGTCTCCATCACCCTTAGTTATGTTAGTGAGGTGATATATGGAAAGCATAATTAATGGGAACAGTGGAACGTAATAACGCCTCTAATGTCTAGTCAACGTGTTTGAAGCCTTGATTCATGCATGGCATTTGACCATGCATGACTTTCGCCTTGACCGAGACTTGACCTTTGACCGGCCATTAATGTGTTTTGATCACTTCCTACGCATAAACTTTTCTCCGCGCGACGATGTTGTTCCGGGTTTGGGTATGCGGAATAGTGTATTCGGTACCCAATCCCATCAAGTCCCCCAGTCCAGTGTGTCTCTTATCTGAGAAGTTATGATGAGATGAGAGGGATGCTGGACTTATAAAATTTGTGTTTTTGGTGAGAGCTTGTCTTCGATGGTAACTTGCGCATATGGGGTTGTTGAGTGGTTATTTTGCTGCTGGAATTTTTGTGCGGAGAACGGGTGATAGGATTTTCGTCAAAGTTCCGCAGGTGTAGGACACGTCAGTGGTTTGCTATGGACACTTGGCAGTTCTCCATGATCTTTAAAACTTGTGGCCCATATGGCGAGTGGGCCTGGCGTGACTGGTTGCAGTTGAGACGTGTGCAGACACGTTGAGCGGCGGTTGTCAGGCGAGTAGGCGCGTGGGGCGCATGTGACGTCTGTTTGCTTCAGGTGTACACGTGTCACTTCCCTATTAGACTCATCCTCGAAAAAGTCTGGCTAGCCCACTGAGCATGACGTTAGCTGTATTAATTGCAAAGCCTATATATTCAATTTTAATTATGGCTTTTCCCATTTCCGATTGTTTCAAAATTTGAAATCTTCTTCAACGTCTCTTCTCCCAAACATCATGATTTCTTTAACCATGTCTCAAGATTCACAAAATGTTCCAGAATCTAGTAAGACGTCAGATTCTGTCAAAAACCTTAGGAAAGAATCATCAAAAAGTATGGAAGCCACCACTATTAAGTGGGACAAACCCTCATATTTGAATTTCCTTGATCAGTATGGCATTTTGTCTGAATGGAAGCCAGAGCTTCCAGCCGAAGGGAAGAATGCTTTACAAGCACCCCCTGGGAAGATAACGTTGTATGCAGCGGCCTTTACTAAATGTTGTTTCCGTCTACCGGCTACTAAATTTGTGGTGGATGCTTTGTTGAAATATGACATTCACCCTACACAATTGACCCTTTATGGGCGGTGTTGTTTGCTTCACTTTGAAGCGACATGTAGAGCTTTGGAGATTGAAGCTACATTTGAGAAACTGAATGTGTTTTATATTCTTGAAGCAGCTCGTGGTGGTAGCGGTTGGTATAGCTTGGGCATTCGCCGGAAGGTGAAGCAACTTGTATCGGAGAAGGTGAAATCCATGTATGAGTGGAAGGATAAGTTTTTCTATATCAACCGTGGTGTTATCCCTGCTGCTTTTCAATGGATGATGGTGAGTTTAAAGGAAAAATTGCTGAATTTCCCCCAATGGCAAGATTCAAAGAGCAGGATTGGTATAAGTCGCTCTGTGATCATGCTACTCCATTGATGATGGACGAATGTCCAGAAAGTGTTTTGAATCTACTGGGACTCAGTCATATCTGTCCTGAAGGTCATGATCCGAATCCTCCAGAAGGTAATGAGGTCTTCCGTGCTTTTTGTTTATATCCTTTCTTGTATTAGTGTTTATGTTGTGCGATTGTATCCAGATGTTTCTCTGTTTGAATTATTTGCCAAGCGTGGTGAGGCAAAAGTGTTGTACACTCCACCTATTGCAGGCGCGCAGCGGTTATCGGAGAGAGTTAGCGCGAATTTTCTGTTCCCTAATCTCATTGATCCTCCGAAGCAATACGTCAGAATAGGTTATGAATCCCGTCCATTTCTTTTATTATTGATAAGTTTCTTTTGTGCGCGAAGGAAGCGCAGTAGGTACGCATCCTGCGTACTAATTTAGCGCATTCTTCGTGGTAGGTGCGGGTATACAACTCCACAGAAAGGTCGTAATTGATGTCGAGGAGGTTACTTCTGAGCACAAGAAACCCGTTGGTTAGTCTTTATAACTCCTTTATTAACTCCTCACACATAGTTTAATGTATACAGATGTGATTTCCGCGCCAGGCACGGGTACATCTAGGAAGCGTGCCATAGCAAGTAAGAAAACCAAACCGCCGGCTGCTCCCATTATCGTTGAGGAGGTGGATAAAGAATTAACATAGTCGGACTCAGAGTTAGAGCATAAATGCGCTAGGCGCTCGTCTCCTGTCCGTCAATCGGAGAGTGTTACCGAAGAGTTATACCAGCAAAGGGTTACCGAGTTGAATCAGAAACAGGTTCAAATCCCTCAGTCTTCGGGAGAAGCGGTCAGTACGCTGCGTCCAGAGCCTATTACGGCGGTTCCGGTTGATGTTTTCAAACCCTTGTCTTGGCCAACAAGTGACAAGCTCGAAATTCCTATGAAGCCTCCGCCAGTGCGTGAGAATCTTCCTATGAAGACGTTGAGGAACTTGTCTGGTATGTATCTTTTCGTTTCCTTTTTGTGTATTTGTAAACAATAGGTGTTGTAATATTGTAAATAGCTTTTTATGTAGGACAACATCCTTTTGCAGAATCTCGCATGAAGCAATCCACTACAGTGTTGGAGAAGATATCTTCGTCTGACCAGCCTGTTGAGAATGTTGGCGTGGCTGCGGATTCGATAAAGGATACAACTGCCGTCAAGGTTGCTGAGGTAGTTGTGGAGGAGAATGTGGCACCACAGGTTGAGCCTACCCCAGATGACTTGATGGTTGATGCGGAGAAGGATGCGGGAAAGAAGGTGGCTGAGTCCGTAACTCCAAATTTGAATATTGATTGCCCTGACCTATCACTGAAGCAAGTGCACGAGCCAAGTTCTTCGCAGGGACTCGAAGTTGTGCTTGAGAAAGGGAAGGGAGATGAAGTTGTTGGTGAGAATCCTTCCAGTTTTATGCGCACAGTAGTGGACTCTACTGTGGTTTATACGGATTCTTCTGCAGGTGGTGGTGACAGTTCCGGTCAGACTGGTCACCGGCGAAGAATGTATTCATCGCGTCAAGCTGATTCGCCAAGGCCATATCAGCCGCGTTGGGACATTCTTGACACTACTCGATTTACGAATGCGCTTGATGCGCAGGAGTTTGTCATGTTATTTGTTCCTCCTGCCGAGCGCGATTATCAAGATAGTGTTGATCGACGATCTTTGTTTATTGACATGGCGATGAATCTCTCATTGGGTATGAGCGACCTTGGTTCTCTTATTAGGCGTGAAAACGAATTCCAGCGAGATTATCCAAATCTGAAAGATTCAGAAGCCAGTTTGCTGGGGCGCGAAGAAGAATTTCAACGCACTCGTTATGAGATTCGGTCAGAGATTGAGCATCACAAGAAAATGGCCCATGATGCTGTTGAAGAGATGGAGAAGGTAAAGAAAGATAAAGCTGAAGCCTCCAAGGCCTGGTCCGCTGCTTGTAAGAGGACGAATCAAGAAACTGAGCTGTTGCGATCCACTATTGAGAATTTGAAGCTTGAGAATGCTCGTTTGAAGAAAGAAATGGAGCAAAGCCAGAAATCTTATGAAGAGAAGAAGGCGGAACTTGCCGATAATATCCAGAAGTACAATGCTCAGCATGATGATCTTCTCAAGGCAACCGCCTCATTGTCTGATGCGGAGGCCAAGATAAAAGATTTGGTGTTAGAGAATTCCAAGCATCAAGAAGAAAAAACTTTGGCGGAGTCTTCTTGCTCACAGGCGAAGCTGAAGTTGGACAAAGTGCAAGCATTGTTTGAACAAGCCACTGATATGGTCGTTGCTGCTAATGAGAGGATAGCTTGGTTGATGAGCGATGGTGTCGCTGGAGTAAGCTAGAAATCCCCCTTTTGCATAACTGATTATTGACTGTTTCAACTTTTGATGTAATACTTTTTGTCATGCAGGTATTTAAGCGTGTCTGGAATGATCCTACGCTGACAGAGGTAATTGCCCACATTTCCAGCACCTCCGTGAAGCAGGGATTGAAACTGGGTTTCTGCGAAGGTTTTTGCCATCATGCGGATGGTAAGAAGAAGGAGGCCGGTCCGTACGAGAACGAGTCGTATGACGATGATTTGATGAAGGCCTATGACGATTATGAGCATCTAAAATTTGAAGTATTCGACCTGTTGGAGGCTTGTATGAAGACTGATGACCCCGCAGGTGAATTGCGCAACTATTTTATCAAATCAGATCGCCTTGGTGCTGAACTTGCGGAAAAGGCGCAAAGAGAGGAGAAGGCCAAAGCAGTGGCTACTGATGGTGGGGCCGGGACATCATCCGCGGCCAGCGACAAGCGTGTAGAAGGTTCTAATGCTGATGATATATCCCAGTATTTGAACCTTGGTTGAATGATTTATTCCTTTCCTTGTCTTTGCTTGTAACTTTTCTGATGAACAATTTATTTCACTTTTCTTATTGTAGAACTAATGTAACGTTTCCTTTGTTTTACACGTGTGTGCTAATCATTTGATGATGTCATCTTCGCTTCCTGACACGAGTGTCTGTCAGATTACCTCATGATTGTTGTGACGGTTGTGCCGGCGATTGTCAGAGCGACTGTCACACTTTCCTAGGGTAATTGAGTGGTTACCATTAATAGTAATTAATAGCCATAACCTCTCTCTTCTATATATAGTAAGTGCATCTTTCATCTTCTCCATTATTCACTTGTTTTAAAAAACTACACCATTCTTTCTAGAAAAATGGCGACTAACTCCTCCAACAACAATCTTGGTGTCATGGAGAGATTAGCATTACAAGGGATGGTGAGGCTATCTAAGCATCCAAGTCGTGATCAACCTTCGACTGATGTTCTTGATCGTTTAGCCGAATATTGTGAGCATTTGCTGTCCCAAGAAGATATGCGGCCTGATAATTTGGATGATCAAGGTACTTCTGATGGGAAGCCGTTGAAGATGAAGAAGTTGTCAGAGTTAGGAGATTTAACCAAGGCTAAAACTAGGAAGGTTAGGGTTAATGTGTGTTTCCAGTATGTTGAAGCCCTTATGTGTATATTATAAGTAAAGTCTTTTGAAATTGCTGTTGAATCATCATGTTTATGGGGTGTAGTTTGTTTTTGTATTGACCCCCTTTTTGTATGTGTAGCAACAATCTACGTATTAGGTTTTTGATTTTGTACTGCCGATCAATAGCTTGTATGATAAATGCTTTTTGTAATATACATGACGTTGGACATAAAGTCCTTATTACAAAATCATGAAATAGCAGATTACATGTAGCATATACGCAGTTGCGCTGCATTCCAAGTACGTGGTATTGGTGAACCATCTAGGCGTTCTAGAGCATATGCTCATTTTCCCAATACCTCTTGGATTTTGTAAGGTCCTTCCCAAGTTGGAGCAAGCTTCCCTGGTTTTTCCGCATTTGAAGCTTCATTATTGCGGAAAACGAAATCGCCAACGCGGAAAGCTTGTTCTTTGACTCGCGCATTGTAGTATTTTTCTAACTGTCTCTTGTATGAGGCTTCTCGAACACAGGCCGAATCTCGGCGTTCATCTAGTAATTCTAGATTCATCCTCAACTCTTTATCATTGTCAGTTTTTTGCGCGAGCAAAACTCTTGGGGACGGATGCGTGACCTCTGTTGGGATTACCGCTTCAGTTCCGTATGTTAGGCTGAACGGTATTTCCCCAGTACTTGTTTTGGAAAGTGTGCGGTGAGCCCAAAGGACATGGGGTAATTCATCTACCCAGCTGCTACGTCGCGTTCCCAAGCGTGTTTTAATGCCTTCAACGATACTTCTGTTTGCGCGCTCTACCTGGCCATTGCCTTGAGGATGCGCTACAGAAGTAAATATCTGTTTGATTTTCATTGAAGAGAGCCATTCTTGTAAGTGTTGGTCTGCAAACTGCGTTCCGTTGTCGCTTACAATTTCCAGTGGTAGACCAAATCTGCAAATGATAAATTCCTATATAAATTTCTTGATGTTGTGCCCATCAATTGTGGCTAACGTCTTCGCTTCCACCCATTTAGAAAAGTAATCAATGGCGACCACTAAGTATTTGACGTTTCCTGGCGCTGTAGGGAAAGGTCCCACTAGATCAATGGCCCATTTTTGGAATGGCCATGCTGTGGTGACTGGTATCAAGTTGTTCTTTGGTCTAAGTGTGCCAGGCGCATGCCGTTGGCAGGCGTCACATTTACGCAGCTCTCTTAATGCATCGAGGTGCATTCCAGGCCAATAGTATCCATCGTTCATAAGTTTGCGACGACCATTCGAGGTCCTGCGTGTAATCCGCACGTGCCTTCGTGAATATCTTTTATTAAGTATGTGGCCTCTGCGGAATCTACACATCTGAGCAATGGTCCAAGATAAGACCGTCGGTATAAGATACCATCATTGACCTCATAATGTAAGGCTTTGTGTTGCAGCTTCCTTGCTTCCGCTTTGTTCGATGGGAAGATGCCTTTGGTCAGGAAAGCCATTATCGGGGTGATCCAAGATTCTTTTCCTGTCTGAATCACGTTCACTTGCTTTTGCGGCACAGACGGCTTGGTCAGTACCTCGACTCGTACGTCTTTCGCCATATGATCGAATTCGGTTGACGCCATTTTGCTTAAAGCGTCCGCTGGCTTGTTCTGGCTTCTGCGCACGTGGGTCACTTTGCAATGGAGGAAACTATTCATCAGCTCCTTGGTGTGCTGCAAGTATAAAATCATGGACGACTCTCTGGCTTCATATGAGCTATCGATGTGATTGGCGACTAACATTGAATCAACATGGGCCTCAATGTATTGAGCGCCCATCTTTTTGGCAATGCGTAGGCCTGCGATTAGTGCTTCATATTCTTCTTCATTGTTAGTTGTTTGGAAGTCGAGCCGGATTGCATAGGTGTACTCTTTCCCTTCCGGAGTTATCAGACGTAAACCTGCGCCGGCCCCTTCGTCGTTGCAAGCGCCGTCGGTGAATAATTTCCATATTTGAGTCTCATCAGACGGAGTTGATTTTGATGATGTCTCTTTTGTACATTCTTCAACTTTTTCTGCTGGGACTTCCTCTATGAAATCTGCAAGGATTTGTCCCTTGAAGGAAGACCTTGCTTTGTATGAGATTGAATGTTCACCCAATTCTATTCCCCATTTGGCCAAACGTCCAGAAAGTTCTGGTTTGTGCAAAGATGTCGTTGATGCGGAAATCTGTGAGGACATTGATCGGATGCCCTTGAAAGTATCTGCGCAGCCTTCTCGAAGCGTGGACTAGCGCGAGAACCAACTTTTCCATTGTTGAGTAGCGGGTTTTTGCGTCGAGCAGCATACGGCTGACATAGTATATTGGGGTTTGTACCCCCTTTCTATCGACCATAAGTACCACACCTACTGCCTTATCAGTGACAGACAGGTATAGGGTTAGTGGTTCTTTTGGTAGCGGAGCGGTTAGTGTTGGCAGATTGCTCAAACACTTCTTCATGTCTTGAAACGCTGCTTTTGCCTCTTCAGTCCAGTTGAAGTTTGACTTCTTCAAGCAATTCTTGAGCGTATCCATGAAGGGGAAAGATTTAGACGCGTAGTTTGACAGAAATCTGTTCAATGCTACAAGTCGCCCCATCAAAGTTTGGACTTCTTTGACTGAAGATGGAGATGGCATTCGCTCGATTGCTTGTACCTTATCCGGGTTAGGTCGGAAGCCATCTTTTGTTACAATGACTCCGAGGAATTTTCCCTATTCCATCCCGAAGGAACATTTTCTCGGGTTAAGTTTCATCCGCACACTGCGCAATTGATCAAAGGTTTTTTGAATGTCAAGTAACATCTGGTCTTCTTCTCTGCTTTTTATCACCAGGTCGTCAACGTACACCTCCAAATTTACACCGATTTGTTTTACGAACGTGGTGTCCATTAAACGCTGATATGTTGCCCCTACGTTTTTTAGCCCGAACGGCATCTTGGTGTAGCAGATGGTGCCCATGTCTATGCGGAATGCTGTTTTGTCTTCATCCTCTTTGGCCATCTGGATTTGATGATAGCCTTTGTAAGCATCCAGGAAACATTTAAACCTGTAAGGTGCCAAAGAATCGACTTTCAGATCAATTTCAGGTAGCGGATAACAATCTTTTGGGCAAGCCTTGTTCAGGTCTTTGTAATCTACACACATGCGCCAGGTGCCGTTGGATTTTCCTACCATGACTGGGTTTGCCACCCAAGTTTGGTATTTGCTCTTGCGGAGGATACCGGCCTTCAAGAGTTCCGTCACTTGTTCATTCATCGCCTTTGTTTTCTCTGGCCCCATGCTGCGCTTCTTCTGGGCGACTGGCTCGGTGTTTTTATAGACGTTGAGCTTGTGCTCCGCAATGTGACGCGGAATGCCAACCATGTCTGCTGGCTTAAAAGCAAAGATATCCATGTTTTTGGTTAGCAGTTGCTTCAAATGAGTGCGGATGGAGTCAGAGATTTCATGGCCGATGACAACTATCTGTTCCGGGAATGCAGGGTTAATAACCCATTTTTCCGGTTCGGTTCTGACAGTTGATTTTGTTTGTTTTGCGGGCCTTGGCGCTTCTGTTGTGTGACATGTTTTGTTTCCACGAATAAATGCGACTCCTGTTCGCGTAGGGAAACCTGCCATCTGATGTGGCGTGGATGCGTTGCAGTTGAACTTTGCCAATCCTTCGCGCCCCAGTAGGATGTCATGCGAGGAATTAACGGGAAGAACCATAAAGTCGCACGTTTCAGTGCGCGAATGCTTTCCGTCTAAGAATGTTACTGGAAAAGTGAGCATACCCAGTGGATAAATTATTTCATGAATAAAGCTCGAAATTGGCTCTGTTGTTGGTATTATTCTTCTTTTGTCATCATCGTCCAGCTGGTCGAAACACTGCTGGTACATAATGTCGGTGCTGCTGCCATTGTCCAAGAACATATATTTTGTTCGATAATGGCCTACAACACCCGTGATGATCAGTGGAGCTGTGGACGAAGCCCCTCCCTTTACTTTTGGCATAATCACTTGTTCTTCTTTCCATGAATTATCTCTTGCCTCTGTAAAGGTGCGTTTGTGACTTGCCTTTCTATGTATCATGTTGCATGTATTGCGCGATGTGCTATACACGTGATGCGCATTGAGATTGCGTATCTTTTTCTGAGAGGGTTCGCCTCCCTCCGTGTTGTTTCTCTGCTTTCTCCGCATGTTCTTCACAAGGTGCGTTAATTGCCCTGATTTTATAGCGTTTTCTATTTCCATCTTCAGGCTATAACAGTTGTCTGTCATATGTCCGTGGTCTTGGTGATACTCACAGTACTTGGACCTATCGACGTTTCGCCTGTCACCTCAGAGCTCTTGCGGTTTCGGGAATTGAATTTGTTCAGTTTTTAACACTTCAGATGGTGTTTTGGACAGTGGTGTCCACTCATAATTCTTCTTTGAGTGTCCTTTGTGATCACGGGACCCTCTTGAGCTAAGCATGTTTCGTGCGTCTTGCGCGGAGGAGTATTTTCCTTCTTCCGCTGTGCCTAAAATTCTAGACCAGACAGACTGTTTGCCCTTCCCTCTATTGTTTGATGATGGATGGTGGCCGCTACCTTGGTGCGTGTTTTTGTTTCAGTGAAAAGATCGTTCAGAAGATGCATATACTTTGGCAGCTTCAATCACGTCATCCCAAGCTTGTGGTACGCCATCTTTTCCCGTTAGGCATTTCATCAGATCGTCGTTTCTTACCCCGTGTATGAATGCTGCGCGGGTAAGTTCTTCTCCGCATCCTAGCTGGAGGGCTTCCTTGTTATATCTGATGATGTAATCTTCCAAAGATTCGTTCTCGTGGTGCGTACACAGGAGAATGTGAGCTTTGTCCTTCTTCTGCTTGCGCAGATGAGAGAAATGGTTCTTGAATTTTCTTATCAGGTCATCGAAGTCCACCAGACTTCCTACAAGCAGACTTTCATACCAAACTCTGGCTGCCCCCGTTAACGTTTGCACGAACAAATGGCACCAGGCTTGCACCGGCCACAGCTTGGAGCTTCCTGCGCAATCAAAAGCATGTAAGTGATCGTCTGGATCACACAAACCGTCGTATTTCCCAATGGTGCTTGGTAGCTTGCATTCTTGGGGCATCGGTGCTAGCGCGATACGCGCACAGAATTTTGATCTTTCGGCAAAAGTCTTTGGCCTGTATGGCTTATAGAGGTCATCATCTTTGGGTGCCAGACTGCTGGCAACAGATTTAGAATTCTGTTTTTTATTAGAATCATGATGCACCTTATTTTCTGATTCATAGCCGTCTGGTTCCTCATTCCGGTTGGCGGGGTCCTGACCGTGAGTATTTCTACCACGGTCTCCACCACGCACCGCCTGACGAGGTCCCTTAGTGCGACGACCATTGTTTTTTTCACGAGGAGATTCTGAATCTTCCTCCCTTGTGTCGAAACTTAACATCTTTTGGACATTGAGTTTAGCTTGATTCATTACCATCTTCTGATATTCAACGATTGTCTTTGAATTTTGTCGAGCCAGCCATTCGTCTGGGTCAACCAGAGATAGGTTATCTTGTTTCTTCTTTCCTCCAGCAGATCCTCCCTTGATTGGGGGAACTGGAATGTCAAAACCGGTTGCTTCTGAGCCACATTCTTCGTTATGGTGTTTGGTGTAACATCCTGGATTTCATCGTTGATTGTGGCATCTACTTCAGCAGTGTTATTGTTGTTTGCATCCTTTGAGAAAGCCATGTTGCTAGTTTGAAAGATTGGTTAAAACCGTAAGGGATGGCACCAATGAAGAAACAAATGATCTTACCACCGGTTATGGATGATAAGATTATGAGTTACTACAGGGTTGATCCTTCACTAAGAGCTATGGATGGAGGAACCTGCAAACAAGAGTGAATATGTGGGTGTGGAGACGACTACACGAGGTAGTTGTTTATAACAAAAACGGGGTGAATGGTGTAACATTTCGCACTTAATATTCGTATGTTACGAATAAATTGAATAAAACGTCAAGATTCACCAATTATCGCCTTTTAAAAATATTTTCGTGACGTATTTGAAACCCTAATACTATATTAATTATAATATACATATATATATATATAGTTATAAAATGTCAAAAAAATAAAGCTTGGGCCGGGAATCGAACCCGCGCCCCAAGCGGGCCCACATACACAACACACATAACCATCTGATCTACCCCCAGTTCTTGTTTTTATTCCAACTCACAATTATTATATTCGAGCCTTAGATATTCACAGTTGACTTGGAAAGTCAACTGTGACAGCGACTTACCTAAATCAAGGCCACTATACGCGTTTTGATTCCAGAATTGGCATGATATCGTGATTACCGGTCCATTACGAGTCAAACACACATACAATTATCATTAATTCGCACCAATTTTAACATAATTACGCGTCACCATTCAACACAAGGTCAAACTTTCCAATTCGATGTTCCAGACCCTATCACTATAAATTAAACATCACAACACCTTCTACAATCGCCGAATACTCTCTCTCAATCTCCAATTTCTCATTTTAATCTGCTGTTCGTGTGTTTCTGTTCGTGTTTGACTTTCGGCATTGACTGATCAATCCGTAATCAATTCGTGTTTGTATGTTTTATTTTGTTTGTGGATTTTGATCTTCGGCATACACACAACAATAACCCTAAGGTTAATTGGGTTATTGTTGTGTGATTTGAACGATTGGAAATTCTAGGGTTCGGCCGAGTATAATTGGGGAAGAACACTTCTGAACGTATACATATATTTATAATAAACTGAAACCAAACACAACCACTGATCTAGATCAAGTGGTTGTGTCTGGTGTCCTTGAACCGACCCACGCGGGTTCGACCCTCAGCATCACCAAAGCTTTTTCTTTTTCAATCAAACCTTATATATATATATATATATATATATATATATATATATAGGAATGGGATCATTTGAGAACTCATCCCAGTTGCGAGAACTTGAGAACTCCAATGGACCAATCACCAAGTGCCACATCATCAGTTTTGTATTTTTTTGCATTTGTTTAATAAGGGGCAATATAGTCTTTATACACAAATACTTAAGGACATTTTAGTAATAATAACACCCCACCCCACCCTACCCTACCCCACACCTAACCTACCCCATTAACATTTAAAAAAAAATAATAATATTAATAATAATAATAATAATAATAATAATATAAAGATACAGATTCTTTCTCTCTCTCTCTCTCTCATTTTAAACATCTCTTATCTCTCTCTCTCTCTCTCTTCTTCTCTCTCGTTCTCTCTCTTTCTCTCTCTCTAAAAACAGGGAAACATCAAACAAGAACAAAACAATCAAGGTGGTGATGGGGGGTTGTAGAAGGTGGTCGATGGTGGTGGGGGCTGTGGTTGGAACAGGGAAGACGGTGGTTGCAGAGGTGGGGGTTGAACCGGATCACCTGCGGGTTCGGATCTAGGGGGTTGCAGAGGTGGGGGCTGTGGTGGGTGAGGAAGGAAGACGACGTCCGGTGCAACACGAAGGAACAGGAAGGAAGACGATCTAAATCGTGGTGGTTTTTGAAGGTGGTCGATGGTGACAGATCTGAATCGATCTAAATCATGGTGGTTTTTGAAGGTGGTGATGGTGACAGTGGGGGTTCTGAATGGTGGTGGTTCTTGGCTCGGTGTGAAGGGCGACGGGTGGGGGTGGTTCTGGATCTGAGATGGTGGTGTTCCATGATTTGGTGGTTCTGGATCTCGATGGGTAAGATTATTATTATTATTATTATTATTGAAACTTAAAAGGGTGGTTTAATAAAGGAATGGGATTACACCGGTGTAAATATTATGGTGTAATATTTTGGTTTTGGTTTAATAAAGGAATGGGATTACACCAGTGTAATACGTAGTGGTGGGTTTTGGTTGCAGGTTCGGTCATATTGGGTGGTGGTAGTTCTGGGTGGTTGGAAGGCGTGCCGTCAGTGGTGGTTCTGGGTGTAAGTCGATAGTTGGGGTGTTTGGTGATGGTTGTGGTGGTGAAGCCAGGGGCGGAGGCGATGGTGAGCGGCGGAGGTGACGGTGGTGAAGGAAGGCGATGAAGATGATGATGAAGAGAAAGCCCCGCGGTGGTGAAGGAGGTGACGTTATTTTTTTTCAATGTTTTGTTGGTTATTTACACCGGTGTAATACGTATTTTTAATGGAGTTTTTTGAAGAACAAATTTAGTGTGATGAAATACGTATTTTTTCAATGTTTTGTGGGTTATTTACACCGGTGTAATACGTTTTTTTAGGAGATGATGTATTTTAAGTTTGGGTTGGTGAAGGATGGTGTAGTATTATGTAAGAAAACACTGGTGTAAACACCAATGTAAATATGATGTATAGATGTTTGGTGGTTATTTTTTACACCACCGTAATACGAATAATATAACAAAAATTATAGATGCTGGTTTATAGATGTGAGTGAACACTGGTGTAAATAATTACACCAGTGTAAATCATATAAAATGATACATGTTTGGTTATATAGATGTGAGTAAACACTGGTGTAAATAATTACACCAGTGTAAAACATACAAAAAATATACACGTTTGGTTTATATAGGTATGAGAAAACACTGGTGTAAATAATTACACCAGTGTAAAATATACAAAAAGTATGGATGGTTGGTTTATATAGATGTAAGAAAAACACTGGTCTACACCAATGTAAAAACGAGAGAGAGAGAGAGAGAGAGAGAGAGAGAGAGAGAGAGAGAGAGAGAGAGAGAGAGAGAGAGAGAGAGAGAGAGAGAAGACAAACTGTACATTTGATTTTTTGTTTTAAAAAAGTAAGTTAATTAAAAAAAATAAAATAAAGTTTAAAAAATATGATATCTTGAATATTGAATAAAAAATTAATGTGATATTATATTAATTATTTCTCTCACATTGTGTTTTTACTTTAATACCCTTTAATGTACTTTATTAGATTAAAAAAATACTTATTAATCAAGTCAAGACAAAAAATCTAATCCTTTAATCTCAATCATTAGATCATCAAGATCAATGGTCCAGATGAGTTCCTATGGTTCTCACAACTCATGTGAGTTCTCAAACTATCAATTCCCTATATATATATATATATATATATATATATATATATATATATATATATATACTTACATTTCAAAATTAGTTTTAAAATACTAAAACAACTTTATAAATTCTACAAAAATTATTTTATGTTAATCTAGTGAAAAAGTTTAACATACAATTTTTAGTTTTCAAAAATTTATTTATTTAATATATATAATAAATAATTCAAGTTTATTCTATTTTATTTATAAAATTCTATAAAAATATCAAAACAATTTTATAAATTTCCACAAAAATTATTCTGAGTTTTTACAACAATAAACTTTTCTGAAATGATTTGTATTTCTGAAAAATCATTTATTTAATATTTTTAATCAATTTTTGTTAGTTTTAATCATAAATAAATCATAATAAATTCATTTTTCAATATTTTTACACCAAAATTTTATATAAATTATTTCTGATTATTTGGAACAGAAATACAATTTTTAAATTAATAATTCTTTAATTTTAGTATTTATAAATATTAAAGTTATATTTTGACAATTTGAAATAAATAGGATTAATATTCTATTTTTAAGAAAATAATTTTATAAAAATTATTTTCATACTTTAAACTTATTACTGTGAACATCTTTAATTTAAAATTTACAAAAAAGACTTTTGTTTATTTGATTATCAAATTTCTCTTATTATTCAAACATTTTATTTATTAATCAAACGAGCACTTATCGCCAATTCGAAGCCCTAGAATATATATATCGTAGACTAGATAGACTTAGACATATTTATTACCTTAATTATAGGGTAATACTTGGCATTGTTGGACAACACACTATTCTATTTTTCAAGAGATATAACATTTTGCTAAGGTGAGTTTTACATAGCCCCTTTTCTATTTATCACCGTTTTTGGGGTGAAACATGTTACAACATTCTATATGCAATTCAATCATCAAAGTGTCTATGTGTTTTTCTATGTTGCATTATGTCTTGAACATGACTAGGGTAAGCACAATTCTAGCATAATCATTAACATTGATCAGCCGACGGTATACATTGATAGATCTATTGGACTGACAATCCCACCCGGATACGTGCCTCCTACAAAGGTAGCGTGGGTGTTTGTTATCGCATAACATATTCGAGTGAACCATGAGCGTATGGGATGTACCACAATACAACAGTCACAAGGGTTGATTATGCACTCGATTTACTTCTAGTATGTTTTCACATATGGACTAGACTTGCCATGACACTTGAATTGTACAAGTTTTATTCGAATATCAAAACCTATGTAATTCTCACCAACTTTTGTTGACCCAAAATATTTTAAATTTAACATGTTTCAGGTTATAGCTTGCTCGAAGATTAGAGTTAATACTTGAAGATGCGTAGCTAGTATTTGTTGTTTTGATGTACAAATTCTTAGAACAATTGTATGTAATTTATTTAAATCATTTATTGAAACTTATTATTTACCATAAGCTACTGAACAATCATCAATACGTGACATCCTGATGTTTCCGCCATCGGTTGGGGTGTTATAGATGGGGGATACCATCAAGTGTGATAGCTCTCCAGGTCAGTAGAAAGTGTCCTCTCCCATTGGGGATGTGATCCCTTTTATAGGAGAGTCCGTATGCCACCATTACCCAAGTCCTAACCGTGGTCAGGTTGTCTCCATCACCCTTAGTTATGTTAGTGAGGTGATATATGGAAAGCATAATTAATGGGAACAGTGGAACGTAATACCGCCTCTAATGTCTAGTCAACGTGTTTGAAGCCTTGATTCATGCATGGCATTTGACCATGCATGACTTTCGCCTTGACCGAGACTTGACCTTTGACCGGCCATTAATTTGTTTTGACCACTTCCTGCGCATAAACTTTTCTCCGCGCGGCGATGTTGTTCCGGGTTTGGGTATGCGGAATAGTGTATTCGGTACCCAATCCCATCATATATTATTATTGTGTTTGTGTACTCTAGATGCCATTGCATATTAATAGAAATTTTAGTACTTCAAATAGTGATGCTAGAGTTGTGTGTGACTATAAATGAGGTTGCATTTGTTATAAACAAAAGTTGCATTTTAGCGTAGGAAAGGTTGCGTTTGAGGTACGAAAGGTTGCGTTTGAGTGTCAAAAAAGTTTTATTTAAAGCAAAAAAAAGTTGCATTAGTATATTAAAAGGTTGCATTATAAAAAGGTTGCATTTGAAATGTAAATGCAACCCTTTATAAAAAGGTTGCATTATGTATAAAAAAGGTTGCATTAGGTCTAATGCAACTTCACCTAATGCAACCCTTGATAAAAGGTTGCATTAGCCCTAATGCAACATTTTCAAGGCCTAATGCAACATTTTACTGGGGTTGCATTAGCTTCATTTTTTTGTACTGAACAGAGAAACATCTGGCCTACTCTCAACAAACGAAAATGTATATAAATCAATATATCAACTAGTAGGCTCAAGATCTCACAAAAGTGGGGAAATGGGTTACCGATGTTTGCATGCATTTATTACCAATAGCTTGTTAAACCTCGTCAGGAAATTCTAAACTTTTTTTCTTAAAAATACCCGCTGAAAACGATTCATATTACTTTTCCACAAATTAGACCATGACTAAGGACCTACTGTCAAAACAATCAAGAAACAACTGGTATGTACTGAAATACCTGCTTTATGTCTGATTAGAATGCTTTTTTAGGAACAATTTTCAAAACATTTTCAATTTTCAATTTTTTTTTTGATTTTTTTTAGACTTAAGAATAAATAAAAACGAAGTTTCCCCACCCCCACACTTGAACGACACATTGTCCTCAATGTGAGCTAGGAATAAAATAAAGTAGAAAAAAAAATGTACAACAATAATAAAAGGAACAGACTCCCCTGGATATAGGCAGTTGACGTATGGGTCTCGTTCAGTTCCTCCCAATGCGACCGTATAGCATTTCATTTGCGGCCGTTAAATAAACCTGAAAACTAAGACTCAAATGAAAAATAAAAACATAAAATACTGGGATGCCTTATACACTGATGATGTACAGCTTACCTCGCCTGAATGGAGATTGAGTACAGGCAAAGTTATCTGATTGCAAGTTAAACTCCAAGCATTCCCAGAAAAACAAAAACAGACTCAAACTCTAAAAATAAAATAAAAAACGTATCTGGAATACTTTACACAACTATACAAACTCTACAAGTAAACATACCTGACACGTCTACTCATGGTGGTCTAGTGGGATGTTTGTGTCCCCACACCTCCAAGTGTGTGCTCCTCCTACACCCAGGTAACTCATCTACAGTTCTCCCTATTAGCCCCAACAATGCCAACTTTTCCTTCTCACTATCTGGTTCAGGTGGCTTCTTGACCTTCTTCTTCCTTCTCCTTCGTTTTCTCTTAGTGTTATTCTTGCTCACTAGTTCCATCCTGTCAATCACAAAACATTCTTTCTTTTCTTTTCCATTCTCATTCACAGGAGATCCACTTTTGTCAGTTTTATGATTAACGATATTAGAGAACACCTTAAGATTCATTTTCCTATCCCCAAACCTCATCTTTACCGTCCCCTCGGCACAATTAATAATGGCTTTAGCAGTAGCCAGGAACGATCTACCCAGAATGACAGTTGGTTGTGTGTTTTTGACACAATCAAGCACTAAAAGAAAAATTAGCATATTTTCGTGGGATTTTTGTTCATCAAAAGAGAGGTTCTCCGGTTCATAAGAATGATGTTCGGATCCGAATGGGTGAACAAGAGTTCAACAAAGATAATCGTGCATGTTTTTTTTTCGATCCCGTGGCTGAAGACTATTGGCCGTTATGGTATCACGTCAAACTCCAAGGTATGATCATGTATTAGACATATTCTTGGTTGTCTTGGGTAGATTTACGAGCTCTTATATGATTATCTTGGTTGCTTATTCTTATGGTTAAAATCCGAGTTTGAGTTTTGGGACAGTTTGCTAGTTGTTTTCGATTGATGAGTATAAGAGTTTTTTTTTTTTTTTTTGTATTTTCAATCGTATTGTTCATATGGATCATGTTGCCTCATTATGGATTGATTTAAGTATGGTTTTTAGTTTGAGAGGTATTAGAATACTCATCCTTAGTTCTTCATGATTCAGAAGGATTAAATTCATTTTGGTCCTTCATAATAGCTTCTGGGTGATATAATATGTTTGATCGATGTTGATTGTGGATTGGATGCGGGTTATGTTTTCGGGTCAGGATTTGATCCGTCAATAATTATGGATGGAGTAATGAGAATGAATTGTTTCCTAAGATAGTGCCACAAATTATGGAATGTTGGTTAATAGAGTTGAATGATAATTTATTTCAAAATTAAAAAACTTGGGCGCCAAGATATTCAAAGCAGAGAAGGGGACCGAGTTTTTTTAGGCTCGGTCTATTCCCACCCCCCACCTTCTATTTCCACCCCCTCAAAGCGCCTCGCTTAGGCCTAAGCGAGACGCTTTGAATTCAATCAGAGGAGGTCAGTACGAGGGGGCATAAAAAGCTGATTTTTAATTCGAAGCGCCTCGCTTAGGCCTAAGCGAGGCTCTTCGAATTAATTTTTTTTTTTTGATCTTTTGAGTTAGTTTTTTGTTTTTTTTAATATAATTATTATAAAAAATGTTCTTTTGACAAACGTCTGGCTAACCTGAATTTCCTTTGGATCAAAATGTCAACTTTTTCCTGCCACCCTCGTATGGTTTGGCTAACCTGTCCAGTTATCAATCTCACTGTCCAACAACTGAATTTTACTTGCTTGCATGAAAAGTAATGATCTGAATTTTACTTGCTTGCATGAAAAGTAATGATCAGGAACATTCCAAATAACTGTCCAATTTCAGCTTTTGTTTAACTCATGATATATCCACCAAATCATTTCTTCAAGTTCATTTCACCAAAAAAGGCATAACTGTAATGATCAGAAACATTCCAAATAACTGTTCAATTTCAGCTTTTGTTTAACTATTGTAGCAACTTCCATAGAGAAGTTATCAATCTCACTGAGATGATATCTTCTCTTTAGGTTTTGGAATTAATGAGACAACTTTTCAGTTGTTATCCGAGAGATAGCGGTCAACGATGAAGACAACCTGAAAACAACCAGATACCATGGATCAGAGAGATTCAAGCTAATTAAACTCATATCTCAAGCCGGTGCAAGTTATGTTGTAGCTCATATGTTATTATCTCTTCTCTTATTCTCTCTTTCTCAAGTTCTCGATGGATTATTGCTCTCATATCATGGATCAGAGAGATTTAAGCTAATTAAACTCATATCTCACTGTAATGATCAAGAATATTCCAAATAACTGTATAATTTAAGCTTTTGTTTAACTAATTTAGCAACAGTCCAAATAACTGTAATGATCGCTACGGTTAGTGGATACCATGGATCAGAGAGATTCAAGCTAATCAAACTCCGGGCAACCCTTGTTTGATTATACTCGTGTACAACCTTTATCTCTTTATGTATGAATAGTGACCCTCTGACAATGATCAGAAACATTCCAAATAACTGTAATGATCGCTACTGTTGATTGGTATATAGAGAACAAACCGACGATCATTCAAAATTTAAAGTTACCGCTAACCTCTGCGCCATCATCGTTGACAGATATCTCTCTGAGATGATAGCTTCTCTTCAGATTCTGATTGCACCGGTGGAATTGGAATTGGAATTAATGAGACAACTTTTCAGTTGTTATCCGAGAGATAGCGGTCAACGATGAAGACAACCTGAAAACAACCGGATACCATGGATCAGAGAGATTCAAGCTAATTAAACTCATATCTCAAGGTGGACTTAAGCACCTGAACGGGAAGTTGAAATTTTGAATGATGTTCGTCGACTACACTCACGGTATGTGCATCACGTATTTTCATTCTTTCCTTGATCTGCAATATTTGAAAATTATCATTTCTTGACATGCTTGGTAACACCTTGATCTGCAATATTTGAAAATTATCATTTCTTGGCTTGGAAAATGAATTAAAAACAATTGTTCATCGAAAAGTAATTAAAAACACTTAAAAATGAATTAAAAACAATTTTTGCGAGTTAGGTTTAGTCGGAGGACCACGTACAATGATTCATCAAAGTTGTACAAAGCTGGATGTTTTTACTGGAAAACTAAAACGAGCAATTAACGAAGCGAAACTGAGAGATATAATTTTCTTGGCTTGGAAAAAACTTAAAAGAACCAAAAATGAATTAAAATTATTTTTTGGTGATTAACAGATAATTTTAAATAATTAAAAGAAAATCAAATTTTTTTAAAAAAAGGCCAAAGCACCTCGCTTTGGTGGTTTGATTGGACCACAGGCGCCTCGCTTTGACCAAAGCGAGGTGCTTTGGCCTTTTTTTAAAAAAAATTGATTTTCTTTTAATTATTTAAAATTATCTGTTAATCACCAAAAAATAATTTTAATTCATTTTTGGTTCTTTTAAGTTGTTTCCTAGCCAAGAAAATTATAACTCTCCGTTTCGCTGCGTTAATTGCTCGTTTTGGTTTTCCAGTAAAAACATCCAGCTTTGTACAACTTTGATGAATCATTGTACGTGGTCCTCCGACTAAACCTAACTCGCAACAATTGTTTTTAATTCGTTTTTAAGTGTTTTTAATTACTTTTTGAGAAATGATAATTTTCAGATATTACAGATCAAGGTGTTACTAAGCATGTCAAGAAATGATAATTTTCAAATATTGCAGATCAAACATTTAAAGATATATTAACAAACATTTAAAAATAACTTTTCATGCAAAGCAGGTAAAAATTCAGTTGTTTTACTAATTTGATAGTCTTGATACTTTTTAACAATCAGATTGTTTTTCGAGAGAAAGGAACTAAGTTGCAAATACGATAATAATCAAACTCATATCTCAAGCCGGTGTAATTACTTTCAAGTTTTTTAGAATCATTGAAGACACCACATCATTGTACAAACCGACGATCATTCAAAATTTAAAGTTACCGCTAACCTCTGTGCCATCATCGACTACAGCAAACCGACGATCTTCCTCCACGGCACTCCTAATGGCCTCTCTTTATTTCACGGTACGATTTGTGTTTTTGTTGCTTTATAAATAATAAGTTTTGTGTTTATCAAACCCTAACGTCTGAGCAATGATTTATTAAATCGTTTTACTAATTTCCGATTCTTGATACTTTCATAAATCGTTTTACTAATTTCCAATTCTTGATAATAATAAATTATTATAATAATAAAACAAAGGAACTAAATTACAAATATAATAAATAATAATAATAATAATGTAATATAGTCATTGTTAATGCTAAAAAAAGTCAACCTTTGTTGACTCATAGGAGTCTTGAAGACGAAATGAATTTTACAAGATACTTGAAACAAGGTATGGATATGGAGAATAAATATTTGACTATACGTGGTTGATGATGTCAAGTTTAAGTCGTTGATTCATTTGGAAATCGAAAACGCCTATCGTCACTCTGTATAGAGAAGAAAATCAACAACCGAATATTTAGTTCTCTCCGAACTTCAGCTTCCAAAATATGACGTCGTTGTAGCTCATATGTTATTATCTCTTCTCTTATTCTCTGTTTCTCGATGGATTATTGCTCTCATATCGACTCTCACAATTATTCACAATTTTATACATACAACACACCTTCATCGTTGACCGTACTGTTCTTCTTGATCTTGATCTTCACACTTGCTTTTGACAAAGGTCTGGCTGACCCGAAGTTCCTTTGCAACCAGGTAAAAAGGAACTAAGTTGCAGATATAAAAATCCATCACATCACGATTATACTCTTTATGTATGAATAGTGACCCTCTAAGTGTGGTATGCTCAAAGATTTAATTTAAAAATATTTTGTAAGGATTTATTTATAGATTAATGAAACAACTTTTCAGTTGTTATCCGAGAGATATCGGTCAACGATGAAGACAGCCTGAAAGTGGATACCATGGATCAGAGAGATTCAAGCTAATTAAACTCATATCTCAAGCCGGTGGAAGTTATGTTGTAGCATCTTTGATCATCTTCTTGTAATTACTTGACAGATATCTCTCTAAGATGATAGCTTCTCTTCAGATTCTGAAAGTGGATACCATGGATCAGAGAGATTCAAGCTAATTAAACTCATAGGTAAGAACATTGTGGATGAGGATTGTTTATCTTCCCATTGATTTCAAGTATGTTGCCAAATAACTGTTCAATTTCAGCTTTTGTTTAACTATTTTAGCAACTTCCATAAAGAAGTTATCAATCTCACTTCTCACTGTCCATGTTTACCTTCAACGTCCAACGGTAATGAGTAACCTAGTAACCTCTACAATGATGTGATTTGTTTTTAAATAAGGAGGTATATGTACAATGAACTTTTTACGCTAAATAAAACCGATTAATGGCAGGTTTGCCAGAGGGTCACTATTCATACACACAACTTTTTGCTCTAGTGGTGTGCTCTACCTTTTTGACAAACACCTGGCTAACCTGTCCAGTTATCAATCTCATATGTTATTATCTCTTCTCTTATGCTCTCATATCATGGATCAGAGAGATTTAAGCTAATTAAACTCATATCTCAAGTTGGTCTAACAACTGAATTTGACTTGCTTGCATAGGAATCTTGTACAAAATCATTCTCACATGAATATCCTTTGATGAATGTATTAGGGGTTGGAAACTCTGAAGACCAATGACCCTCTAGCAAACCTCCGTTAAGGTCATCAGAGTTTCCATGGGAAGGTAAACATATATAACATTCTCTTCTTCTTCCCTTACAAATCACTTTGCCATTAATACAAATCACATTGTGCATGACATTACATTCTGCATGTGTCATTTCATAACTTGCACCGGCTTGAGATATGAGTTTAATTAGCTTAAATCTCTCTGATCCATTGTATCCACTTTCAACTAAATCTTTCTCTGATCGCTACTATTGATTGGTATATAGAGAGCAAACCGACGATCATTCAAAATTTAAAGTTACCGCTAACCTCTGCGCCATCATCGTTGACAGATATCTCTCTGAGATGATAGCTTCTCTTCAGATTCTGATTGCACCGGTGGAATTGGAATTGGAATTAATGAGACAACTTTTCAGTTGTTATCCGAGAGATAGCGGTCAACGATGAAGACAACCTGAAAACAACCGGATACCATGGATCAGAGAGATTCAAGCTAATTAAACTCATATCTCAAGCCGGTGCAAGTTATGTTGTAGCATCTTTGATCATCTTCTTTGTAATTACTTTTTATTGTTTCGGGTTCCCTTCCATCGTTGACAGATATCTCTCTGAGATGATAAAGGTAGATCATGGAAAGTTGAACTCAAGAAAACAAAGATGAAACCGATTAATGTTCTTTATATATGAATAGCGACCCTCTAGCAATATTTGTAATTACTTTCTATTGTTTAGCGCCGATCCGATTGTTAAAAGTATCAAGACTATGAAATTAGTAAAACAACTGAATTTTACTTGCTTGCATGAAAAGTTCAATTTCAGTTCAAACTTTTCAAACACCTGCAACATCTCAAGAGTCGAGGCGCCTGGTATATGTACAATGAACTTTTTACGCTAAATAAAACCGATTAATGTTCTTTATATATAAATAAAACCATTGTACATACCCTCTGGCAATCATCGTTGGTATTAATGGCAAGATATGTGGCTTTAGTCCTTTACGCAGGTTTTTTGACAACTTTTTTCTAATACACACAACTTTTTGCTCTAGTGGTGCGCTCTACCTTTTTGACAAACACCTGGCTAACCTGTCCAGTTATCAATCTCACTGGCAATCATCGTTGGTAGCTATAGGTAAGAACATTGTGGATGAGGATTGTTTATCTATCTTCCCATTGATTTCAAAGGATATTCATGTGAGAATGATTTCGTTACTATAATGATCAGAAACATTCCAAATAACTGTAATTGATTTCCACGATCTACCTTGACTGTTACAACATAACTTGCACCGGCTTGAGATATGAGTTTAATTAGCTTAAATCTCTCTGATCCATGATATGAGAGCAATAATCCATCGAGAACTAGAGAAACAGAGAATTAGAGAAGAGATAATAACATATGAGCTACAATGACGTCGTGTTTTGGAAGCTACAACATAACTTGCACCGGCTACTTTTCAGTTGTTATCAGACGACTACTTTGATCAAGATGACATACACCTAATTTACACATATCCTTTGATGATGTCAAGTTTAAGTCATTGACAATGTCGAGGGTTATTACTTTGTTTAAGTCATTGAGAATGTTGAGGGTTATTACTTTGTTTTTTTAATTTTTTTTAACTTTTTATAATTATTAAATTAAAAAAAAAACAACTCAAAACATCAAAAAACTACCAAAATAAATTACCCCCTCCAAGCGCATCGCTTAGGCCTAAGCGAGGCGCTTGGAGGGGTTTAAATAGAAGCTGGGGGGTTTAAATATCACCACCCTTTTTTTATTGAAGTTTGATAGCTTTGGGTTGTATACTGGAATGAATCTGGACGTCAAAGTAGGCTATGTTCATAATGTATGTGGACTAAAGGATGTCCAGATTCATTGGAATATTATTTGGTATGTTTGGCTTCTTTCATTGAATGTACCGACATTGGTGTGATTGTTTTCATGGAAGGAATCTTTGCATTAAGTTACTGGGTGCTGAATATTATATTAGGAGAGAAGCTAATGTACAAAGTTTCTTAACATACAAATTGTAAGAAGCATTTTCAGCCATTAGATTTAGGCGGAGGCAAGATGGTAATTAACAATCCTAATCATATTTGGGTTAATCTAACCAAGGGTAAATTAGGAAAAAACACGTTTAAATTTATGTGAAATCATAACAACAGACATAATCGATGCAAAATTTTTCAACGATTGAACCTGATTTTTCATCGTTTTCAACTCGATTAAACGTTCAGAATGATTAAACAATAAAAAACATTCGATTACAAACAAAATCAAAATGTATTTGCAAAAATAGAAAAAAACAGAGTATGATAATTCAATCGATAAAATTAGTCGAATCATATTCAAAAATCACTATCAACGCATGTATTATTCCCAGAAACGAACGATGTTGATAATAGAAGAAGAATTAAAGAAAAAAATGGCTTTCAAAAAAGTTTCAGACGATGAAGATTAGAAACTGTTAAACAGAAAATCATAAAACGCACTTGGTTATTTTATAAAACGCATTTGGTTTTTTAAGCACTATTTAAACTGGTTTTTACAAAACACACTTGGTTTTTATAAAACGCACTTGGTTTTTGTAAAACGCATTTGGTTTTTTTTTATAAACGCATTTGGTTTTTAAACACTATTTAAACTGGTTTTACAAAACACACTTGGTTTTTTATAAAACGCACTTGGTTTTTGTAAAACACATTTGTTTTTGTAAAACGCATTTGGTTTTTGTAAAACGCATTTGGTTTTTTTATAAAACGCATTTGGTTTGTTAAACACTATTTAAACTGTTTTTTACAAAACACACTTGGTTTTTTATAAAACGCACTTGGTTTTGTAAAACGCACTTGGTTTTTGTAAAACGCATTTGTTTTTTGTAAAACGCATTTAGTATAATTAGAACTCACCTTTTCCTCACTTTTTTCCCTATTTTCCTCTGTTTTTCTCCAACAAACAAACAACTATATTCACACACAGTTGGGGTAAGGTTTTTATGGATTGGTTGTTTTTTTGTCTTTTTTTCTTCTTTTTCCTTTGTTTTGTGATTAGCCAGAGATACAGAGATGTTGGCTTGGTTGTCTTCTCCGAATATAGAGGGAAGTGACTAGATCTGAACCACGATTGAGGTCGGGTTGAAGTCGAACAGCGATTGAGGTCGGGTTTGGTTCCGATTACGAAAAAAGAGAATAAAAAAGGTAAAAAGGTGGGGTTGGAAGGTGAAGATGAGGAGTATAAACCATTTATATTGATGAGGGATCGAGCTCTTCTAGTGGATCAGATGATGAAGATGAAGATAAAGTTTGTGAGAAGGGTGGTTAGTTCAGATCTACCACAAAAAGGAAGGAAGGAAGGGTGTTTTGAGTTAGGTATAGTTAACCATGGTTTACACGTGTCAATATGTAGTGGCTTCCTACACTTCTCACATTAAGAAACTTTGTACCATATACTTTTTCTTATATTAGAATGGAAATAAGATTGGAAGGTTGGAATGTAAATTAATTGGTTTGAAATTCAAGATTGGATGGTTATTTAAAATCTTCGGCGCCAAATATGTGGATTTTTCGAAAAATATTCAGAATCTAGGCCGAGTTTTTTAAAGTTTGTTTTAAGAGTGGATTGGACTGAAATATTTATCTGTGGGTTGAGATTCTTTGATTTGGGTGATCTGTGCCTATATTAGGTTTACTTGGGCTGATTTGCAGCTTCATGCATGGATTGGGCCGGTTCTGGGCCTAAAAATTCCTTGTATAGGCGTTGGATTACTTCTTGGGCTACATAGGAGTTTGCTTGATTGGACTTTGGTTCTAATTGTGGGGCCGAAAATAAAATGGACAACATTTAGAATCTTGACGCTGGGCTTGTGAATGCTACAAGAATATTGGGCCGGCACCCTTTTATTTATCACTAGGCTTCTATTATTGGGCCTACAATGGGCCATCTGACTTATGGGTGCTGGACCACTGAAAGAGAAGACCCAAAACTGAAGATCATTAGATGAAGATTCCTACTAAGCCGTAATAAAGATAGCATAAAACTAGGGGGATATTGTAAGGCCCAGAAATTGTATAGTTTTACGCTTATCTTTATTGTACACATTTATATTTATTGGGCTTAGATTAGGACTTGGGCTTGGGTCAGGCCATGTGGGCCAATGGGCTAGAGGCTCCTATATATTGTCATGTTTAGTAGGGGTGTTCAAAAAAATCCGAATCCGAATTCGAATCTGAAAAATCCGATAATCTGAATCCGAATTATCCGAAATTTTGGATAATCCGATTTTCGGATATCCGAAAATCGGATAATCCGAAATTTCGGATTCGGATTCGGATCCTGATTTTGAAAATTTTCGGATAATCGGATTATCCGAATCCGAATATTAAAATATATATATATATATATATATATAAATATATAATACTATATACACTATATAACACAATACACAATCCTAAATCCCTAATCCTTCTAACCCAAAGTCCATACTCTTCAAATCCATAGCAGTCGCTCCCTCTTCTCTTCTCTATAACAGCCTCCGTCCACCTCGTCTCCGACCTCCACAGCCCCCATCCACCAAACGGTAACTTTTTTTTTACATTTTTTTGTTCCAATTTCGTTTATCTAACTTCAATTTTTTTTAACAGGTTCACATTTTAGACATAAAAAAGAACGTTTATTTTTATTTATTTTTATTATTTTTTATTATTTTTTTAAGTTTCGGATTATCCGTTGGATGATCCGAATCCGAATCCGAAATTTGGATAATCCGAAATTCGGATAATCCGAATTTCGGATTCGGATCCCAATATTGACTATCCGAAATTTCGGATTATCCAAAATTCGGATATCCGAAATTCGGATTATCCGAATTTGAACACCCCTAATGTTTAGTGTATTGTTAGGTAGACCTCTCATTTTGTAATCATGTAGCCCCTTATGCAAACCTTGTACCAGACGAGTTCTCTCGTGTGCAAGGTTCCTAGAGATTGTACCAGACGTTCCTAGAGAACGTGTGCAATCTTCTTAGAGATCGTACCAGACGGTTCTTTGAAACCGTGTGCGATCAAAGCAGCGACACAATGTTCTTAATAATATATTTTCTTTTTGTTCTTGTGGTTTAATCTTATTTTCCGCGTTCGATTAAATCATTGGGTGATATCTTGTGTTGTTTGGGACTTACAAGAAATTTTGTGAGCAAACAATTTTATGCAACAGAGGATCCAGTATATACATGAACACCAAGTACATCAGTGTACTTCATTTTTAAAATCTCAAAAACCTAAATTTCCTTCGAGAATCGATCAAAACTTCAAGAATGGTCAATTTTTCATAACAGATAAACAAATTAAAACAAAAATTCAAACTAATTACAATGCATCTTTTTGGTGAGAATCATGTGCAAGAAGATCATATCAGCTTTGTTAAAATGCAACACATCATTAGTATATTTGTTCTAATAAACTTATTAAAGTGTTAGAAAGCAGTCCAAGACGATTACCAGCATCGTTTATCCACTTAAACAAACATACACACACATTTTCAAGTCCGATGTTTTCTTATTTTCTTAACGTGTGTTAGACCGAAATAACTGTGTGTTCCACATCATGACATACCCCTGCGATCAAGGTATGCACAAAGCTTCTTCATAATAGGTGAGTAAATTGCTGACATCTGTATGTTTTACAAGATCAAGATCATCGGTGATCAGGTCTGCATATATCTGGATGCAACAGAGAGACCAATGGATTTTTGACCAGGGTTAGGGCAAATACCAAATGTTTCGGTATGATCATTGCTTTAGGCTTTTGATTTATGCCTTTAGCTTGAATTCTCTTTGAGAATATGGGTTTTGGCATTTCCTTATTGCTCTTTTAAGACGTCCTGACTGTGCCTAGGTCAACATATATCTGGATGCAGTAGAAGGGCAGCCAGGACATCCCCAGATGTATCAACAATTTAAAGACCTGAAATCTCAGATTTTGGCAATCTATCAACGCAAGATTTAAGACCATAAAATCATACGCCTATGATGTGTTCCCCACAAGCCACATAGTCCTTAATCTTTACCATATTTTGGACTGAGTTCGTTGTGTAGCTTGCCTGCCAGTACATCGTATAATGGAGCTGCAATTACACTTGATTTAATTTTCTTTTCTATTTTTAAGGTGTGGCAGTTCAACAGCTGATGTACTATCATTTCTTGATTTTCGCACCATTAAATTCTCATTTTCTGAATTTTCTATTGTTTTTGTATTTTTCTGAGGATATATATCCCCCTAAATTTGTGCTTAAAATTGAAAATTTAAAGAACAAATTTACAACCTAAAACTAAGAAAAATCTTTTTGTGTTTTTGTAAAACCATTCCCGAATTAAAGACCAATTACTTTCAAAATTCAATGAATCAGGTTTTGAGCGTACCTTACTAGCTGATTTTGCCTCCATTATCTCCTTTAAAGGAAACATACTCACTGTTTAAGAATTTTAAGATAAACGTATAACAGAGAGATGTCATCTGTCATGTGGGTGGAACAACCATTGTCAACATATCAGTGGTCATCGACAATCCTCCCTGGATGTCCCTGCACTAAGAAAAGAGATTAATTAAACATTGGTACCTAGGCCATCGCGGTCCTGGGCACTCCTGAAGCGTCAATGTAAGACACGTCTCTCAAGCACATGTCCTGCTTCTCATTTAGGACTGGTGTAGCTGCCGCCTTTGCTTTCCAGACTTGTTTAGGCTTAGCACACGGGTTTGCCACTTTCGGAGTAGCAGCTTTTAGTTTCTCAGGTTGTTTAGACTTCTGTGGAGGAACAACCTTCCGTATGCTCTTGGCAGCATTCCAGTCTCCATCAGACGGTTTAACTTTGGGATTCACGTTCTTCCTTGCCTTAGGTTTATCAACCTTCATTGGCTTGGAGTAGTAGTTATCCCTAGGCATAACCTTCTGATGTTGTCGATAATAGGGCACATAGGGACGACTTGTGCAGTTTCGTGCAATATGACCGGGTCTTCGACAGGTGTAGCATGTTTGCTTCTTTGCATATGGAGTATAGCCCGGTCTGTTCGAGCCCACTGATGAATGTGAGTGATGGGATCTGTTGGATGATTTGTTTGCAGGCTACTTAAAGTTTCTGCTCTGCTTAGAACATCTTGAACACCCGTGTGAACAAGATTGTGCGTGTGATGATGACTGTCCTTGAGCTTTTTGTTTCACTTCAGGAACCTGTTCATGAGAATTAGCACATGTAATTTTTCTATGTGGTGGCACATATTTATCGGTCGTGCCATTAATAGATAGCTCAGAAACAGTCTTTTGCACATATGGTATAGCATCTGCAGACAAATTAGACTGTTTCACACCAACACCTGCATTGTTAGTGCAAACAAGATCACCCCCCCTCAATTTTAACTTCTACTTTAACTGAATCTGCACATGAAGTAGAAGTATCAGTAACGTTCACACATTTAAATTTAGTGACTATTGGCTTTACCACACCTGTGCCAACAGTCATGGATGAGGAATCCTCACATTCTTGTTTAACCTCGACTGGCCTTGAGCCCACCGATTTTTCAGATTCTAGCTCAGTCGAGAGTGTGTCATTTGATTCAGTTGAGCCACTTGATTCAGAAACATGTGGTGGCTCTACTGAATCCCCCGTTGACTCAGCTGCTCTTGAGGACTCACAACTGGATTCACTCGATTCAACTGATACTGATTTCTCAGATTCGGCTGTTTCGGGTGATTCACATTTGGAGTCATTTTCAGAAGATGGTGGGGCAGCTGGTTCAACGGTCTGTGGTGACCTGTACTCTTCATAAATCTACATGAATGTTTTCATGAAATCAAACTCAAAGGGCACATTCGAGTCTGATTGCCCTGTCGGTTCAGTTTGCTCAATTTTCGGTTCAGTTTCAAAAACGGTTTCTTTTAACACATCATTCAATTTAGTTGTGTCATTTGAAACTGGAACTTCATCTCTCTTCACGTCAAAAACTCTGTCAATTTCATTACTTTTCTCAAAATTTAACGTCTCGGTCTGCTTTGAAGCATCTTGAGACTTGACAAAAGTTTTTGATGGGGCCTGCTCATGCTTATGTTGTTTGTTCTTGGGTTTAGAGATGTTTACGGAGACCGATTCAGGTTTGGAAATTTTAACTTGATCCCTCGATGGTCGACTGGTTGGCTCTTCTATTGGAGGACCGTATTCTTTAACGGGCAGAGCCAACAATTCTTCATCTGACAAGGGAATTGAGGAATACTTTTCATTAAAAGGTGGTGGAATTTCCACAAACCCGAGACCTTTATTCCTCACTTCCTTTGGTTTGAACTTTAACTGGGTATTGATCATTTTTTCAACTTTGGGACGAGAACAATCGAACTTTTTAAAATGAAAATCGGCATTTTCAAATTTAGATTTTAAGTCGATCAATTCCGCGGTTAAAGTATCAGACAGTCGTTTAAAGTGTAAATATCGACACTTGTGATCACTCACCTCATGATGCAAGCGATTGATATCGAGTTTTTGTTGTTCGACCATTTCTTTATAAGAATTAAATTTCTTTTTAATATCCCATTCATGATCATAATTCTATCAATCGGCCATAACCATTAATCCCAACAAACAAACAATCCACAAACGTCGAACTCATTTCTTCATCTCAGCCGGAAACCAAGCGCTGACCGGAAAAGCATCCGCACCTCGAGAACACCTGCCACGTCACGTCGAACTCAGTTCTTCAGGTCGAACTCAGTTTTTCAAGGTCGAACTCAGCTATCTTGGTCGAACTCAGATCTGTACTCGAACTCGGCACTGTTTCAACTCGAACTCAGTCCAAAATATGGTAAAGATTAAGGACTGTGTAGCTTGTGGGGAACACATCACAGTCGTATGATTTTATGGTCTTAAATCTTGCGTTGATAGATTGCCAAAATCTGAGATTTCAGGTCTTTAAATTGTTGATACATCTGGGGATGTCCTGGCTGCCCTTCTGCTGCATCCAGATATATGCTGACCTAGGCACAGTCAGGACGTCTTAAAAGAGCAATAAGGAAATGCCAAAACCCATATTCTCAAAGAGAATTCAAGCTAAAGGCACAAATCAAAAGCCTAAAGCAATGATCATACCGAAACATTTGGTATTTTCCCTAATCCTGGTCAAGAATCCATTGGTCTCTCTGTTGCATCCAGATATATGCAGATCTGATCACCGATGATCTTGATCTTGTAAAACATACAGATGTCAGCAATTTACTCACCTATTATGAAGAAGCTTTGTGCATACCTTGATCGCAGGGGTATATCATGATGTGGGACACACAGTTATTTCGGTCTAACACACGATAAGAAAATAAAAAAACATCGGACTTAAAGATGTGTGTGTATGTTTGTTTAAGTGGATAAACGATGCTGGTAATCGTCTTGGACTGCTTTCTAACACTTTAATAAGTTTATTAGAACAAATATACTAACGATGTGTTGCATTTTATCAAAGCTGATATGATCTTCTTGCACATGATTCTCACCAAAAAGATGCATTGTAATTAGTTTGAATTTTTGTTTTAATTTGTTTATCTGTTATGAAAAATTAACCATTCTGGACGTTTTGATCGATTCTCGAAGGGAATTCAGGTTTTTGAGATTTTAAAAATGAAGTACATTGATGTACTTGGTGTTCATGTATATACTGGACCCTCTGTTGCATAAAATTGTTTGCTCACAAAATTCTGAGAATTTGCAGAATTTGATTCGAATCAAGAAACAGGGGTTGATGAAGAATGAAAGAGTTCCAGTTCCTGACAAGCATGAATCTCCACACTGAGAAGATGTACCTAAGTCAGAAGAACCTGAAGTGAATCATCTTTTGACAATGAAAGTACAAGGGAAGAAGTACTTGAAAAGTTGTTTGAAAGAGAAAATTGACAAAGAAAAGAGCTTCTGAGAATCCTCCTCTCACGTTCTCTTTTAGCAATATGTTCAAGAAAAAGCTGATGATGATCAAAGTTGTGAAGCTACCTCCTAGAGAACAAGAAAGAACCCAAGACTAGAAGATCAAGATCTGAAGATTCTTCCTACTAAGCCATGATAAAGACAACATAAACCTAGGGTGATATTGTTGGGCTAGATTTAAAGGTTTACGCTTGTCTTTATTAAGTCTGTTTGAGTTAATTGGGTTTAGTTTAAGTTAATGGGCTTGGGTTAGGCCATGTGGGCCAAGGCTTTAGTGGACCCTATATAATGTTTTGTTTAAGTTCATTTTAGGGTTAGACCTTTCATTGTAACACAAGAGCAAAACACCTTGTACCAGACAATCCTAGAGATTGTGTGCAAGGTGAAACATCAATAATATATTGTTCATCGATTAAATCTTTTGTTCTTCACCATTCAATCTTGTTTTCCGCACTCGATTGTTTGTTTTGATACCCGGTAGAGAGGATTCTGGACTTACAATTGGTATCAGAGCCTAAGAAGTCTTTCAAAGGCTCGGTTCGGTATCATTTGAAGATCAAAAGAAAATGGCTCGTTTTACAGGTTTATATTTTATCTCTTTCAATAAATTCATTTATC